>VZSE01002239.1:21738-60755 GCA_013398275.1 Promerops cafer | reverse complement strand
AAACCACAGAAGCACCTGAGAATGGTTCCCACAGGAATTAAAGCTTCATTCCACAAAAAGGCTGTGGGATTAATATCTCAATTGAATGTATCTACACCAATGCACGCAGTGTGGGCAAAAAACAGGTGGAGCTGGAAGCCCAGGAATGCTGGATATCTTACAAGGAGAAAATCCTAAAGGTACAGAAACGTCCCCAGGTGCTGTAAGTTGAGCCAGCAGGGGAGAAGATTGGCCTGGCTGAACAGAGAGTTTTGGCTGACAGTCAGGGAAATAAGGAGAGTTCGTGACTAGNCAGTCAGGGAAATAAGGAGAGTTCGTGACTAGAAGAAGGGGCAGGTGACTCAGGAGGACTAAAAAGATATTGTCAAATTATGCAGGGAGAAAATTAGAAGGGCCAGAACCCAACTACAGCTTAATCTGGCTACTGCTGTAAAAGGCAATAAAAGATGTTTCTATAAATACAAACAGAAACAAAAGAAGGGCTAAGGGGAATTTATATCCATTACTGGACATGGTGGAAACATAGTGACAAAGGATAAGAAAGGCTGAGGTGCTTTATGCCTTCTTTGCCTCAGTCTGTAGCAGTAACACCACTTGTTCCTGGGGTACATGGCCCTGTGAGCTGGAAGACAGGGATGGAGGGGGAGCAGAATGAAGCCCCCATGATCCAAAGGGAAATGGTCACTGACCTGCTGCACCACTTGGATGCACACAGGTCTCTGGGCCAGATGGGATCCACCCAGGGGCACTGAGGGAGCTGGTGGAAGTGCTCACCAGACCTCTTCCCATCATTTACCAGCAGCCCTGGCTCACCAGGGAGGTTCCAGCTGACTGGAGGTTGGCAAAAACAATGCCCATCTACAAGCATGGCCAAAAGAAAGATCCAGGGAGTTACAGGCCTGGCAGCCTGACCTCAGTGCTGGGGAGGGTCATGGCGCAGATCATCCTGAGTGCCATCATGGACACAGGAAACCAGGGAACCAGGCCCAGCCAGCATGGGCTTGTGAAGGGCAGGTCCTGCTTGACCCACCTGACCTCCTTCTGTGACAAGGTGACATGCAGTGGGTGAGGGAAAGGCTGGGAATGTGTCTACTTGGACTTCAGCAAAGCCTTTGACACCATCTCCCACAGCATCTCCTGGGAAAAACTGGCTGCTCATGGGTGCACTTACCACTGGGTGAAAACTGGCTGGATGGCCAAGCCCAGGGAGGGGTGGTGAATGGTGCTGCATCCAGCTGGTGGCCAGTCACCAGTGTCCCCCAGGGCTCAGTGTTGGGCCCAGTCCTGTTTATCTTTATTGATGATCTGGATGAGGGGATCGAGAGCACCCTCAGCCAGTTTGCAGATGGCACCAAGCTGGGTGGGAGTGCTGATCTGCTGGAGGGCAGGAAGGCTCTGCAGAGGGATCAGGACAGGCTGGATCCATGGACTGAGGCCAAGGCCAAGTGCTGGGTCCTGCCCTCGGGTCACAACAACCCCCTGCAGCTCCAGGCTGGGGCAGAGTGGCTGGGAAGCTGCTGAGTGGGAAAGGGCCTGGGGGTGCTGATCCACAGCAGCTGAACATGAGCTGGAGTGTGCCCAGGTGGCCAGGAAGGCCAAGGACATCCTGAATGTATCAGCAAAGGTGTGGCCAGCAGGACCAGGGCAGTGACTGACCCTCTGTGCTGGACACTGTTGGGGCCACCTAAATCCGGGGTTCAGTTCTGGACCCCTCACTGCAAGAAAGACACTGAGGGGCTGGAGTGAGTCCAGAGAAGGGCAGCAGAGCTGGGGAAGGGTCTGGAGCAGAAGTCCTGTCTGGAGCAGCTGAGGGAGCTGAGGGTATTTATCCTGGACAAAAGGAGGCTTAGGAGGACCCTTTTCACCCTCTACAAATGACCTGAAAGGAGCGTGTAGACAGGTGAGGGTCAGTGTCTTCTCCCAGGTGAACAAGCAAAAGAACCAAAGCAAATGGCCTCAATTTCCATCAGGGGTTGTTTAGATCAGATATTAGGAAAAGGTTATTCTCTGATATGCTTGTCAAGCACTAGAACAGGCTACCCAGGGAAGTGGTGGAGTCACCATCTCTGGAGGAATTTAAAAGTTGTGTAGAAGAGACACTTAGGGACATGGCTAAGTGGTGGAGTTGGCAGCGCTGGGCTAATGGTTGCACTTCGTGGTCTGAAGTTCTTTTCCAACCTAAATGATTCTGTGACTCTACGATTCTAAGCAACAATCACAACCAGGAACAATCTGCACTGACAGCTATATTAATTCATCTGAACTTGGAGGGAGAGAGGGACATCAGACCTTTAACTTCAATTCAAGTTACTTTCCAAAATCAACATTCACCAGAGTCTTGTTGAAATGAGCAGGCACAGAGCCAGGACTGCATATTCATACCACTATGTTCAGCTCCTATTGAAGCTAAAGCAAGACCTGCCACTAGCTGGAGTTGGGTTTTTTTAGCACACAGCTGATGTCTGGTGAGATTTGGGAATGGTATTTGAAATCTGATTACTCTGAATCTGGTTGATTTATTATATCATTAACTTATGTTTTTCATGCTTTTGAGATCTAGTTGTGATAGCTGACAAATCTGTTTTGCTTCCTCATTTCACATCCAGCTTTTAGACACCTAATTTTACTCTAGTATAATCCCACTATTTATTAACTGAGACAATCTCATGCTTGAAATTCATTCCGGACCTCGACCTTCCCAGAAAAGGCATGTGATGGACTGGTTTCTTCAGTTATTTTCTTACATCAAACTGCATAAACTGGGCATGGGGCTCTGAGATCAGGTACCTCTTCATTGCTGGATAGGTATCAGCAAGGCCAGTCTTGTGCATGTTCAGCTGGCACGTGTTCCTACAGGTCTCTCCTATTCCAGCACTCAGTTATCCAGACTATGGGGTTCTGGGTTGTACCTTGGCAGGCTTTGTGCCTTGCCTGCTGACATCTCACCGGCCTTGCCAGAAGTTGTTTCAGGGAACATAAAGCGAGACTGCTATGTCTGTCCACCCCAAAGGCCTGGCACGAAGCATCCCAGCCCTTCCAAAGCCTCGCGTGCTGCACACAGGGAACCACAATGCCTACTCCAGTACCTCGTGACCCACTGTACTTTCTATTGCTTTCATAGGATTATAATGAACTGAAGCTTCATTAAAACCTCGTAATTGAGCTTCATATTTCTTTCCTGTTTTCCTCAAGGGCTCACACATGTCAATGCATTTTGGTCAGACTCTGAGGGACTGGGGTGAGAAAGAGGGTGGAGTGAGGTACTTTCCTGCTTTCCCAAAACTGCAGCCACATCAAAACATACCATATTTTTTATGGCAGAAATTGCATTTGTCACAACCCGGGAAAAATCCCTTTGCATGCTGCTGTTTCCCCTCACGGTAACACTGTTGAAAGCCTCTTCTCCACACTGCTCTATGTCTCACATTCCTCCTCTCTGAACAATACCATGTGTCTATCCCAAATCACACCCCTTGGTCATCACCCCAGGTCTGTGGATTGCTCCAGCAGGGCAGATGCACCATGCAGGTCAGGACAACTTGGCTGACTGTCCTGCTCCAGACTGCAGTGTTCATTCACAGATACAAATGATGGGGATGTCCCTGCACAGCCCTCATCTGCTGATTTGCTTTGCCTAAGTTATTTTCTCTCACTCCCAAGTGAACAACCCATCCTGCTTCAAACAGTCACCTGTGGTCCTAGCTTTGCTTCTTTTATAGCCTTGTTTTTCAGTTTGTCTTTGGTTAGCTACTCCACTCCACTTCATTCAAGTAATGACTCCTTTCACATCTTTTGTCTGTAAGTTTCACCCACTTTTTAAAATTAGCTTAACCCCAGGTTGGGTTAGTTATGTGCTTTTCCCAATGCCCAGCAGTTTCTCTCACTGCTACTTTGTTAGTTGCCCTCCAGTGGATTCTCCATCCACAGAGATTCAGGCAGATGTATAGAATTAATATCCAGTGTTGGCAATAGTTCTGACCTAAGCAGGAGGCTGGACTGGATCTTTGGGTTACATAGGAGTCTCCACACCATTACTTCTATGATTCCTGCACGACACAGCACCTGCAAGGGTGCTTTGTGTCACTCTGTGTTTGGGACCTCTGAACTATTACATCGTATAGTCTTTGAATTACAATTTTGTGCAGTCTCTGCTTTATTAGGCCTACTTGTTCGCTCAGAAAAAGACCTTCACAGGAACTAAAACAGTGTAGGATTTCAATGAAAAAGGATGTTCTACTACAACTCAGCCACACTGACAACCTGTCTGCCAGGGAATAGATTTAACAACACTCCTCCATCACTTGATCACGCAATGCAAAACTTCCAGCAGGCTGTGTCCTTTCCTGCCATCACATAGTTATTTTGTTGTTGGTTCCAGGCTGGAGAGCCAGTGGAATGCATTCTTGCAAAGCCTAATCTTAAAACCATTGAGATTTGTACAAAGTATTGGATCGGTTCTGCATCCTAATTCCAGAAATGGGCAGATGGCAGAGAGCAGAGCATATTCTAAGAGAACATACTGGAATGTCATAAGAAGCAATAATGAGTAAAATTTGTTTTCACAGTGAAACATTTAATATGCATGACATACACTGCACAATTACTCACATTCTTAAAATGAAATGGATAAATGTTTCCAGCAGGCATCATCTTCCAACAATTCTTTCAAGTTGATGCCAAAGGAAAAAAAAGTAAAAAAGCAGCTAGTAAAATTTCTGTACAGAACATACCAATATTGCCTCCAAAGCTATCAGACATGTTTTCATGAAGATTAAAGTCAGGTTAAGAGAGAGGCATCCAAAATATATTTTTTCTAAGGGTGGGGATAAGTAAGTGAAATCACGTAGGACCACTGATTCACGTAAGATATTCTGTTTCCATTAGAAAAGGACTGTGGATGAGTTTGAGGTCTAAGCCATATTTATCTGTATTTACAATTCTAATTTAGCTTAACCTAGGTTCAGATCTGATCAAATGTCCCACTGGATGTGACTCCCAAATGGGTGAATGCTTGCAGAGGAGTGTAAAACTCTGAATGGTCTCTCCTGTTAGTGTAGATGGCAACACCAAAATCTGTCCACATATAAACAAGGTGCTTCCATCCCAGGTTTGCAGAACCAAAAGCAAAAAGTCTGATGATCTACTTTCTGAATGCCTTTATATTACTAGTCCCATCTTTCTTGCACACACAGCACTTCAAGCAATCCCAAACACTGCCTAATCAATGTCTACCCATCTTTCAAGTTCCTTTATCTGTCTCTTCAGCTGCTATCTGTGCAACTCTTTCCAAGTAGTTTTAGAAAATGCGCTCCAATCCTTTTGCTTTACGAGGTTGGTGCTAACTTTACACTGAAATAATCTGGTTTTATTGCCCCACCCCTGCATCTGTCTGCTTCTCTGTCTAACCAATATTTTATCATTTCTTGCTTGTCTACAAAATGCCCAGCACATGCCAGATGCTGACACAAATAAATAATAGTTCAGTTTGCAGGCTGGGATCATATCTAGGTTTCACAAGAGAAAACAAAACTTTAGCTATTGCCCACTATTACTGATCTGCTTCTGAGCAGTGATTTCAGATGGCACCTTGGCAACACTGCAAATACCTCAACCAGGAACCTTCAAAATGTGGGCCTGTGGTTGCTGAAGTGGTGAGTGTAGGGCAACAATCAGCAGCCAAAATTGAAACAGGCCATCTAACAAACCAGCTGCCCTGGATACACACACAGCTATGCAAAACCAGGCAGGGAGATCCAGCCTCAGGACTAGGCAGGTCTTGGGAATGGGAGGGATTGCTGCAATTCCAGCTCTCAGGTTCATGCATGCAAAATGCTCACAGATTCTCTGTTATGCTCACTTTTCACAGGTTTTTCAAGACTTCTGCTTGAAGCTGGTAGTATTCTTGCTTATTTCAGCAATTGTTTTTTCTCCCTCAGCTGCTCTATTACTTTGTGTATTTTTTCCAAGACACTTTCCTCTCCTCTTCTGTCTCTTCCACTTACATATTCTTAATTTGCCCAGTCTTCTCATCATTTGAGATATCAGTCATGGTTGCTACCTATTGTTTGCAGCAGTAACATATTGCTTGCCTACACTTGTAGTTGGACACGAGTAAATAGTGTGGAATTTAACCATCTTTGCTCCATGCACTGACCTTTTCCATCTCAAAGGCACGGACACTGACACAGCTGCAGATTCAATTACTTTGTCCTATTTTTCTTCCCTTGAGGAAGCACCTGTTGTGGGTACCAACTGGTTTACAGCTTGCCATGTAGACTGGGTGTAAGTGATCTGGACAGTGAGATGTCTGGTTCTGTCACACACAAAAAGGATGCTGAAACCATCCACATGTGTCATGCACAGAGCCTCATATCCTACATCAAATCCTATTTAGGAGAAATTAGTAGGTTAATACATTGCTGACATCAATTCTTAGAAGGTAGATATTGCCCGTGGTAGTAAACCACGGTGAAAAACAATCTCATGCTATAAACTGTTGGGCCAGATGATCCACCAGCCTTATTAGACATTTCTCGATGTGACTAATGATATGCCAAAAGTATCAGAGTGAATGAATGGTCTGTAATTTTCCTTCAGCTTTTCTCTCTCTAAAAATGATCTATATCATGTCTGCAGTGTTTTCTGGTGATTACTCATTGGGTTACTCATTATGCACTAAACTGCCAGGTAAGTAACTCTCTGTGAAATGCTGACCCACTCTGTTTTTATGGCATGTCATCCAGCCGTGTACCTATGAGGAGTTAGAGATGTAACACCTCCCTGACCTACACTGTTCATGAAGAATAATGCTCTGTGCTGAAGCATTTCATCCCTAATTGCTCCCAGAAAGAGCAGCAAAATATTTAGAATCAAGTGGCAATTGACAGCCTCTGCTGAAATCAAGATCACTACTTTGTCATTAAAGATTCTGAGATAACTTCACACAAAAAAAGCTAAGAACTTTATTTTCAGGCACTTATAGTCAACTTGTTTCAGACCTCTGTCTTCTTCTGGATTCTCAACTCTCCTAACTCTCCTGCATATTTTCTCCTTCACACATTCCAAAATTCTTTAGACAGGGATTGTCTTTTTTTTTCATGTAAGGAATGTACCTACTGTGCCCTCAGTTCTCCAGCCTGAGGCCTCTAAACATAAGGAAATAAAAATATTATTACTTAGGATAATAGAATAATGAATTGTCCTTAGAAACCTCATTAATTCCATGTGCCCCACTGTGTGTCCTGTTTTTGTCCCCTCCTTTTGACCGATGACTGGGCATATGAAAGAAGATGCTTGATTCAGGGTTACCCTGCAGAGACTGGTTTGCTATTCTAACCAAGTTCTGGGAATAACAGCACATTTTTCATCTTGGAGAAACAAGATACAATAATAAAGAATATTAATCAAATATTGTATTGTGTTCTTGTCTTTGGTGAGCCTGAAACTATTTTCCACACTAAAAGAAAATAAATAATTAATAAAGCTCTTTTGTAAAGCAACACAAGCTGAAAAACATCCTATAAAGTTACAAAGTAAAATGCAGTGTGTTTTTATAATGGCCCATGAAATGCTTATAAATATTGTTTATTTTCAGTACCATGGACCTCTAAACATGCAATAGATGACAGTGAAGTATCTGATTCATTTTCACAGATATTTTTCTCTACAGAACCTGGTTGCATATTTATTGAAGCACGCTACATGCCAATTCTTCTCTGTTTGTCATAATAACCACAGCCAAATGCCATCTCAGCTGAAAGAAAGTGTCCTACAAAGACTGGAATGTATCAGTCAACTCAAAAAAATAAGGGATTGTAATGCCAGTGTGTTCACTGTTTGTGAAAGGAAAAGCATCATGTTTTAAAGTATTCAATACATGCAGGAAGCATACTTCAGGATGCCTCTCCTGGTGTTTTTCTTCCCTTACTGCACTGCAGACAACCCCATGTTGTTATTTCCCCTTTTTTTCCATACCCTAAGTGTAGTTTCCCAGCTCTAGATACATTTCAGCACAATGGGAAAAATGTTTTGTCCTGTGCAGTGTGTAGTAATTTCCTCTGAAATGCCCTCTCACTGGAGAAAAAGAGCCTGTGTCTGCCTGGCAGCACGAAGTCCCATTTTCCAGTGGTCATGCACAGCTCACAGGGTGCTGCTTGGTTCAGAGACCCAGGAGGAAAACTGGTGTTATCATGGGAAGGTAGCCTCCAGGTCGCCTCAAGGAGGACAGAGGAGCCCTCATGTCCCACCCCAGCCAGAGGGAAACCTGCAAGTTTGGATAACACCCTGGCTACACAGCTCTGGTTCAATCACTGGTCTCTGCATGAGACTGTATATAAATACACACATAAATTAGAAATTCTTACTAGTATGACTCTGACTTCCAGGGAGGCTGAATCCCAAACCAGCCCAAATAATCAGACATTTTCACCCTTGTCTTTAAGAACATTTAAAAGCCTAACTCTGGAGCTGGTGCGCTTCCATCTTTTGATACATTAAGAACCTACTCATTGAGCAACCTTAGATAGATTCAGATGGGTTAGTTTATTTATCTGATCTCCCAAAAAGCAGGAGCAGAACCATTCTCCAGGGTTTTACAGCACATTATAGTGAACATTTACATAAAAGATTTTAACAGCTATACAAAATTCAGGGAAGTGGGTTATCATCTCCTATACCTCAGTTTTTGGCTTTTTGTACCTGTGTATTTGGCATAGGCTGCAAGGAAAAGAGTTTTGCTTTGCATGATGCATTTCTGACATATTTTGTTAATAAGTTCTTAACAGTTCATTGAATTCTGTGGAATTCCCTAATTTCTGGGTTTTATTTGTTGTTCTCTGCATGACAGAGGCACATGGAGTGAAGGGATTCAGCTGCAATCTTAACATTAGCCTGTTCTTCACCTGGGCTGTTCCGGAGTGCTGGGGCTCAGCCTTGGCCAAAGTTTTACTTGGAGGGTGGGAATGACCATAATGGTAAAGTGGCAGACTAATTGAAATAGAAATAGTGTTACAAAGTAAAAGGTAATTGTAAACTCAGATGGAATGTGTAGACTGTACCAGATTTATCAAAATACCTAAGGAGATGTAGCCCTTACATTAAGCACAAAAATTAGTATCAAGTGGTCTGCCATGGGATTACTACTGAATTGTCTTTTGGAGGACTTGGTGGCTTTCTCAGGATGTCTCCTCAAAGCTGATCTGGGTCTCAAGGCCCTCAGAGTGGCTCTGACCCCCCTCACACAAGTTCCAGTTGGCCACTGAGCTGTGTGAGCTGGAAGCCCTCCAGTGACCATGGGCACAGGACAGAACTCTGGGGCTTGAACAAGTAAAAAGGGCAGAGGGCACCTTATTCAGGTGGTGATTAATCCTACTGGAGCAAACAATTACACTGCAGCAGAACTGAGGAAAGGGATCACTGGAGGGTGGTTTTCACTATGAGTTTCACTGCTTGGGCTGGCAAGGTGTAGGACAGAGGTGCAGCCTTGAAGGGTGGGTGAGCCCTGCACTGATCCAAAACTGCAGGCAGTAGTAATTACAACACGATACACAGGAGTTGTGCTAGTGCAACATCACAGATCCAGTAAAATTCACACCATCTAACTGAGTTTGGATTGAGGGAGATGCCAGAACAAGGGAGCCATCTGTAAGGCTCTCACCTTCAACTGTAGCTAAGAAGCAACTTCCTCCTCCACAACCTGTGCAGTAGCTCTGCATGTGTGCTATCTTTCTGTTTGGCAGGAACTCTTGGAAAAAAATAGAACATAAACACTCCAACAACACAGAACAACATACTTTTTGGCAGATCCTTCTTAACCAGACATGTCTAGGTTTGCAGGCCTAGGGTCCTCTGTGGCCAGTGGACGTTTTGGAGAGTTGGAGCATGCACCTGGAGCAGCCCCAGCCCGCTTGCTGCATTAGTAGAGATTCAATCTGTCGTCACTTGGAAATAACAACAGTGGAGAAGCAGCTGGAAACACAAGTGCAGAGTGAGGGATGACAGGAACTTCCACCACAGTCATAAATCTGGGGGGAGAAGCAGATCCTTACCCCATTCCCAAAATTGGTTTTCCCTAATGTAACTCAAGCCCATAGACAAGGTACATGGTGGGAGCTGCCTGGTACACTGAAAGAGATGACAGGGAAAAGTAGTGTGAAGATGCAGTTTTCCAGAAAACATTGTGGTTCTAAATTCTCCTCCTAAATACCATTCCTTTGTCTCTGCTTCTGCACTCCCTCTTTCCACCTGTTTATTGGCAGGAGGCACTGAAGTAAGAACAGCAGGAGTTGGTGGAAGACCTGTGGCCTGACCTCTTCTACAGGAAGGTGTCCCACCAAAACCATGTTTCATCAACTGCTCTGCTTTCCTCTTTTGATAAATTTGAAGACATGAACAAAGACCCTTCTCCACTCACCATCATTCAGCAGGAAAGAGAAAGGATGGGAAAGGAAAACAAGCTGAACACTGCACACATAATTTGAAATTTATTTAGAGGTTTAGAGGATTTAGGGGGATTTGAAGGCCACCAGTCTGCATCTCTGCATGCTCTGGGATCCCAGCCACACAACAGGGCAGCCCCCCGCCTCAGGGCACAGAGGCACTGCTCCATCAACTGCACGTGTCAGTGCACTTGCAAGGGTGTCTGCAAACCCATAAGAGTTGTTGGCAATGGTCCCAGAGTCTCTGCAGCTAGCAGGCTGGTGGGCTACCATTAGCCAGCATTGCTGTGCATGCATTGCTAATCTCATCTAAGTCTCATCTGCCCCTCTCCAGACAAATGTGGCAGCCTATGCAGGAGCAAGGGGTGGAGAGTGCATTGAAACATGTCTTAGTTTTCTGGTTTCTTGGTTCATTGAGACAGATCTGGCTGGAGCATTCAGGTTGTGGTCACAAAATTTAGGCCTTGCAGATTTTGCAGGTTTGTCATGTTCAGTGACAAATGTGCACACCTACGTGTCAGAGTTCAGAAGTGCTTCTGCATTCCCTGAGCCAAACTCAACCTGAGAGCCTGGTCCCCCAAGAAGAATCAGGAAAGATACTGAAGCCTGAACTCGGGAATAAAAGGAAATTAGACCTGTCTGGGTTTCTTGCATGGGAATGCAATGCAATTCCAGTGAATTAGCTCTAGTCCCATTCACAAGGCAGTGCTGCACACTAAGGACAGCGAAGGAAATGCTCTCAGCAACAGCAATGTGAGTCTGAAGTTTAGTATTCACATTCTTCTGACAACTCAGGTTACTCAGTATATCAATTAATGTCCCTGTGGTCTAATGATGACTCTCTTAACAGTGTTAGCATGTATATGGGAAAAAAGTACATTTTGTTGCATGTTCATGTATGTGAAGTAGTTCACATGCCGGGCCTAAAAGTTAGACCAAACACAGTATCAAGCACCAAAGAGCTATAGTCTCTCAGTAGTTTATGTTAAATAGGAAGAATAAATCCATGTTTTGAAGATAGTTTGGTAGAGTATGAAAGGTATATCAAAGGAAAGACAGCATTCAGGACTTCTGGCCCCTATCAGTGAGGAGTTATTCTCTCATACCCTTTAACACTAGTATTTTCTAAATAATTAGACATGTGCCACATAGCTAGTTATCTCCACATGAGACAGGCAAAATACAGCCACTGCTGCAGAAAGCATAACATTTTGTCATGTAAATGTGAGTCAAAGAAAGGTGTTTGAATAAGTTTAACTTCTGATTAGGTCTCAGACTCCAAAATAAAAATCCATCTTGAGTCCTTTCAGCTAGGAGAAAAAAAATTAGCACGATTTGGACATGGTTAAAGTTCAGTGTAACCTTTCCTAAGGAAAGCAGAAAGCCACTAGAACAGTGTTGCAGACAACCTTGTACTCTTGCAGACATTTTTCCAAAGAGCCTGGTTTACTGTGCCCAAAGCAGCACTGAAGTCCAGAGAAAATAAAGTAACAACCCACATGAGACACCATCAGTCGCTGACTCCAGAAGATTCATGTAGCCCATAGAGATTACACTAAAAACTGCTGCAATTGTTTCAAGAGTGTTTGACTGGAATAGCAGATCAGGCACTGGCTTTGGCCTTTCCCCCTGGAACCACAGCAGATTTTTTTGTTGTTGTTTTTTGCTTATGTAAAGCAATAGGCTGAAATAGGACTTATTTTCAAAGAGAGTAACATAACACTTCTTTCCAGACGATGAACAAACATCTCTGACTGCTGAGGAGCTGCTGCAGCAATGCAGTATGGTCATTCAGGTAGTGAGGAATCAGGTATGTTCAACGCAGCACTCCTGTGTGCTGACTTTGCTGATTAAGGGATAATATTATGAGCATCAGCAGGAAATCAAGCAATCGAAGATTCATTTTTAGCAATGGGAAAATCTCTGATCTCATCAATTTTTACTTTGGAACAAATTAAGAAAACGAATTGCCTTTCTTTGCAGAGCAATAAGTAGGTTAAAATCATTCCACTGGGATACACACTCCAGACATAAAAAGCTGCCAAAACTATTCCTGATTCCTGTTTGCAATGATGAACCAGATTTAAGCAGCCCATATCTAGGGCTCAAAAAATCACATGTGAGTCAGTTGCTTCACCAAATCTAATACCAAATGAGAGTTGTGATTTTCAAACCAGACTGTGAACTGGATGCTGGTTTCCCAGTGACTACCAGAAGGATTTGGGTGAAAAGGATCATGTGATAAGAGAGATGAAGATTAGCATTTTAGCCTCTGTGAATCATCTCACTGACCCAAGGACCACCCTTTCAAAACAGGGTAGATGGTGTTATGTGGCTCATATTTACACCAAAGTAAGCTTCCTGAAAAAGTTGTTTTCTTTCTCATCCCCACGTGAGCCTACAAGAGGTTCCCACACACACAAGGTGTGCTGGGGATCACTTACTTATTGTGCAGAAGAGGCAGTAAAAGAAAGCACTCTGTTCTTTCTCTGTGTATTTTAGTATTTCACAAGCATAAATTCATGACAAAAGATTGTGATATGTCCAGATGCACATTTTTGTGGGGACAACAGAGCTTTAGTCATATATAAACAGTCCTGAGACTTTACTTTCCTGGTTATCCCCTTCTAAAGGATTTCAGTCCCTTAACTATTCAAACTATGCTAGGATAAAACAGATTTTACCCCTCATTCATATTCTTCAAACTGGTTGAATGTCAGGGTGTAGTTTAAAAAACCAGAGAGAGCTGAACTATGCCTACACCATTACAAAGAAGAGTGAGCTCACTCTTTACCTGATGCCCATCTCCAGGCTCGTGCTCTTTCCTCTCAGCCTCCACGGCCATACAGATAGGAAGATATGCACTGAAACACCAGAATACTAACCCGTCCCACCCCCAACACCTAAAAAAAGAATCATCTGAAGCTGATCTTAAGGCATTGTCCTTTATTTGTCTCTGGGTCACCCCTGCAGCCTGGGAGCCCACTGCTGATCCTGTGACAGCAGGCACACGGTGCTATGGGACCAGCACTCCCAGAGACAAGGGCAGAGAACACTCAAGAGGTAAAGATGAATGAGAATATTTATCACACCAGACTCAGAGAGCTAAGAAAAGGAAAGGAGAGATCAAGATGGAAATGGAAAGCTCTGCAGGAGACAGCAGGAACAGGTGAGGACAAGAAAACAAAATAAAGGGAAATAATCTGCCCTGATGATGGAGACAGAGAGCTATGCAGTGCATGCACAGAAATGCAGTCTGCTGGATGCACAAGAAGCAGAAATGAAGAAGAGCAGTCAGCAAAGCTCCTCACTACAGAAGAGGTGAGGAGGAGCTAGAAAAAGCCATTTGCAGCAGATACAATTTACTACTTAATAAAAGAAATGAGAATGTGCTAAACATTGAGTAATGCACTCTATACCTGTTAAATTTATTTATAGACATAGAATTATATTCTCTGTGCTTCCTCAAAAGAATACACTGAAACATACTAAGCATGGCTTAGTGCTCAAAGTTTTAGTTTAGTCCAGAAGAAAAAATGCTCCTGGGTATTTTGCTAATTAAGATTCTGGCCTGACTGAGGCAGTAAGATTGAAGTCAACAGGATTTTTGCCATTGAACACTCCTCATTGTTTGCTTTTGCTTTTGAAGACTGATGGCCAACAAAACCTTTTTAAGAAATATAGGAATATAAATAAAGCGGTGCTGAATGAAGAGGTTCTATATCCAGATTGATTGATTTTAAGAAAGAACAAAATATAATTTCTATTATTAAGAGATAATAAAGATACTGCCACTTAGACTAAATTCTTTCTTCTTTTCCCTTAATTCAAGTTCACCATTTGGGACAAGTAACTTTACAGCTAAGAAAAAAGTTCTCTTAACACACTCCAGAGTAAAAGATGTTGTCAGGTTGTACCTCCTGTGGAAAACAGAGGTAGCAGAACAGTGGTAGAAGGGCTGAAAAAAAAAATCAAAAAAAGGTCTCTGCTAGGCCTTGGAAGAAAGATTTTTTCTGAGTTTATTTCCCCCATGTACAGACTTGTTTGTACCATGTGTGTGATTCTGTGAAGAAAGGGCACATACTGTATGTTCAGTAACATTCAAATCTGGAAGAGAATTGACCGCGCCATTATCACACTAAGTGTGTGTTTCTTGAAAAAAATATTTATAATTTTTTTAAGATGTAACAAGGCCCCCTTATCTTGCATTTTATTAATGTAATCACTTATTCCCAAATCAGAATATATTATTTCATTCCTTTTGGTTTTGGGTTATTTCCCCTCTGTCTGTGTCAAGAAATTGCATTAACAGCAATGCAAGTGGAGTCTGTAGGGTTCCAAGCTGGAACATAGGAAAGGATAATGGATTAGAAACTTACACCGAAATGCCTGCTTTTTACTGTGACACCCAAGGACCCAGGTTATTTTATGAAGTATTTTGCATAAATGAAGAGACGAAGTAATTGCTCCAAAAATGGATACAAAAGATCCACATGGATCAGGTGGATAGAACAAGTAATAACTTACTGAGAAAACATCTAAGAAAAATCACAAATTAAGAATGATCAAATTCCACAGGTTCTGTGGACCAGCTCTGCACAGGAAGCAGACTAAAAGGAGTCAGGCAGACGTGGACAAATGAAAAAGAAATTTAACCTGAAACTGACTTTAAGAAAAGCCACAGAAAGGCACATGCACATCTAAACATTATTCCATCTACATGTTCAGGACAGATTTTGATACTTGTTTGATAGTATTTTTTTAAGAATGAACTAAGAAATTGCTCTCTAGCTAGAGCCACTTTCTATCAGTCATATGTNTTATTTTTGGAAGATCTGCAAATTAAGCAACATATGACTGATAGAAAGTGGCTCTAGCTAGAGAGCAATTTCTTAGTTCATTCTTAAAAAAATACTATCAAACAAGTATCAAAATCTGTCCTGAACATGTAGATGGAATAATGTTTAGATGTGCATGTGCCTTTCTGTGGCTTTTCTTAAGGTCAGTTTCAGGTTAAATTTCTTTTTCATTTGTCCACATCTGCCTGACTCCTTTTAGTCTGCTTCCTGTGCAGAGCTGGTCCACAGAACCTGTGGAATTTGATCATTCTTAATTTGTGATTTTTCTTAGGTGTTTTCTCAGTAAGTTATTACTTGTTCTATCCACCTGATCCATGTGGATCTTTTGTATCCATTTTTGGAGCAATTACTTCGTCTCCTTATTTATGCAAAATACTTCATAAAATAACCTGTGTCCTTGGGTGCCACAGTGAAAAGCAGGCATTTCGGTGGTGCTATTCACTATCCTGGAAGTTCATTTGCTGTCACAGCCACTCAGAAGGAAACTCTGCATTTCAGTTCTGTCACTGCATAGGTCTGAACTGCCAATTATCAGAAGAGCAACAGAGCTGGGGAAGGGTCTGGAGCACAAGTCCTGTGAGAAGCAGCTGAGGGAGCTGGGGGTGTTTATCCTGGAGAAAAGGAGGCTCAGGGGGGACCTTATCACTCTCTGCAACTGCCTGACAGGAGGGTGTAGCCAGGTGGGGGTCAGGCTCTTCTCCCAGGGAACAAGTGCCAGGACAAGGGGAAATGGTCTTGAGCTGCACCAGGGGAGGTTTAGGACACCAGGAAAAGTTTCTCCACAGAAAGAGTTGCCAAGCATTGGAACAGGCTGCCCGCAGAAGTGGCTGAGCCACCATCCCTGAAGGTATTTAAAAGACGAGCAAATATGGCACTTAAGGACACGATTTAGTTGTGGGTTTGGCAGTGCTGGATTAATGGCTGGAGCTGGTCTTAAGAGGTTTTTTCCAGCCTTAACAATTCTGTGATTCTTAAGCGAGGACCTTGTCTCTCTGCTTCATTAATGAGTAAAAAGGTGAGACAGGATCTCTAAGAGACCTGACTCTTATAAAACTGCCCTTGAGTCAGACCAGTGGTCCATTCAGTCCACTATTACATATCTGGCAGTACTAAGTGAGATATATGGCCTCACGAGAATGGTACTTACTGCTGTCCATTCCCCTATCCTTTCCCAGCATCCAAGACCCGGGATGTTAGTGAGTACATTTCTCCTTGGCTTCTTCCAGATTCCCTTTAGGCACATGCCTTTGTCACATCCTTTTGAACCTGCCTCCACCATCCCCTGTTACAACAGGCTCCCAAAGTGTTTTCCTTTTCCTAAAACTTTTCATCCAGTGCCACCTACTTCTTGTGTCATGGGAGTCGTGAGAACAGCAATCCTCCATTTAATTTATCCACCGCCTTCTGAGTTTCCTAAACTTAATTGTCAATCTCCTCAGCCACCTTCCCATGGTCTGGACAGTCACAGTTTTTGCTGTGTCCTCACACAGGTATGGATCTATCTAGTTGTCCCAAGAGTGTCTGCCTCTGAATTAAGCTAGTGAATTTCTTCATGGTAAAAAGAAATAGGCAAGAATTGCCATTTATTCAGTAAATATATATTCAGGATGAAACCCAGATAGAAAGTAAGGTTTGAAAGGTAAATATTTAAGATTCAATATTGAAATACTTCTTCTACTAGCATACGAAGGAATTCATTACTCATACTTAGGGACTCACACTAAAGGAGCCAGTATTGCTCTTAGGCACAGACAAAATGGATTTAGCTGAAATGGGAGGTTAAAGCTCCTCCCATAGAAACTCTGTGAAACCTGTGACCACAAAACAGCCATCAGTGGTAGACTAGAATGCCTACCTGGAGCTGAATTATGCTGTCAAAGAAGATGAAGCCCAAATACTAGCCTTGCCCCGGGAACAATCAAATTGTACTAAAGTGTGGAGTGCCTCTGTCCTGGGGGGGCGGAGATTTAGAGTAGGGCTTGGATGGGCAGTACTTAGGAGAGGGGTGCGGCTTGAGGCCCTGAGGAGAGAGGATGCCGCCCCTCTGTCTTGTGGGGTGGGGCCCGAGGAGCCCGGAAAGTTTATTCCGCCCCCAGTTCTCTAATAAGGCACAGGCCCAGAATGTTCTTCCCCGCTTGTGTTACGATTGGTTGCACTTTGCTGCACTGATTTGCATAACCCCACCTTGTGTCTCGATTGGCTTGTGGCCCTCGGGCCCCTCCTTTGTTGTGCACTCATTGGACCCCGACCCTTATCCCTGCCTATGTTCTTCCCAGTAAAACCCGTGACCCTTGCTTGGTTCTTTGTCTTGGTCGACTTGTGTGCGTGGCCCCCTGAGCTCAGTAAGGAGGCTCTCAGCGAAGACCTGTCTTGGTCCAGTTATTTCCGGCACCAGTCAATGGCAGCTGCTCCCCTGCTGGTGTTGGCTCCGCAGGCCAGCGCGGCGCTCTCCAGTGAACAAGCCTGTGCCCTGTTGTTGCGCCCTTTGCCGAGTGCCAGCTATCCTGAGGGAAACTTCGGAGGGAACCAGCTACTAGATGGTTCCATTAGTCTTTCGCCCCCTGACCCGGGTCAGACAACTGATTTGCACGTCAGGACAGCTATGGACCTCCACCAGAGTTTCCTCTGGCTTCGCGCGGCCCAGGCATAGTTCACCATCTTTCGGGTACTAGCACGGACGCTCACGCTGCACCTCCCCGGCCCTGCGAGGGGCGGCGGGCGCGACGGGCCGATGGTGCACCGGGGCTGCCAGGCGCAACACGCGCCCCGGGATCCCACCTCAGCCAGCACAAGCACACACCAGCCCTCAATTTCATTGTGCCACGGGCGTTTGACGACGGCCCTTGACTCACACACGTTAGGACCTGACAACACTAAAGGTCTCTGTTATCACCTTGCCACATTAGGCCTTTGCAGCTGGGTCTAGCAGGGCACTCAGAACAGTCAGGCTCTGCTAGGTAAAGCAATCACAGTAAAATGAAATGTACAAAAGTCCTCTAACTGCAATTACTATTTTGAAATTGTCAGTAAGATTCATATGTACATTATAGGGACTGCCAAGGAATGAAGTCCACAGTAATTCTAAAACACATCAGAAATGTTACTACAGGTTCTGTGGTAAGCAAAAATCTAGTTTATCTTACTGACAAGCCTAAACAACATTCCCTACATCACCTAGTTTTTCTAGCATGAAATACTGTTTTGTAAAACAAATGGGAAAAGAGCTAATCTTTTTTTTCCCTTCCAGCTGCCCTGCAAAGCCAAGCATCTAAACCAATTGCACTCACATTTCAGAAGTCACCAGCCTTCCAGGCTGAGCTCTCATCTGCCAGATTTTAGCCTGAAAGATCTTGGGGGGTGGGAGAAAAGATACCAAACGTAAATTCCACTGGGAGTTACAACAGAAGCACTGAAAGCACAACAACATAAATGTAACACTGTTGTCTTGGGTGCCCCACAAGACAAGCTCACTCTCTCAATTCCTGATTCAAAATCGGGGACTGCTGAGAGGTGTCATTTTTAACTATTCCGTGTGTTACTTGCACTCAGTGTAAACTCCTGAGGACTTGGGGCCCCATTCCTGCAAGTTGATTCTTGTGAGCCTGCACAAAATTCTATTATCTTCAACAGGGCTTTGCGTGGGTGTAAGGGTTTGCCTGGACAGATCAGTTTGCAAAATCGAAGCCTAAGAGACTGCACTTAAGTGCATTTTCCTCTCTCTCTCCCCCCTGCAGCTGGGCCTTAGTTATCTCTCCTCCTAAGACAGCCCTCCTCTCCAACTCAGTCAGTCAAGGCTCATATCCCAAGTTTCTCTGCGCTGAAGTCCAGACATTCTTGCACTCCATCTTTTTACACTGAGGGCAATACACTTCACTCATAATTTTTTTTATTTTCCTCATTACCAGCTGCCTCTTTATTTCCCATTAAAACAGACCAGCCTAGAGTCAGCCTCAGCTCCTGGTAACCTTCACTCACAAAAACAGGTCTGAATCATAGCTGACATTTTATTGAACTAGAGGAGACTCATGATAACATATTCCCCAGGCTAGGATTTGACTCTGGAGACATATATTTATGGTCAAGTTTTATTCCAGAATAAACTTCTTTTGGAATTGTTTTTGAACTTAAAAAATACTTATTTGTACTAAGTCCTATAAAATGCATTTCTAAAGAAAAGCTATTTGATTTTCTGTACTTTGAAGCCTCGTATATTAGACTTCATTTTGAATATTTTATTCCAAGACCAAACTTGAAAAACTACTGGCAGTTTTGAGGATTGTAGTGAGTCTCCATGGTTTCTGAGCCTAGTTTTCACTCCATTTGTTGTTGATTGTAATGGTAAGATTCAGGCTGGTTTGTTCTGATTCAAAAGACCTGTTGCTGGAAACTATTTATTCTGCAGAAATTTACATTTGTTTAATCTTTTGTAAGGACCATTTTCTGAAACCTTACACTGGATGTGAGGTCTCCCTTTGTATCACAAAATTCTATATAGGGTGGAAACCTAAAACATTCCACAGTCATTGGGTTTTAAGTGTGAGGAGAGCCTGTTTTATTTCTTCACATTTCACTGTAAAAAGATAGACATCTTTTTTGAGCTAAAAGTCTCTGTTGGTGGTAAAAGTATTAGCCCAGTTATTCTCAGCAATTACCACATCTGAAACTCTACACGGAATACTCGCTCACTGAAATGTATCTTTGACATAGTCCCACGTATAATAGGCAGTTAAAGTTAGCTACTAGAGTCCCCCTTCGTAGTAAAAAATAACTTCAGCAGCAGATTCATTAATGAAACATGCTTTCCCACTTGTATTGTAAGAATCCTATCACCTGGCTTCCCCATTTATTCTATAACAAGCCTTTCCCTGAAGTTTTCTCTAAGTTTACATGGTAAGAGGTACACTAATTAAGGTGGACTCCTACAGGAACTTTTTGAGAAATCCAAACACCAAAACAACCCTTTTTGCTCATTTTTCCTGTCTTTGATCTTACAAAACCCAAGAATCACTGTAAGTCCAGTAAACCCAGCATGCTGGTTTTGGCTGGGGCAGAGTTAGTTTTCTCCGCATTGGCTGATATGGGGCTGTGTTTGGCTTTGTGCTGAACACAGTGATGATAACACAGAGATGTTTTAGTTACTGCTGAGCAGAGCTTACACAGAGCCAAGGCCTTTTCTGCTTCTCAGACTGCCACGCTGGCAGGGAATCTGGGGGTGCTTGGGACAGCAGGAGGAGACACAGCTGGGATAGGTGACCCCAACTGACCAAAGGCATATTCCAGACAGTGTGACATCATGTTCAGGATAGAAAGTGGAGGGAAGAAGAGGGAAGGGGGCATGTTCAGCATGAGGACATTTGTCTTCCCAAGTGACACTTAGATGTGATGGGCACTGCTGTCCTGGAGATGGCTGAAATCCTGCCTGCCCATGGGAAGTGATGAATTAACTCCTTGTTTTGTTTTGTTTGAGTGTGTGGTTTCTGATTTCCCTATTAAACTGTCTTTATCCCAACCCATGAGTTTTCCAGCTTTTACCCTTCCAATTCTCTCCCAGTCCCACTGGTGGGGGTGTGAGCCAGTGGCTACCTGGGGCTTGGCTGCTGGCTGGGGTTCAACCATGACAACCATTTATTACTCACCAAACCGAGGTACTTTAAGACCCTACAAACAAACAGGACCTGGCCCCAATTAATCCAAAGAGAGGCCCCACCTGGGGCATCTTAACTCCCTTCTGCCAATTTGCTGTGCCCAGGAACATGGTCCACATGCACTTACCACAAAAAATGGAGTAGCTCACTTTTACCATTCTTTGGTTCTTCGTAATCCTGCACCCCAGAGAAAGGTGGTATGCATCATAACTTCTGAGACACATAAGAGATACAGCAAAGTCAGGGGCAGTGACACTTTCAGATTGACAGGATTTAAAGTTCAGAGTACGATGGGCACTCTCAGCTTTTGATAAATGCTGAAGGGGTAGTACCTGCACACCCTACATGCAGGGGTCGATTCATCCCTTCATGCATATTCACACCTATTTCTCTCCATCTTTCCACCTAACAAACTGATAAAACTAAAAATATATTGAAGTGTATTACAGCTTAACAAGATTGACAAATTCTGGTTTTTTCTGTCATTTAGTTGGTCAAAGTTGAACAAATTGTAATGCACACTTCGCTATTCTTCAGTGTTAATTTTTTTATTCTCTCTTCTGCCAAAATAACACAAACTACATTGAAAGAAAATGTTGGTGTTTTTTTTTAATTACTTCTGGGCTAAGACCAAGTTTCTAAGTGGAAGCAAATTTTCATGTACAAGTTATAACCTCTGAAAAACAACTTATAATGAGAATGCTGACACAATTTTAAGTGGAGTGACATGAGTGGCGCCAATATAATGTAGTTAAAACCTATGGGAAATAAAGTATTTTGTTCCAGGAGGATATGAATTTCCCAACTCAGAATAAAGTATACGTCTGGTATTTACTGGATTCTAGCAAACATAACAATTTCGCAAACATGCAAGTGCTTCGGGGAGTATAGGATTCAATCACAATTCAAAACCTCTTCATACTGGATACATTTGAGACAAAGGGATTCATAAGCCATGGGGGCTAACTTCTTTCTTTCCTTCAGAAAGTCAAGTGGGATTTATCCTGAGTGAATAATGGTAATAGATAAAATAGGAGTTCAGCAAAAGATCTACCTAGAAGTGTTCAAAAGCCTACAGAAAATCAAAAATGTTATAAGGCATCTAAAATTATGCACTGTGTAGTAACGATGCAGCATGGGAACCATAGGAACACACCAAAAAGGATGAGAATGGGAGTTTATATGTCCTTTGTGAGTCAGCAGATGTAGTTTCAATGCTGACATGAAGCAGAGCCTGAAATGAGGTATTATCATGTTATTCTTTATTAGTTGTTAAGCACTGACATTTTATTCAGCTCTTCACCAGAGAGCCCTTGTCCTATTGGATTTACAGTTGCAGGCTCTCTGCCATTTGTTCCAGCCAACTCTTAACTCCTCTCAAACTCCTAATGTCAAGATGGATAAAGAGATCTGCCAAGACAAACCCAATGACTGCACAAAAAACTACACTGAAGCAATGATACAAGGCTTGAAACAGAGAAAGAGTTAACTGCACTTTTACAAATTACTTACTGTGGGAAATAGAGAAAAAGGAAATGTTTAAGAGTCATGTGAATGGGAAGAGATGGATTAGTAAAACAATGGATTAGTTCTCTCTTGAGGACAGGAAAATTGGCACAGAGAACTGCAGACAACACTCAAGCTCTACCCAGGAAATAGGAAGGAGTAGCTGTCAAAGCAAAAGGAGCAAGAGGATGGAAATCGAGTCTACAGGACAGGTAGATATTGTGCCTCCCAGGCAAAGAATGCAAACAGAAAATAGGAAAAATCTAATGACTCACATTTGTCACAGGGCTGTCCCTCTGCCTTCTTTTAATCTTGCCCTCAGCTGCACAGTCTCACCCTTGGGCTGACACAGGCACTCATCTGATGAGAGAGGGATCATCTTCCCAAAAGAAAACTACTTGCTTGTTCCTGTCAGCTTATTTTCTATCAAATTAGCCACTTGAAGAACAATGGAGAGAATATAAGAAAGACTGTATTTTGCCTACACCAGTGAGTCACTAAATCAGTTTAGCCACCTTCCCCCCTAAATGCTGCCCTAATGTGCACACAAAAGTTCGTCAGCCTTCCTCAGGGGCTCCATGATGTAAAGCATTTTTTTTCTGACAGGGAGCTGCCTCACTCACTCCATTGATAGATTCACACTTGAATGCAAGCACAACTGAACTTCAGAAGTCTTACTATGAAATCCTACTTTGTTCTCAGCCGTTTTAGCAGGTACTGGTGTCTTTTTCTCAATGTCTAAATATATGGGAAATTATTAGTAAGACTCACCCTGGTATGCTGTTAGCCACAGAGGTGTCACAGAGGTGAGCATTTCATAAATATGAAAGCCTGTAGCCTCTAGGCACGAGTTACCAAGTGTCTCATCAACTTCACATCTGCACATTTGAAGCAGGAATGGCCAATAGGTAGCACAGCTGTTTATTTATAAAATAATACTGACATCTAGTGGCTGGCTGCACTCACAGAGATCTGTGCAGGTCTGAAAGCTTCGTGTGTGTCGTTAATCACCCTTTGGAGGCAAGAGGCTCCAGCTGGAAATGTCACATCTGTCCCAACTATTCAAACTGTGCACTATTCAAACAAAGAAAATGCATAGTTCTGCAGAGAACATAAGCTAAATTTAAAAAAATACAGTCGGGGAAAAAAAAAAATTCCCCCTCTTTTGAAGTTGGAAATTGCCATGTAATAAAATAAATTAGAGGCCAGATGATTAAAAGATGATGGGGTCAAAACTGCTGCCAGCTGAAGCTGAAGAAAAAAATGAAGAAGAGACCAGACTTTCCCAGAAATAGCAGATGTCTGAAAAAAGTGAAATTTGATGATCTGGAGCGAGGCACGTCAAATCCTAACCCTACCCCAACTCCTCCTCACTGTCAGCTAAGAGCGCTGCTGCTCCTGGGCTGACCAGGGAGAAGACTTCCTGGGTTAAAGTGTCTGAAGTGGCCCATATACAAGGAGAACCCATGCAGAAGAAGCCACTTTGAGAAACCACAAAGACCGCCAAAGAGAAACCTGAAACATGGCTGGGGTGAAGATTAACGGTGTCTTGTACTATCTGAACAGTGAGCTTTCTGTTGAGAGACGTATAAGCTGCAAATGAAATAAAATTATACAAGGTTGAATCTCTTTCTTATAGAGTCCTGCAAAGAAAAACTGTACATATCTCATTTTGGCCCCATACTGCAGCTGTGCTCACTTTAACTGCCAGAAAACTGTAAAAATCTTATAGATATGTCCCCTACAAATGATGATCACTGCTCATACACCTCTGCCTCACTGCATTTCCCTTCTGATGTATCAGAAAGCAAGGAGAGACCTCTTGCTTATGCAGCACATTTAGATTTTCCACAATAACTGAAACATATGATCCTTGAAGAGAAGACTGGAAATATTTGTTTATTCATATGCCAACTAAACTGTGAGGCAGTTCCCTCTCTTCAGAGTTGTGCAAAGCACGTCTTGAGATTTTCACAAAATGTTGGTTGTTAAGAAGAGCATAGGATGATACTGCCTCTCTCCTGGTGCAGGAATAAAACACACAACCCAGAGATAAGCCAATCTTTCTTATGCCAAATTGCAATTGTGCCATTTTCTCATGACAGGAGGTGTCGGGTTCCAAGGGCCACCGATTGGAATTCCAGCCCCCAGCCTTGGAAAGGCAGAGGTCATTAACACTCCCAGTCAGCCCACTGGCCTTGCCAGTTTAGTCCTTCAAATTACACCCGTTTTCCCCTATATGGAAACCCTCCCAAATGTTCTTCCTCCTCCGCTTTCCCATTTGCTCCCTTTTACCGCAGGGATCCTCCCCTGTACACCCATTGGTTTCCCTTCCTCCTTACCCCTCCTCTGCGCACCCTTGTTGTATTCCTATTGGACCTCATCCCTCAGGTCCGCCCCTTTTGCCCTGTATATACCCCTGTGCCCTCAGCCCATTCCCTTGGTTCCATCCCCAGACACGTTCGATGCTGTTTATCGCCTCGCCGTTAAAGCATGTGGATACTGAACGGAGCTCCGTTCCCGATTCGTCACTGACCACACGCTGGCAGCAGGCGCTCGGGAACTGAGTGTGCTGGCCACATCAGCAACCTTTGTAGCCACGATGCTACAAAGAGGTGCATGTTCATCTGCAAACAAGTTACTGGACTAGGAAGTGGACTCCCATTTGGAGTACTGTGCCCAGCTCTGAGGTGCCCAACATAAGAAGGTCTTGGATCTGTTACAGTCCAAAAGAGGGAAATGAAGATCAAAAGAGCTGGAGCACCCGTCCTATGAAGACCAAACTGAGAGAGCTAGGGTGGTTCAGGCTGAAGAAAAGAAGGCACCAGGGAGACATTATAGTACTGTACAGTACCTAAGAGGGCTACAAGAGAGCTGAAAGAAGGACTTTCTACGAGGGCATGTAGTGATAGAAAAAGGGTTAATGGCTTTAAGTGAAAGATGACAGTTTTAAATTAGGTATTAGGAAGAGGCCCTTTACTCTGAGGGTGGTAAGACACTGGTTTGTCCAGAGAAGCCTGTGGATGCCCCATCCCTGGAATTGTTCGAGGTCAGGCTGGGTAGGTCTCTGAGCAGCCTGGTCTACTGGAAGGTGTCTATGGCAAGGGAGTTGGAATTAGGTGATCTTTAAGGTTCCTTCCAACCCAAATCATTCTATGATTCTATGAAATATACTCATACACCTGTTGCATTACTTTTTTTCCCATCAAGAAAGATCCAAAGAGACCTGGTTTCCTTTCAGATTAGACTTTGCTGCAGGGAGGCTAGTGTCTACTTCTTCCAGGTGCCAGGGAGTGCTGGAGAGAACAGGTGGCAAAGCAGAAAGCAGAATCTTGCAGGTGCCATTGCTCCTGCTATCCCAGGAAGTATGCTGACTGGCACTGAAAAGCTGACAGGGATGAAAGATTAGTTCAGGGAGAATCACAAAAAGTAGGACCATACCAAGGTTACTCATCATTCAGAAAAACCAGCACATAGTAGAGACATGAATTCACACTTCATGGCACAAAAACCACTGTATTTCAGTACCAGAAATACAGATGTGAGTTGAGCCCATCTCATCAGATGACAAGCCAAGAAGTCCAGATACAGCAATTCATCTTCATCAAAGTTGTGTATTTCATATAAGAGCAGTAAATGCTTAATGTTGTATGAAATAGCAAAATCCTGAGGCAACAGAGGCACTACGTGACCCATGTGATCTGTGCTGGTTTTCATCTCATTGCTCTGGCAGCTTTCCTACAGGCTGAAACAGAATTCTTAGCAACAGTAGGCACATTATTCTAAATATCTTGAACAATGAGCATTGTCTTAACATACTGCATAACCAGACAAAAATATATCTGCAAAACACTGGCCAATTAACTCAACACAAGGAATTGACACAGGAACTTTTTTCCTGAGCACTAGCAAGGACTGTTCTCTAAATCCCCAGTCCCATCATTAACACAGTAAGAGGGTGTTATTTAAGACAATGTTTTTAATTTCAACTCTCATTACTTTGAAAACAATGACTCAAATCCCTGTACAAGCAAGTTCAAAGTATTTACTGAAGATTCATGTGTCAAGAAGTAGAAAAAATCCCTCCCACAGATGTTTCATTTCTGAGTGCTGCAAATGTCTCAGCACTGCTGGCATTCAGCAGTACAGAGAACTCAACTAGCTTTATTCGCAACTATTTGCCATCCTTATCCAATACTCCCTCTGAGGTGACTATAATGTTTTCCCAACAGAGTCCTCCACAGAACTCTGGAGGAGGCTGACTCTAAAAGATAAGAAAGTATCTGGAATGTTTAGAAACACTTTCCTACACATAAATACAGTGTTATTATAGACCATGCACAAATAGCTGTCCAGTTCTACAATAAATAGTTGCAATGACCTTTTCTACTCTACAACAGCCAAGAGATCCAAGTGCGTGGAGTGCTAGGTAGCACTGGTGATTTATCAAGTCATTCTTGAGTTGTTAACTAAAAGAATTTGATTAATGATTTCATAATGATCAAATGGTAAGTAATTGATGATTGACTAGAAATTAGATGTTAATCAAATGTTGATTAAGTAATCACTTAAGGGTAATTAATGAATGATCTGACAGACCTAAATGATGATTTAGTAATTCAGACAGGTGTCAAATGCTGTACTATTTAACACACTTGTAATAAATAAATGGATATTGCAATAAATAATGAAATGGATATATAAAAATGTCACAATCACATAATATACCTTTAGGCTGAAAGTAAAATGCTCCTTACCTCACTGTAGAGATCAGACACTGGTAAAGCGTCTCTCAGCCCTGAGGAGTGACCTGGAGAGCCGTCCCTGCTGCCAGGGAGGTCAGGGCCTAGCAGCACAAGAGCAGCAGAGCTCAGTGGCTCCAGGCGGCCACAGGTACTTAGAGGGCAGAGTGAGGGACTTGCAGCCGAGCACTGCCCTGGCACTTGTGCACCTGTGTGGCTGCGGCAGCTTTAGCTTTGTCTGGTCCCAGCTTGGGCTGCTGCTGTTATGTCCTGACAAGACATGGCCCAGGAGCCTCGGTCCCTGAGGAGATGCGGCCTCGCATGGCTCTCACCAGGATCAGCCCGGCCAGCTCGTGGGCGATGCCTGAGCCAAGGCACCGCTCAGGCCCATCACCAACCTTACCAGTACAGATATTTGCTGCATTAACTTATTACATAAGTATTGCTGACAGCACAAAACTTGCATGTAGTAGCCCCCTATACAGATGTTTGTCTGAATATTTGTTAGAGAAAATATAAGTTATTCAAAAGTCATTATTTAGGTTTATCCAGGAAAAAATTTAAAAAGCTCATTTCTCTGAACTGTTACATTGCTGAAGATTTGCCAACAGGTTGTCATGCTCTTTTATATGAAGGTTTTCAATTCAGATCTTGCATACATTGAATTGAAAAGCAGTAATTTGGGTTATTTCATTCCACTTTTCTACACTTTACATACATCCTGCATTCAAAAAATCTGTAATGAAAAAAAGAGATTTGTTTGGAAATAGAAAAGTATTCCCCTATCTTGCATGAGGACTCCCATCCTAAGTGCTGTACTGATTGACAATGCTTACAAAAGTACATTAGTAATGACTCAAGCAGAAACCAATACAAAATATATCTGAACATTATCTAAACTATACTGTCAATTGCAGAATTAGAAATAACTTGACTAGGTGCTAATCTCAATCCCTTGAAGACAAAACCACACAAAAAAGAATGTTTAATTAATAATGCTAAATATCCATGCAAATTTTACTTGAGTGGAATACATAAAAAATTCTTAAAACAAGTCCATTGTACCTTTCATTTGATACACCAGACCGATAGTACCAAGGCTTTGAGGTGATACTGACCTAAAGCAGATCAAACTCCTTGTCCAGAATACTCAGCAGCCTCTTTGTCTCAAAACTTCCACACAAGAAGTTAACAGGTCTCTTCCTTGAATCAAGGATGTGAGCTCCACTTGTGGAAAGCTTTAAAGTCCTCACAAAGCTTCCCAGAAATTTACCTATTTAGTTAACATAATTGTTTCAAAGTGTCAAAACTACAAAGTCAATTAAAAATTATATCTTGGTTTAAATCCACTTAGCTTTAAGAATTTTGTGTTGGTA
This sequence comes from Promerops cafer, assembly GCA_013398275.1. NCBI lineage: Eukaryota > Metazoa > Chordata > Aves > Passeriformes > Nectariniidae > Promerops > Promerops cafer. The sequence goes on along the minus strand of VZSE01002239.1, from coordinate 32,191 downwards.
AACATAGTGTTTATCTATGAAGATTTCTTTATAAAAGGAATCCCAAACATTGCTATTAAGTTTTTAAAAAACATTTCATAAAAAGGACACATTTGATGAACTTGTGTGTGAACAGAAGCAGTTTCAAATTTAAGTGGAATGCTTTTATTGGTTTTGGGGTTAGTTTTTGCCTTCAAAATGTGAACACTGTTTCTGGATCATGTTCTGAAAAGGCTCTGAAAAACAACTATTTCTTTATCTGTGAATTTCCCTCTCCTCACCTTCTCACATGGCTACAAGCTTGCAGTTTAACAGACTCTTTTCAACAGTTACTCAGACTACAAAGCAGTCTCAACCAGATTACAATCTAGTAATCCAATAGAAAATGTGTCCAAGCATGAGCTCTGCAAGTTGATTCTCAAAATCCAAAACTGCAGCATGTTAAAAGTAAGGATTTTCATAGCTCCTTAAGGATCACAAGGAAAAAAGTTCAGTTTCCTGAAAAAAGTGCCACAAAATTAAAACACTAAGGCATGAACACATTTACAGGAGCGATGGAAATAACCTAGACAACTTGTTCACAAAATTTTCTCTAAACCCCAAAATGTTTGTTCCCAAACAATGTAACAGATAAGCCACAAATATTCTCCTGTTACAATGAATTGTTTGGATAGATGAAAGGCCTATCACTATTAAATATTAACATAATGGATGATGTGTGAAAATAAGGTGATATACCTTCCCCCTGCAGTTGCATAGGAATGACTCAGTCAGGGTTACTAGTTCTCCTACTACTGAAAGGAGACTATACCACATACACTGACACATCTCTGAAGAAAAAAAAAAAAGATAAAAATCTGGTAATACAGAAACAGGCCTATGGCAAATTAATACTGTTTCAAGGGTTTCTTTGAACAGGAGGGCAGTCTTTACATCATCATAAAAGACACTCATGTACTACAGGTCACTTTAGGAACTTTTCAGGCAACCCACACAAACAAGTTTTCTTTCCATTGACCAAACCATTGCAATTAGAATCACCCTTGCTTATGGCAATGATACCCATCTCTGTGACGGCTCTCATCACTTTTCCCCCAGGAACTGTCTCACTGGTATTCTCCAAGCTGTTCATGATCACTTCAGGGGAAAAAGCATTTGTCCACTACTTTCACTGCAGACAATAGTCCAAGTATGAAGAAAATTACTTTCTTTGGGAAGTATGCATGTTGGCATGAGTAGTTCAACTATTTTAAGTACACTTTATCACAGTGCTAAAATATATACACAGACATATTAATAGACCTTTATTAGCAATAGCAGTTCTATCTGCCAAGTACCACTAGGATACAATCCTTGAGCTATTCCTTGTCTTGTGATAGCATGAGTTTAGCCAGAGATATCTGTGTTCCAAGAGGCAGACGTATGCTTCCAGTCAGAATACAAACAGCAGAGGAAATACAAAAGGAGCTGCAGATCTCAGTAAGGGATGGCAAATATAAAGCAGAGAAAACAGCAAAGCCGTTCCACATTGAGACAGCTAGCAAAAACTTTTAAGGTTACATAAAATCAATGCCACAAACACAGAAAAATATTATTGCAATATACACTGCCTAGCTTTAATTTCAAGCAGCCAGTTGTGACGGTCATGACAACCTCCAATTTGTTCTTAGTATACCATCATTCACCTCTCTCTCACATCTGGGGTGAGAGTATTTCAGTGAATAGATAAACTGAGGTTTAAGATGAACTAAGATGAAATGAGCTTTGTTTTCAGTGTAAAAATCATTCTGACATGTTAGCCTATTAGTGAAAGCATAAAGCATTCAATTTCTTAAGGTGTGAAACAGCTCTTTTTTAGATAACTTATTTAACAGGGTTATGTAAATTCTTACCATTTCTTTACTTCAACAGTTTTCATCTCATTAATTCCTGCCCAAGTGAGTAAGTGCTGATAACAGCAGTCTACTAAGCATGCTGACCAAGCAGGCATGTTTTTCTTATTTAGCCTTAACAAATACAGCTAGAGATTTCCTAGAACAATCTGTTAATTGCACCAGCTTTTAGTTCTACAGCAAGCTCCTTTAACTTTTAGGATTGAGAGCCCACCTACTTCTAACAGGTAACTTTAAAAAACCTGAGTCCTCAACACAACCTCAATCCCTACCTCATCTGACATCTGATCAATGATGAACATATGAAATCACTGAAACCAAAAAGGAAGTACAATAAAAACCAAATTAGGCAGATCTTAAAAAAATTTACGCTTTTGTTAAATCAAGTGCAACACCAAGGGCACAGGTGCCAGGCTCTTAAGGTATCCCCATGAGTGGCAGCATGTCCTTCTGCTCACATGACAGCAGAATTAAGCTTCCCTGATAAACCATCATTAAGCCAAGGACCTTCAGTTTATTTACTTCAGTTCATTTACTTCAGTTCCTCAGCAGGTGTTTCCACACTTCTGTGTAACTACGAGCAGGGGACACGCAGCCGTGATTCACCACAGGACAAACAGTGCCTATTGGAATGCTCTTCCATGCACAGTCACCTGAGCTACAGAGACAAACCCCATCAGTAAGGGGAGGGCAGTGAATGAAGATTAGGGAGGACACGATGACCCTCCATCAACCCCTCATGCCCTTTCTTCCCTTTGAGCCAGAGTAACTCCTGTTTCTGTGGCTAGACTGTGCAAAATTACTTGAAGAAAAGTCTGTTAGGTTCAAGGCTACAGTCCACTAATTAATCCACTCCCTACATATATCAGTCACTTCAAGTATGTGAAAAATAACCTTCCTGAACAAGCCTATGCAGACATAACTCACCAATGATAATAGATGCATGAGATTTTTCTACCTCATCTGTGACAACATTTACAGTCAAAGAGAAATGCCACTGAAAAAAGATAATCAGCCAATCTCGTAACAGTAACAACTTACCAGGCACTCTTTCTTCCTAGCTGATGTTTGAAAATGTGTTTGTATCTGCTGCTTCTGTATTTACATGATAGTTGTTTTTCTTATCCTGGTGAAAAATTTCTATGCCTCTGGGCTACACAATCCGTTTCCCACCCGCTAACACAGACCAAATACAAGATAATGAAGTTTTCAAATTTCTAAATTACAACAGCTGCAAGAAACAAACAACAGGTACCATAACATTAAAGTACAGCTAAAATTCCATTAAAAATAACACTATGTCAAATGAAGTCTTTTTTTATTTCCAAGTGTTCAAATTGTTATTACACATATGTCATTTAACCATTTTTTATTTTAACATTTAGGTAATTACAGTTGAAGGGCTCTATTTCCAGTGGCCTCTCTGCATTGGACGCCACGAGAGCAAAACATGAAACATTCCACATGGCTAACAATAAAACATCTGAGTTACCAGAATTACAATTACCAACTTTTTTGCTAACAGATCACATACATACATAACCAGGGCCATTTTCTTTAGAAGACATAGCAAAATTAGTACTGCATTTGTTTATTTTCAATATGAACATCTCTACGTACAAGCAACGTGGTACATGACAGTTTTGATTATAACACATACAGTACTTTGGCAGCTCTGTGATGTGTTTTTTCCCCTAAGCTCCACAGTAGGCTTAATTTATAAAACATATTGCTAATATGCCCTGCATAAACACCAAGAATCAAATGTCTTTTGTCACCTAAATGGGAGAGGGAGCCGTGCTTTTATCTTGCATTAGACAGTCTCGTCATACATAAACAATTTTCTTCCATGGACACTTCTATACATATCCTAGCTAACACCATCTGCAAAAAATCATCTTTATTAAAAAAAGATTTGAATTTTCTTCTCAAATTAGAGAAGCTACAAATGATTACATGACAAATCACTAGCATTTATTTCAAAATAATACTGAACATGTCACTTTTATCAAGGTTACTTGCATATTACCATCTTACAAGCATATCAGTCACCTGATCAAGTCATCCTGTTTTGATTTCATTTATGAAACTGACTTGTCTCTTTTGATGCCTACTAACTCATAGTTCATAGTTAACAAATACTAATTTCTTTGAATACCTCTACCATCAATTTCCACATGAAAACTAATCACTTTATTAAACCTCTTCACTCAACCTCCCCAAAATGAATGATTTTAATTTCCCACCTTCCTGAACACAACTGACCTATTAGCACAGTAATCTTAGTGAGGACAATCTTTCCTCTAATATAACCATGCACTTTTAAGTAGCCACTTCAAAGTTTCGAGGTAAAATGCATGAAATCTGCTTGCAAAATTTCAGACTTAAAGGAACAAAATCACGTTATATATATTGCAATAAAAACTACCTAGAACCTGTCTATAGTGATCTGAAGCAATTTATTTCACTCACTCATCTGTGAAATTTTAGCAGCTATTTCATATTTATTCTATTTGGTCCAAATAGCCCTATGTGTTATTAAGAGTCACTCAAAAAAGAATGCTGTGCCCAAAACCACATTTGCTACCACAAACATCTCTTCACCCCTTTATTCACCCTCAACCAGTTCTTAAAAACATAAGATTTCTTGAGCTATACAAAAACAGATCTTCATTTTATTTGTAATATGTCAACAATAGCCAAGTCAAAAAGCAGGTGAAGATATCTAACATATTTAAACTAAGTAACATGCACTTAAGTTCATTTGATGAAGTCTCTTCGTCAGCCTTTAATACCTGTTTGCACTGAATTATGAACTCTGCAGCACATAAACAGACAGCTTATGGCACTTACAATCATGTCTGCAATATAAACTATATCAAAATGTTCTGTCACTAAACAAACAGTAAATCTTGTTTATCTATACAAAATGTAGAGTCTATGTTATCATCAAATGGGAAAATTACACATAAACAAATTAAGTTGGACATTCACTAGTCTTGAAATGTCCTTTTTCATAAAGTTGTTTTATCTTCTTGCTTTGCTTAATTACGTCCAAAAATTAACTCCAATTCTGCTTCCATTTCTTCACTGTAGTTATTTTGTGCCAGCAAACTTAGATCTTGCACCATTAACTTCCACCCTCGTGTGCCCCTTTTATCTCCAAGTTCTCCATCACATTCTCCCTTCTCCCTTCCACTGTTTGTGACTCAGTGTCACCAAGAAGCCCTTCCTCTAGGGCAGCATCTGTTTAACAGAGCTTCCGAGAGGCAGAGGCTTTTCTGTCCGGGAGGTACCGGGCTGACCAGCCAGGCTTGCTGGGTCGTGGTCTGCCGTGTACCGGGTAAGCTCCCGTGCGCGCTAAGCGCCTTCTGCACAAAGATAAACCAGCTGTGCACAGCGTGAGCCACAGGAAGCAACTCGAGTTCAGTGGTCTGGGCAGGCAGCGTGGATAGGGCAGAAACATGACAGACAGACATTTTGGCTGCAGCAGTTTTAACCATTTCATGGTTTAACATGTGTTATAGTCTAATTTGAGTATCATTGTTTATGCAATACTTTCAAATGAACAAAAACCTTACAGACAGGTAAACCACTCTTTTTCCACAGAATAACTGGTTGTGTTCCAGAATTAATTTAAAGCAAACCTTGAAGAGTGTTCTAACTAATAACCACATTTGGAGCCTTTAAATACTGTCTTACTCTGAGGTATATGTCTATTACTGTAGAAGTTAACGCTTCCCATCTGAAGTCCAAAAAAAAGGCTATTTGTATTTTCTAGGTCAAGCAAGCTATAGAAAAATGGGAAGAGAAAGCATGTATTTTGTGCTCAAGTGTTATTGTTTAGCATAATCCTTCATGCAAGTAATGCAAAAAAAGCTATATATTCAAGACTGTTAACATCTGAATAAATAGGGTAAATTAGCAAATACAGTATTGAAAATTATCTACAAAAATGTGTTTTTCCAAGCATTCACTGTTTGTATCAAGTCTTAAAGCAGACAGCTGCAGGGCAATACCAAAGAAAATGGAATAAAAGAAAAAATGAAATTGAGACATTTTAAGAAATCCCCTCAGAAGACAAATTAATATTTACTGTAAACGAAACTGAAATTAAAACAATGACTAAAGCTATTAGGTGGCCTTATCAGCAAACACCTTCAATCAAAAGGCCATAAACAAGTATGCTTTACATATTACTTGATTTGTTTATTTTACACCATAGGGTGAAAGCAACACAACTCCTTTTAGTAAAGTATACACAAATAGCCTCACTCAGAATACACTTTTAATGCACATAAAAAAAGTATTCATCTTACAAATTGTTTTGCAATCCAAATATACAATAGCTTGGAAAACAATATTTTAGAAAACTAAAGCCAATGTAAAAAGACTGCTCAATACAACTAAATGATATAAGTTTTTGTATGGCTCTGTCTTTAGAGTTTTCTTACTGCATCATCAATATCAGAAATCTGTTCCTTCAGCTGGTTCCACTGTTCTGGATTTAAAGAAATACCTGAAAAGCATTAAAAATAAACACTTAAGACAAAAAGAAAATTGTGGTGCAGGATGTTGTGCAATTATTATAAAGGATGCTTACATACACTAACCCTATGTTACAATATTAATACTTGAGTTACTTCAACAACCATCTTAGTTACACAGTGAAACTACCCACTTCCAACGCTTCAACTAAACTTCAGGTTATTTCTAGACAAGTTTACAAAAAAAATGTGTGTAACATAATTGTACAAATACTAGGCTAAACACAAGAAGTGAAATACAACTCTGGCGCTGAGAAAAGGCAGTACAAAAGCCCTGGGTGATAAGTAGGAAATCATTTGTATTCCTGTTGGCTCCTAAAAGCTGTACCTATGCAGACAAGTCTGCTGTGCACTTTTCAAGTACTTTAATTTTGCAGGGGCTTTTCCCCCTTTTGTTTCTTTAAGCACTGTAAATAACAGGTACTGCAACTAACCTTTTGGAGACTATCTATCACTCCCTAGTACTCACAAACCAACACCAAAGTTACTTTTTATTTCAAGGTCTCTACAGGTTCTAGTGACATTCAACCAGTAATCAATCATTCAGTACTCCACAAACCATCACTTCAGTTCTACATTGGATCTCATCTTCGCCTCAAGCTTGAGTACAGGCACATGTTTGATTTGTCTTTTGGTCTAGTCATTCTTACCCAAAAATTTCTACACCCACTCTGTGGAAAGTGCAGGCTCCCAGGGCTCCCAGTCCTCTCATACTTTCTCCTGTTAAGCTCTACCACTAATTACTCCTACTCCCAGTGACGGTTTTCCTTCATTGCTTTCTCCTTGAAGGTGAAGCAGGACCTCAAAACAGCTGAAACTTTGAATTCCATTTCTGGAGCCCATAGCCTCTCCTTTTCTTTACCATCACTGTCTTATCAGACCACCACCACAATTTTAAGCAGCAAGTAGTGCACATGGAGCTTCTCTAAGCAGCCTTCCACCAGTCTTTGGAGGGCAGTTTTCATCTGAAAACAGGTCAGGTGTGTTAACCGTTATTAGGGTATTAAGTGTCATGAAGATGTCCCATTAACCACAGACCAGACAAACCACAAAAAATTCAGACCTGCTGCTTGAGACACTGACAGTAATTTAAACTGCTGGGTTTATTTTTGTTTTATTACAAAATTTTGACTGCTTACACTGGTTTCAGGATAGCTAGATGAGCAGTTTATGACTGCATCAAGGAAATAACAGATTTACATACTGTATCAGATTATTTTTAATTTTATTGTAACAAAATTCAGACTCTTCTGCTGCACTAATAAACACTTCTATCTACGTCATGTCATTTCTGTCACTTGGCCCACCCATCAAATCCTGTTGTAGTCTGCCACTCAAAAGTGCAATACTACTGAATTCTACCTTGAAACACAGAAGGTAATGCCCTTAGAAGTTAGAGTAACCTTTTTCATTAACTAGCAACAAATCCAAAATCAGCAATTTTCCTGCAGAGCACCAGTATACCTGTTGATGCAAACCTATTCTCCGTGGTTATTTAAGAAATGTTGAAAATGCTTCTCAAACTTTCTAAATGACTGTTTACTGAGTTGCTCCTGAACACACAGAAAGAATGTAACAAACATTACAGTGACTGTACATTACATTTCTTCAAACTTAGCAGCCTGCCAGTACATGAGGCTGGGGAACGACTTTTTGCAACAGCATGTAGTGACAGGACAGGGAGGAATGGCTTCAAACGGGAAGTGGGTAGGTTTAGATTGGATATTAGGAAGAAATTCTTTACTGTGAGTGTGATGATGCACCAGCAAAGGCCGCCCAGAGAAGCTGTGGATGCCCCATCCCTGTAAGTGCTCGAGGCCAGGCTGCATGAGGCTCTGAGCAACCTGGTCTAGTGGAAGGCATCCTTGCCCACAGCAGGGAGTGGGGTTGACTGCAGTGATCTTCAAGGTCCCTTTCAACCCAAACCATTCTGTGGTTCTATGAATCCCCAGGGCAGAATGTTTCATACTTACCTTTCACTGATGCTATATGAAAATGGATAAAAAGTGGGCTTTTCAAAGAGAAGCAACATAACATTAAGCACGGCACCACTACTGCAGCTGTCCCTGCAATCCCCATCCTAAGATGTGGAAGTTTTGAAAATGGTTCACAGTGAAGCCTTGCCATGAAAAGCAACTGTGCAAGTGGCAACCAGAAGTGCAATGGCTTGTGCTGTGCTACAGATTACAAACTTGGGACACTTGAGATATTTTCCCTTCTGCTAAGACATTTTTTAACAATTTTTTTCATTATTAGTCACATTAAATGTTTAGGTTGTTTTAATCTAAAGTTTAGTAGAAACTGAAGGACATGGTTGGTTTTACAAAACTAAAATCTTATGAAAACAATTTAATCTTTTCAATTAATTCTGAAATAAGAAATGCAACCATAAGAGGAAATTCAGTTGATTAGGTTTATCAATGTGGGGGGGGGCGCAGGAATATGGCAGGAATATGGAATATGGTATAAATATTTTAATAACACCCCTACCAAATTAACTTTTATTTGACACCTTGCTTTCCATAAATTCCTGAAGGATCTCTTTCAGAAAACACACTCAGACCAACAAACCCACTTAAGATTTTATCCATAACCTACAGATAAAATTAATCCTTTGTAAAAATATAAATCATAAGGAAGTAAAAATACTACTCAAAAAGTATCATGCAGTAAAAAAGGAGAAAAATATGATATAGGAAGTTCTACTGGAAAGGGCAGACCATGTTTTAATAAAAAGTAACATGAAGCAGAACAATACCTTTTCTCCCAGGCTTCATTTCACCTTCTTGATCCATCCAATATNAGTTTAGTAGAAACTGAAGGACATGGTTGGTTTTACAAAACTAAAATCTTATGAAAACAATTTAATCTTTTCAATTAATTCTGAAATAAGAAATGCAACCATAAGAGGAAATTCAGTTGATTAGGTTTATCAATGTGGGGGGGGGCGCAGGAATATGGCAGGAATATGGAATATGGTATAAATATTTTAATAACACCCCTACCAAATTAACTTTTATTTGACACCTTGCTTTCCATAAATTCCTGAAGGATCTCTTTCAGAAAACACACTCAGACCAACAAACCCACTTAAGATTTTATCCATAACCTACAGATAAAATTAATCCTTTGTAAAAATATAAATCATAAGGAAGTAAAAATACTACTCAAAAAGTATCATGCAGTAAAAAAGGAGAAAAATATGATATAGGAAGTTCTACTGGAAAGGGCAGACCATGTTTTAATAAAAAGTAACATGAAGCAGAACAATACCTTTTCTCCCAGGCTTCATTTCACCTTCTTGATCCATCCAATATTCTCTAATATCAATTAAGACTTTCCCTTTAAAGTCCCGAACACTGACATATCTCATTTTGCCAATCTGTCAAAACACATATAAGGGTCTATTAGGTATTTTACTTATTAGAGCATTCACTTTCCCCAGCAGCATTAGACTCCAACATGTGACACTGCACACTGCAGCTTATTTTAGACACCACAGAAACAACCAGATTAAAAGCTTAATTCAGAGCAGTCAGTAGGCTAATAAGTAACGACTTAAAACTGGTTGAGCAGGCAATGCTCAATGCAAAAGTAGCTCTCCTAGAATAAAAATACCTGTATTCTTTACATGCTTGCTTCTAGCAAGTCATGAATTTACTGTTTTCTGAAAAAGTTATTTCATTTCTTCGCAACAGTTCTAAACAAAGAAGGAAAAAGGGAGCGCGACTCCCAAATCTAAATTTTTGTCCATTCCACAAGTACAGAAAGCAAATTAGATGTTCACATGTGATAACCTTTTTTTTTAACACAGTAAATACAGATGGAAATGAAAGTTAGCCACCAACTGTTCCATGCCCACTCCCATGTCCTCTTGAGTACCTCACAGAACCACCAAGTCTTCAAAAAAGTGTATGTATGTATGCTACAGTATGTAGCACAGTATAACATTATGGAACTTGGATTTTGAAATGCCACAATTTTCAAACCAGTGTCACAACTGAATTACATGGGCACCTCTTTTTTTTTTTGGGG
>VZSE01002239.1:0-21706 GCA_013398275.1 Promerops cafer | reverse complement strand
GAGGGGGGGGGGGTTGAGTGCAGAGAAAGTGGGGAAGAATCATACCACCAACTATGCAATACACTATGTATTTGGGTTTATTCAGTATCTTTTCAAATATGATAAAAAACTATCTATTCACATAAATTCCAAGTACAAGGTAAATTTGAGAACCAGAAACTAGATAATTAAAGCATAATCAAATAAAACTTCTTCCAATTCTAAGAAATCTTTTAAATTCTGCACGTACCTTCCGGATACACTTTATATAACAAAAGAACAGATTCTAAAGTAAACAATTTTAAAATTAAATATTCCTTCCTGGTAAAACAATACCTTTCAATTTCAACTTCCTTTATCTCTGCATGTTGCATTTTGATACAATTTAAGGATGGGCCATACACTTCTGGCCCAAAACCACCAGCATTAACTTTGACCAGAAAGACTGAAGAACTCTCCAATCAACTACAGTAATTCACAGATGTTCAAGTCATATGCTCTTATTTCACAAAATAAACATGAATATTTTATCCTTGCTTAAATGAATTTTTCTTCTTCTGCAGATGCTACATGACATCTAAAATTGATTTTATCACAATTAGGACATTTTAGATAATGTAAGTCAGATGCACTTTTCCTACTTCAAACAGCCTTTAAAATTAATAAGACATTACTGTTCATAAGACAGTATTTTTAATTGATAAAATTACAATACAAATTTAAAACTCAAAAATAAAAGTATAACATTATGGTTCTTTCAGACCAAACCTGGTACTATGCCCAAGTCCATCTGCACTCCTGGCAAAGAATATCCTAAATAGCCTACATGGACAACATTTCTTAGTTTTACCCTTTAATGGTCCAGTAACTTTTAAGGTCACCTCCAGGAACAGCTTCAACCAGTAGCACTCAGCAGCACCTTTTTTCCCATGGCTATTGAAGAATATTAGTGCCTTGCCAAGTAACTCCAGATTTGTCGTAAGAAATAAAATCTAATTCAATATAGCAGATTACAGCTGCAAATACAGTAAAAGGGTTTAGAATGTGTTTTTCAAAGATAAGAAAGACTATGTCTTAATTCAGCTACAGTAAGGTGAGGGACAATAATGTGAAGTTCACATTCACTCGATCATTAAGTCTACCTTAGATAAAAGCATTTCTCTATGTAAATGCTGTAATTAAGTTAGATTTCACATCCCATCTAGATTTCAGATGAATGTTCCCATTAAATTTCAGATATTTAGTTGAACTCCGTGCAAAAGCTGCCACAACTAAAATTTTTAAACAGGCTTCTAAAATACAGTTCCAAACAACACCTACACTTAAAAACACAAACAAAATCTAGACTTAAATAGTGAGGTAAGTAAATTGATGTTCTTTGATACTTAGCTACCTGTAACTCTGGTAAGGGTTCATTTCTGAACAATTTTTTTTCATGCACCTGCTGATAATGTTAAGAGTAATTTCAGTGATTGAAGGTATTTTTGTTTCTCTATAACCAGAGCAGCATTCCACTGCTGTACTGGGAAGAAATAGTTTTCTTCACATTGGCTGATATGGGGCTGTGTTTGGCTTTGTGCTGAACACAGTGATGATAACACAGAGATGTTTTAGTCACTGCTGAGCAGAGCTTACACAGAGCCAAGGCCTTTTCTGCTTCTCAGACTGCCACGCTGGCAGGGAATCTGGGGGTGCTTGGGACAGCAGGAGGAGACACAGCTGGGATAGGTGACCCCAACTGACCAAAGGCATATTCCAGACCATGTGACATCATGTTCAGGATAGAAAGTGGAGGGAAGAAGAGGGAAGGGGGCATGTTCAGCATGAGGACATTTGTCTTCCCAAGTGACACTTAGATGTGATGGGCACTGCTGTCCTGGAGATGGCTGAAATCCTGCCTGCCCATGGGAAGTGATGAATTAACTCCTTGTTTTGTTTTGCTTGAGTGTGTGGTTTCTGCTTTCCCTATTAAACTGTCTTTATCCCAACCCATGAGTTTTCCAGCTTTTACCCTTCCAATTCTCTCCCAGTCCCACTGGTGGGGGTGTGAGCCAGTGGCTACCTGGGGCTTGGCTGCTGGCTGGGGTTAAACCAAGACAGTCATCATGATTTATAGCTGTGTACTTAGTGCAGTTCAGCCTTCACAGAGATGTTCACATACTTTTTATTAAATAGTACAGATCTTTAGATTATACTACTGTATTGACTTATATAAATCAGTAGACATTAAAACCATTATTTCCAGTTTTCTGTTTCTTAGAATAAAAAGCACTGAGCTGTATCTCTGTTCCTTTCAGAGGTATGCAACTGACTTCCTGTTTGAGTTTCAGCAAGCACCTTCTTCAGCTTTTTCCTATTTCCAGTTTTTTTCTGGATTAAACTGTACACCCACAGTGCAAGCATAAACAGAAAAAAACCCTCTCTTCCCTAGCCAATAACCATATGTAAGGAGCATGAGACTCCTGTAAACAGTGACATCTGGAACAAAGCAAAATGCGAAATGCATCAGTGACCCCCTAAGTTTCATAATTAGTGCGCTAAACCAATCACAGTTTCAGAGCATCGTAAGTTTCTATGTTTACCTTCTCTCGGGAGTCTATGATAAGGAGACTGGGAAATTACACTGGAAAAATCAAAGAACTTATTCCTCACAAGTCAAAACCCAAATATGGTGAAACTCAAAAAAAAAAAAAAAAAAGTTTGGGAGGTGGACAGGACAACACAGAGACAACTTCCAAAGTAACCATTTCAGTTAAACGCATGATCATGCAATGGAGTTCTGCTCCAGGTAGCCATTAATGAATCCTGACAAACCTTATCCAAATGAGGCATAGGTAGATGATAGGATTAGTCAAACTAATGAAAGCACATGGTGCAGAGCTCAGGTTGGCTTGAAGCCACAGACAGGAATCTAATGCATCAAGGCTAAACCCTTCCACATTAACACAAATAATGCCTGTCCTTAGGCCCTTGAGTAATACATCACACTTGGGAGTAACATGAATTTCTGCAACCTAACAGCACACAAATCCTTCAAGCAGCAGAGTATACCAGGTTCCCTATGAAACCTAATAAGGCCAAGACATGCAATCACACAGAATATACCTTGTCTCTTACATTGAACAAATTGTCTTCTACTTACATTAACACTACTCTTCGTAAGTAGTTGCAAAAAAACCATTACACCAACAATCTCAAACAAAAATATAAAATGTACATATTTATGAAAATTATGAATCTTCCGAATACAGCAGTCACAATCAGCTCTATATTAAGGGAATCTGTATGCTTCAAGAACAGAGCCTGAGGGTGTACAACAAGAAGACTCTTGGTTTCATATCATTTGCAGCCACTCCCACACACAATATGGACACCACAGAACTTGTGACTATCCTATGAATGCTTTACAGCCTGATTTCCATCAGCTGAAGCCACTCTTGTAAAGCTATACTGCAAAGTTACTTCCACATCAGAGATCATTTTACTGCCATGAGAGAGAAACTCTCCAGAAAGGTTTCTAGTATCACTAAGAAGCCTAGAACAAACAAAACTTATCTAAAAAATTAACAAGCATGCCCTCCTGAGTAGGGGGGAAGAAGGGAGAGTATCCTCAGACCTACCATAGTTTTATTTCTATACTTTAACATTTTTATATTAGTTACTGCACAGAAGTTGATGTAGACTACAGAAAGTGACAATGCTTCACCATAACACGAGTAATCTAAAAAATATTTTACTGTTGATTATTTCAAAGGCAGGCACAGTCTGGGTAACACTGATATTTTAGGTCAAGGTGGTATTTAAAGATCTGTATTCTACTCAACACCAGAAGAACCCTGCTCTTATCAGAGTAATCTGAGTCCTCTACTATCTGTTTTTAGTAACTTTTTATTATCTTAGGTCAAAGAGGTTTCAAGAAACCAGAGCATGCATACTTTTGCTTTTACTTGAAAGAGTCTGGGTGTGTTTCTGCATCAGGGGAACACTAAAAATTTTAAAGTTTTCTCCAAGGCTGGAATTTCTGAACTTACTACAACCATAGCATTAAGTTTATACATAGTTCTTTAAAGTTCTACCTGCAGTTCACCTCCTAAATTGTAGAATTCACTATTTGATTTTTCCTATAGGGTTCAAAGCATGCCCAAGCAGAATTAAAAATATTATACACTTCCTTCAAAACGGAAGACCAGACACAGTCTTCAAGTGAAACTCTCGCTCCTAAACATAACTGGAAAAGTAAGAATTCAGACATTAAAAATAACTGCCCTGTATGACAGTATCAGTTAAGCAGGTCTTCCCTCTAGAAGAGACTTTTCTTCCCCTGTATTACTACTTCACACCACTACAGCCCAGAATAATTTCATTTACATTACTCTGCACTTGGGTCATCTCATTAGGCACCTTTCCCATACCTTTTCACAAACTTGAGAATCAAAGCCTCAAGAATTTAAGATCTTTTCCAACCAGCTAGTCAGAGACCTTTAATCCAGAGATCTTGATCCACACCCCCAAAACAGCTAATTCTGAGCTGTGCACCAGCTCTCTCAGCACACACTGCTACTGCCTTGGCTAACGCTGGGAACTGCAAAACCCTGAATTCACAAAAGCATCTTTCTACTGAAAAACAGATATTCATCCCATCTTAAAAACAAGGCAGTATCACAAGTTACTATCTTTATGGATGTTCAGTGATAAGATCCTAAACCATAACATAAAGGAACAAACAAATCTTATTCCAAGGTGCTGTCATAACACAGGAGGCCAAGCTGCCCTTGACCCAGTTAAATAGGAACAAAGAGTCCACACTTTGGTTTCCAAGAACATTTTTTTCAAGAGCCCTAATTAAAAAAACATTTCCATGTAGAGACAAACCTGATCTATTATTTTAAGTATACTGATGGTAAGTGCTGTATTTACTGACAAAATGACTACCCAGAGATACCAGGAGCAAAGTCACGAGAATTAGATCAATTGATACAACTCAGATTCTTTTACTCTGCTGAAACCTGACCATGCTTTTCTGAGCATCTCATCTGAATGCCCGCACCGTAATCCCCTTCGGCCAAGGATTCAGGAGGCCAAACACCACACTGTCAAGAAGTTCAGATCACCTCATAAAATTTATACAGCATATGATGTAACATGTTACCTTAACCAGGCTCTATGAGTCATCAATTTTACCTGAAACATATTCTCATCTCTGTTACTGCTTTGCTTAGAAGAAGCTGCACCTTTTGAACTTTCACCAGTCTTTTGTTTCTTTACAGGTTTTTCTGGAGTTCCTTGCTTTTTCCGCTTTGCCTTGGAGCAAAACAAGAACAGAAAAGCATAAGCCATAATCACTCTGTATGCTACAGGTAAGCTTACATTGTATGTCACAGCCTACGACCAAGCAATGCACTTTATCACCTTCTTGCTGTGAAGGCAGGAATTCAATACTGTACATTTAGACTGGAATGCAAAAACTTCAAAATGAGCCTGATTCTGTTCTCAGTGAAGTAATACTTTGGCTTTAAAGAGAATTTAATCAGATCAACATACATTTTGAAAATCCTTCTCTTTCTGCACAGTAACACTGTCAGTTCAGTAGTTTTAATAAAAAATTTAAGCCTGATGGAAGTGGAACCCTCTTCTCCACTAATGGAACAAAAAGTACAGAACAGCTTGCAACACCTCCAAAAAGAAAAAGAAAACATAGATAGTAAATATTCTGGAAATATTATTTATTAAGATAATTAAGATAATAAAGGATCTGGAAATCACCTCTATCAGACCATTGTATTTTTAATAAGCATCTAATTGCTGCCCACAGCATGATAAATTATGCAACTTTTTAAAGCATTCAGACCACATTACCTGTAAATCAGATTACCCAGACAAGTTACTATTTCTACACAAGTTAAAATAGGAGACCAGACTTCTTCATGTACTGTACTACATTGAAAGACGTGTTGCCTGTGTTACCACCTAGCATTTCTTAAAAGAGATAAATTAACTAGTTTTTTCTGATTTTGTTCAAAATTATTAGTACATCTGTACAAACTTCTAACTTAAATAACTATTTAAATTAAACGGGAACATCTGATTTATACATTTAAAACAGTCATCTTAAAATTTATCAACTCAAAGACAGGTTGGCTCAGCTTTTAAGTGAGAAACTAGCAGATGGTGTAACAGCAAATAAAAGACAATGAAGCAGAGAAAAAAACTCATGCAAACAAGGTAAGCAAGTGATACAAGGAGTACAGGACAAGTGCAGATTTTTGTTATAGAGAATCCAGATATTAAAATGGCAGCGGGTGGCTGTAGGCATGTTCTCAATTCCAAATTCTTGCCACCAGAGCAGTTGATACAGAAGCCTTCAGAAGCTTGCCACAAAGCAGCAAAGAATCACAGAGAATTTGCAATTATCATATGGAATGGCATGAAGAAAACAAAGTGCAACTAAAGAAAAAAACTTTTCTTCAGGGAAAAAATTATGCAATCCACCCATATTTGGAAGGTGGGTTGTTCGGTTTTTGTTGTTGTAGTTGTTGAGGTGAGTGGGTGGAAGAGAAAGTTTCTTGAAGTGTCTGATAAATCATATGGAATGACATGCATGCTGTGACATAATGCTCAACTAATTCCTTAACCCCAGCCTGAAACAAAAGAGTTAATACAGTAATGAACTGTATAAGTTGTTCACCTTTTTGTCAACTTCACTATCTGAATCACTGGCAGATGAGCTTGAAGATACAAGTTCCTTTGATTTAGGCATTCTGGGAAAAGAAAAATAACATGAGAACACTATATAAGGAATGATATTCCATTTTGGCTGGAAAGCAATCTTCAAACCTGTTTGTACTGGCTCATCTTCTTCAAGCTCTCCTAAAGGTTTTCCTGCCTTTTCATTTAAGCTTTAATACGCACTGCAGATGCAATATCAAGAACTCTTCCCTCTTATATCTCTTCCTGGTTTTGCTGCAACTGCATTAAAACACATTTAGAGCACATTAAATGCAGCAGTTTGGCTTCTGAACTGTCTACAGCAGAATGATTTTTCACAATTTTCATATATTCCTGGACATGGCAAAACCCCCAATACAATACTGCCCTCCAGCTGAATCCTTTTTATTACATCCACAAACATGAATCATTAAGACTCTAGCAGTATCTATACTTTAACCCGGGCATTTCAGCCAGCTGGATTTGCAAGCAACATGCTGCACAATTGTCACACACGTGACACTCGAGCTCCCACCTATAATCTAACAGTCTGAAATACACCTCAGTTACAGAGAGCTACAGCACTGCAATTATTATTTTAACTGCAACTTCAGCACATCAGTCACTAGAGACTATTAATTCACCAGACAAGCAGACATTCAGCATTCCTTGAATGCGTGCTGCCAGGTGTCCTTGCACATCACCCTGGTATGCAAACATGTGGTTAGATATAGCGGTTACACATCTTCCCTGCTGCTAGAAACTCTTTGTAACAAATACACAACTCGTTTGTTGTTTTAGAATAAAATTAAGCATCCCTGAAACTGTACAATACAAACCTCAGCTAGGAAAGACCAAGACAATATTACAGAGTACCTCAGAAAAGAGAAAATGAGTAACAGCATTCTTAAACAGGCAGCGAAAAAAAACCCCACATATGCAAATTTAAAAAAAAAAAAAAAAGACAACAAAAAAACCAACAAAACGAAACAACCAAACCAGAGTCCAAATATTGCTAATGGATCAACGTGGTTCTGAAGTAGGGCAAGACCTGTGGTAATAGCTTGTAGCACAAGGACGGAAGCTGCAGCACTGCACTGGATACAGGGTGTGAGGAAGCACACACAAGCCACGCTGTAGTATGGAAGTAGAGAAGCGCTGGAATGGGACAACGTGAAAATAAGCAAATGGATGACACTGAGTCGGCGAGCCAAACGATGTTTTGGGGGATGACCCAGGGGTCCGCATGGGAAGGAGAAAGGGACAATATGGAGGAAGGTGTGGGCGGAAACCGGAGGAAAAAGGGATGTGGGGTGGTGGGTGCCCCCCGGGAGAGGCTGAGCGTGAGGAGACACCGCAGCGCCGGTGAGGGGGACGGGATGAGCCGGGCCAAGGGATAGCGGGGAAAGATAAGGAAAGAAAGATGAGTCGGGAACTCCAGGCAGGCGGATCCTAGCCGCCATTTTCCTCCCCTGGTCCTCTTTTCCGCGGATCGTGTCGGCCCCCGAGGAAAAGTCGAGACCCAAACAAGGACAGGGGAGAGTGGGTGGGCAGGCGAGAACGCCCAAGTCTTCCCGGGGCAGGGCGGCAGCGAAGAGACTGCGGGTTACCCGTGGCGGGGCGGAGGAAAAGAACAGCACAGAAAACAGCGGGCCAGGGGTCGCCGGCGGGCCGGGTCTACCCCCGGCGCGGGGGGTAACGCGACCGGGCGCCATCTTCTCCCTCTATCAGACTCTGTGACCCCCAACATGGCAGCTCCCCTCGGCAGCCGCGGCTCGCTCCTCCCGCTCCTCAGCGGGGGATGCCTCCCGCAGGGCACCGCGGGCACTCGAGGAACAAGGAGAAGCCTCGCCTCGGCGCCCCCCGTCCGCGGCTGTCCCGATCGGGCCGGGAGATGCCGCGGCGGTGGCGGCCGTGGGAAGGGGCGCGCGGGAGAAAATGGCGGCGTGGCGGGGGCGCACGAGGGGACCCAACACTCACGTCCTGCTCCGCGCGTGGCTCCTCCGCACCGCAACACAGGCGGAACTGACGCGGCTCGGAATGCCCGCCCCGGGCCTCTCACGTGGGGCGGCGGGGGGCGGCTTTAAAGGGGACGCGGCCCTTTGTCCCTGTCGTCGCTCGTTCCCGCCTCCCCTGAGGGGTGGGATCATAGTGCTGGAAAGGAGATTTTACAGGATCACAGAAAATCCCAAGTTGGCAGAGACCCACAGAGGACATCGACTCGAATTCCTGGCCCTGCACAGGACACCCCAAGAGTCACACCCTGTTCCTGAAAGCGTTGTCCGAACAATTCGTGGTGCTGTGACCACCTCCCTGGGGAGCCTGTTTTAGTGCCCAACCACCTTCTGAGTCCAAAACCTTTTCCTGGTATCCAGCCTAAACCTCTCCTAACTCGCCATCGAATCCTGTCACTGGCCACGAGAATGAAGAGATCGGTACCTGCCCCTCCGCTTCCCCTCGTGAGGGAGCTGTAGACTGCGACGGACATTAGGAAGAATTTTTTCACAGATACGATTAGACATTGGAATGGGCAGCCCAGGGGGGTGGAGTAGTCACTGTCCCTGCAGATGTTTAAGGAAAGACTGGACATGGCACTCGGTGCCATGGTCTGGTTGACGTGGTGGTGTTGAGTCATAAGTTGGACTCGGTGATCTCAAAGGTAATTTCCAAATTGATTCTGGCGATCTCTGAATTATCCCCTCAGTCTTCTCAAGGCTGAAAAAAAACCACCTACAATAATTCATAAATAGCAGGGTTTTTTCAGGCGCTGCAACGGTTCCTCGATGCCGCCCGGAGCCGCCTGGGCAGCGGCGTGAGGCGGGGAGCGGCTGCGGTGGCTTCGCATAGCGAAACCACGGCCCCGCCACACCTGGGGCTCCGCTCGGGAACCCCTCCTGATGGTTCCCCTTCTGATCCTGATGGTTCCCCTTCTGATGGTTCCCCTTCTGGCTCCGGATCCCCCTTCTGCCATCGGTGCCCCAGGTTTCCTTCTCTTACCGCGGGGCTCTGCAGCTGGGGACCAGGGAGCATCAGGGCGCCCGTCCGGGCAGGCACCGCGGGGCTGAAGCACCGAGGATGGAAGGTCAAAGGTGTCTCAGCGCCTCTTTTAAACACCTACATTTTAAAAGTCGTCCAAGCAAATAAAGAACCTTGAAAACATACTGACAATGTTGGGTTTTTTTCTGTAGCGTGTTCACACGGTGATGCATCCCGAGCACCCTGCTGAGGAGGACTTGACAGGGCTTAGTTCACCTAAACGAGTTCTGCTTCTGAGACACACGAAAATGGAAGGAGGGTGAGGAAAGGGCCCTCTGCCCTCAGCTTTGTAAGAGGCAATTTTTAGCAGCCTTTCCAGACTGTGATAGGCCAGGCATGCTGTCAGAGCACAAGGTGGCTTCATGTTGTGTCTTCTGTGTTACCTGTTTGAGCCTTTCAGTTTATGATGAATGTAATGCTATGAATATATATAATGAATATAACGAATTTAATGCTATTTCTAACATTAAAATACGGTCATGATTCACATGAAACTAACACAGCTTGCTCCTATTTGCTGATCACTGTTTGCAGCAATGGGTCATGTAGTTCTCTTGAGAGTAATGACAATTCTTCTGACACCCAGTACCAGTTGAGTCCTTTTCTCATTCTTACTAACTCTAGACTTAGGCTTTTGCTACCAAGTGAGGTCAAGCTTTTTGTAAAAAGGGCAAGCAAACTATATAAGAAAAGGAAGTGAACTATAATCCTAATCCTAGCTTCCAGATAAAGTTGATACAGGCTGAGTGAGGTAGTGGCTGATCAGCCTCCATATTTTCAATAACAAACACCTATTAATAAAGTGTTGAAAAACAAAAGTCTTTGGCTATATTTTTTAATTGCAAAGATCTCTGTTTATTAATATGGGCCAGAAAGGCAAACATCATGTTTTACGAGGGAATAATCCCTTGAAATCAGCATGAGCAGCCACAAGTTCTAAGCTGTGTTTCTGAGAATTTATTTAAAGGAGGTGGGCAAAGAGGTTTTCAGAGGGGATCCATGAGGTCCTTAGAGCCCTCATCATGAAGTAAACTGCCTTTTGCTGTGAGAAGTGGCTTTTACTTTTTCATATTAATAGCAGGAAAACAGGAAGAAAATACCAGAAATAAGAAGTTTACTCATATAAATAACCCTTGGTAACTTGCAGTTTCACAATGTCATGTAGATTGCAATATGAAAAGAAAAATAGAAAAAGATACAATTCTTACTACATTTTTGACGTTTGGAAGATAAAAATGCAGTTGTTTATACAAACAGGAAGCAAAGCACAGTAAATGATATGCAGGCAATATAGTAATTATCACCACTGCACCAACACCTGACTTGTCAAGCTATGTCATTGTAATTGGAAGATGAACAGATTATAGTGTAATACTTAATTTGTAAAAAAATAGTTACTCTTTTCAACTAACTTACACTAACTTTTCATGTTAGAAGCATAATGAGAGTTCAGGTGTTTGTAATCCCTATATGCTTTCCTTTTTTTTACAGGTCAACACTTGGTACAAAAAGAATGTTCAGGTTTTAATCAAATCATCAAGGAATTGTTTATTCAAATCAACAATTCTTTATGCATTTTTAATCAATTCTTTCAGGCGTGACACAAATCAAACTGACTAAAAGAGACATTTTCTGCTGGCTCTTAATGAGTTAATTTCTCCCACCTGCAGTATTTCCTCCAAAGCAAGTACCAAGTTTATTTTTACAGCTGAATTCCTAAATAGCAGGTCAGTGAGGGGAAGGGATGGGATTTCATGTTCTGCTTTTCAGGAATGATACATTTCTTGAGAAATATTCTGGTCATTGAGTGTAGTGGAGGTTTGAGCTTCTGGTGAATTACCTTCACTATATTTTATTGTATTTAGAAAAGGAGAAAGAATCTACTAAGAAAAAATGCTGGCTTTAGAACAGTGGGAAAGGAGCCATAATTTTTCCAAGGTAAATCTCTGCTGTTACCTTCTGAGTAAGTCATCTATCCCCCCAAGGGGTATAGTTCACTTTCTGAGCTCTTAAAATAGACTTTTGTAATGGGTTTGTTCTTTCATCAGACACTTTCCTTCTGTAGCTGCCTTAAAAGGGCTTAAATTCTTCTAGTTACTGCCTGATTGCCTCATTTCATATCCCACATGTCTTCAGCAGAGAAGAAGGTTGAAGCATTAGCTTTTTCTTCAGTAACAGATTTTAGCATGCAGATTTGAATGGGAATGCTGAAAAATACACGCTCGTGCTTCTGATTACATAGCAATTGCTAACTGCAACGGATGACTCCTCTGGTTAGAAATAGCAGAGCTAGGAAGGAAAGCATTTTGAGGCAAACCTAAAGTGGGACAACTTTTAAAGCTTCGGTGTTTGTGCTTACTAGTTTAAAAGGTGGAAGAAGAAATCTGCTGTGAAAGGGGAGGTCAGCTTATAATATTGATAGTAGTTTTATTGAAGTGTCAGGAAAGAAAGAGTAAGGGATGCTACCACACAGTGGTTTTGCTCGTGGAACTGGAACTGGTTCGTTTCTCATGTGTATCATGTAATTTGAGTTTGCACCACTACTTGCATAACTTTCTATTATGTTTGGGAATCGTTTTTTTTTTTTAATGTTGCAATTTAGTAACCTAAACAGTAATAACTTCCATCAGTGGTTTAATAAATTGCTTTTATATGTTTTAGTATGTCTGTTGTTATGGTCATTGTACAATGTCTAAACCCTGTTATTATACTTTTTTGCTTTAATAGTTCGAAAATCTGGGGTCTTTGTCTTTACTGCTTAAAAAAATATAATTTCACTCTGATAAGCTGGTGAATGTCTTGTCTCTCTAGCTTTCAGAAATAATTTTCAGGTGAGAAGATAGCACTGGTCTCCACATAGTGATTGTAAATTTCTTTCTATCTGGAGCATTTACAAAGAGAACACTAAGTATTAAATTACCTTTTCAGGAAATAAAAGCAGCTTTTGTTAACATGGTCTGTTGGAAAGCATTCACCTTCTGCTGCGTGGCCCTGCCCTCTGGTGGGCACGCAAAGGCTGGCTGAGAGCCTGCTTTTACATAAACCGGAAGGTTGCCTTCAAGAAATCTTACCTAATCTTAGTAAATCTTGAGATTTAAAAACATTTCGTGTTCCCCATTGTGTTTCAGTCGCAGTTTTGCAGATCTGTGGCAGCAGCAGAGACATTATCGCACGCGTCTCAGGACATTAAAGTAAAACAGTAGGGTTGATGACACTTGCATGTTATTATGTTGCTTTCTTATTCTCACCATATTTTGGAGATCTCTTCTCATACAGTTGAAATGAAGGTGAAAAATGTGTTTTCGCGAATGCTAGCTTGCTTGCCATTTTTGTCTGTGATATTTTTAGGCACTTTGAACTTTACACAAATAGAGTATCTGTTGTATTTAATTCCAAATTAAAGATTTGTTTTCCAGCATATGTTTCCATTCTGGAACTTCTTGGCTGTTCTTCTGTAATCTTATTAGGATCAGGGGCAGAGAATTTTCTTTTTCCTATTTCAAAAATACCTTTTCCATGTTTCACTAAAGCTTTTCTGTCTTTCTCTCTGTGCCACAACTTGCACTTTATCACTCTGTGTATTTTCCTTCCAGTTAAAGATATAGAAATCAGTAAAGGTCAAAAATGCCTTTAAGGATCTAATCTGAATTTATTACTGTTTCATTTTGAAGCAATCTGATACATGTCTGTCAGAGATAGACTCTTGTTTTATAACCCACTGAGGTTTTTTAAGTATAGACCACGAATCTGATACTGCAAGCTAGTAGTAGCATAAATAGATGTTATGTAATGGTTCACAAAGTCACCAGGAAGCATCAGGTTCTTATTAGGAAACTGCTGAGGGAAAGACTTGCATAATACTAGTGGTTTGGGCTTTTTTTTCCAAGGAGAAAGGAAACCTTATTTTTTAAATTTTTTTTGTCACATTAAAAAGTATGACTTCTCAT
Source organism: Promerops cafer (assembly GCA_013398275.1). NCBI lineage: Eukaryota > Metazoa > Chordata > Aves > Passeriformes > Nectariniidae > Promerops > Promerops cafer. Next base: position 8,039 of record VZSE01002239.1, on the reverse strand, counting down.
AAAGTATGTTGTAGTCTTTTTAAAGTGATATATATGCACTGAAAACTCAAAATGCAAAATTCACACAGGAAAGTAATCTGAAACTTCTTCTGAAATTGCAGTAATCTGAACTTCTTTAGCTGAATTGAGCTGCCAGATGGGAGCTTATGCTCAGAAATATGCGGGACTGAAATCACAACATAAAGGGTGTAGTGTTTGAATTATAACTACTAGAAATTACTTGGATGAAGAAAAGTTATGAAACCTAAGTAAAAAATCTCAGTTGCTAGTAAGAAAGCCTTGGGTTTTTGTTGGTTTTTTTTTCTTTTCTTTCTTTTTGTTTGTTTGTTTGTTTTTCATGGAGACAAAGTTGAAAAGAGGGTAAATTGTCCAAGTTTATTTGGAACACTATAATATCATACATATCAGTAGTAGTATGTATTAATAATTTTGACATATATCCATGGAGAGAGTCCACAGGAGGATCACTGAGTTGATCAGAGAGATGGAGCACCACTCCTATGAGGAAAGGATGAGAGAATTGGGTTTGTTCAGTATGGAGAAAGGAAAGCTTTGGGGTGACCTAAATGGGGCCTTCCAGTACCCGAAGGGAGGCTACAGGAACAATGGAGAGAGACTCTATATAAGAGCCTGGAGTGACAGGATAAGGGGGAATGGCTGAAACTGAAAGACAGTGGGTTTAGCTCAGATATTAGGAAGAAATTCATTACTGTGGAGGGGGTGAGGCACTGTCAAAGGTTGCCCAGAGAAGCTGTGGGTGCCCCATCCCTGACAAAGTTCAGAGCAGGTTGGATGGGGCTCTGAGCAACCAGGACTAGTGAAAAGTATCCCTGTCTGTGGCAGGGGAGTTGGAATTAGATGATCTTTAAAGTCCCTTCCCACCCCAGCCAATCTGATTCTGTTATTCTATGAAGTTCACCTCATAAATGAATAGCAATGGCAGGCCTACCTATTTTGCAAAAAATAGCTTCAGTGATGCAGTGATAAAAGGTATGTGAATGTCTGTGTGTGTGTATAGTTGTTCATATTTTTAATGAAATGTATATTAATATTGTCTATTTTTCAGGATATTGGAAGGCTTATAACTGGAAAAATTTGAAAGATAGTGGAACAAAAAAAACTTGTGTTGTCTTCTTGTCCAAGCAGTGGGATCCAGTGGTCTAATTATGAACAATTTTTAATAAAAGTAAGGATAGATATAAACATCTATATAAATCATAAATCTATTTATAATTTGTATATCCTGAGTCAATTCAGATTTTCATGGCAGAGGTCATATCCTCTAATTTCTTCTACAGAAGGTTTCTGTAGAGTCTTCTCCTCAAGTACTGTCCCATAGGACTGTGGATTAAGGGTTTTCTTTCCTAATCTATAGCAATTAAATATTCAGCTAGTAGCCACTTTCTTCCCAGAAAAGCACTTTGGGTAGAACCAAGCAGATTTCTTTTACTGTTGTGCTTGATTAGGATAAGAATGAATGGGAGGTACAGTAATATTCAGTTCCTATACAAAATTAATAGTAATGACCAAGAAATTATGTTCAGTGAATTGGGAAGGATGTGTGGCATCGTAAATAGTTGTACTTCATATGCAGCTGTAATAATGTTAGCTATGAGATGAGAAAGTACTTTCCTCTTCTCATTTTATGAACAATAATATCCTTGCCATCCTGCTGCCTATGACCATAGCTACTGTGGGATGTGGGAATCCCTGCTTTTGTGAGGACTGCGGGAGGACATCCCAAACAGGTGTATTTTGAATAGGCTTAGCTTACAGTAAACAAATACTTCTGAAATGATACTTTTTACTGAATCCAGTGTTCGTTAATTGTTTTGTAAGCCTTGATTAGTTTATGAATAATGCACACTGTAGCACATTTAAATACATAAATGGGATGAAAGTATTTAAGTATTCAAGTTTTGCTTTGTTCAGAGTTTTGGGGGACATCTGATGCTCAGAGGGAAGGATTTGCCGGAAGGAGCGGCAGAGCCGTGGGGAACGGATGCTCATTCAGTGCCTTTGACCGGGAGGTCACTGCCCTGGCTGCAATGTGCTGCCCAGCGCGTTTCAGGAGTGATCTGACGGACTGCTGGCTCCTGGAAAAGTCACACGAATGGGCCCTCTGTGGATGAGGGTGTACCAGCGTTGCACGTGCAATAAGCATGTTATAAACACATATAATAAAGTTGGCTTTTGCATTTGTATGTTATTGGTAAGTATTTAAATCTAGTCTAAATTATGATTTTGGTCGCTTGTAATCTAGTAAGTTAATTATGTATTGCTAGCCGTGCGGGTCCTTTGTGTGACTGAAATATGTAAGGTTATCTTTTTCCTGACTTATCCATGTGATAAGATAACAGTAACACAAACCAGAATAGCAGATGGGAGGAAATGCCTGGAAGAAGGGAAGAAGACCCATAACCTTTCTCAAGGAGAGTGTGAAAACAAGTCGCCCAAAATTTATTGATGATAAGCTAAGCTAAGAAGACTCAGAAAACAATAAGCCACTGTGACACCCAAACTCAAAAAGAAGTCTGAATAATGTATAAATTAATGCATGTAACCCTAACCATATAAGTATGTAATATATTATTAGCTTTTCACTAATGTTGAAGTAAATACTATATGTATAAGGTTGAAAAACTTTATCGTATGAATATAGTTTCTTTTGTTGCTGACAAAGCTTAAAAACAACAAGATGTGAAGAAAAGCTTTTGCTGACTCAAGAAAGTACAAGATAGACAAAAGATCCATCTGTCCAGATAGAAATGACAGCTGAATACAAGAGAAGAGAGTGATTGATCAGAACAATGCACAGACTAGCAACATAAGAAGATGCAGAAGAAAATAAGAAAATGCTGATTTACAAAATGAAATAAGAAAGAGAATTAGTAAAAAGGTATATAAGAAAATACTTCTTAAAGTGTGCTTCTTAGGTAAATGCCAAGGCACCCGGCCGTATTAACCATTTGCTTTATGTCTGTCTCCTATTGTCTTTATTCTTATTGAACCTTTTATATTTTACCAGAAGTGGACCTCGTTTTTCACAAGCACACAGGAGCTACGGCGGGATTCTACAAATCATGTATGCCTATGTATGTCTGCCTGTGTGTATATATTCTATAGGTAGCCCGAGCGCGGCCCCCATGGCCGGCCAGCGGGACTATAGCTCCCAGCGGCTCTCGCGCACATCCCGCGCCTGCGCACGCGGTCCCCGGGGAGGAGGCGGCTCCCCGTTCCTTGAGCGAGAGCCCGGCCGCGGCCGGACTACATCTCCCTGCGGCCCCCGCGCACATCCCGCGCCTGCGCAGGCGGAGCCGGCCCGGCCGCACTCCGCCGTTGTCGCCGTCGGTGGGTGGGTGGGGGAAGGGAACGAGCGGGAGGAGGAGGGAGGGGGGGGAGAGTTGAGAGTTCACCCGCCGCCGTCGCTGCCAGGCCGGACTCATGATTCCCATATGCCCGGTAGTTTCGTTCACCTATGGTGAGTAGCGGTGCTCGGCGTGTCCGTGCTTGGGGAGGGGGCGGCGGGCGGGGGTCGGTCCTGAGGCGCCGAGTCTGACCCGGCGCTCCCGCGCTCTCTCTCTCCCTTGTCCCTCTGTGTGTCCTGTTCTTTCCCCACCGCCTCCTCTCGCCGGGCCTCCTGTCATGGCCCCGGCCGCCGCCGCCCCTCGGTCGCCGCCGCCGCAGTGCCCAGCCGGCTGGGGGAAGATGCCAAAATGGCCACCGGCAACTACTTTGGATTCACCCACAGCGGGGCTGCTGCCCAGTACAGGTAAGCACCGCCGCGACCCCCCGGGACCCCCCCAGGGCCCCTCTCCCCGGCCGGGACCCCGGGCAACTCCCGCCCCTTGCCCTGTGCCGTGGGTTGGGCTCGGACCCTCGCGCCGCGCCCGCGGGTGTGTGTTCTTATCTCCCTGTATGCTGGGGGTGGGAGGTGGGGCTGGGCACCGCCGAGAAGAAGGATGATCAGCGACAGCATCGGGTCCCCAGGCCCTTAGATTAAAATGGCCACTTGCAGTCAGTCAGCAGCACCGGCGAGTCACCGTGTGCCGCCCCCAGGCCCGTCTCCTGCCTCAGCTTCGGGGAACACAGGCCTTGCTCCCCGAGGCTTTGCTGTCACTGTGGGAGCACAGGATCCCTTCTAACACGGGTTGGAAACCAACCTAAGGGAGGCTGGACGGATCAGGGAGAGATGGAGCACCGGAAAATAGCAGGGGACTTAATCCAATTGAAGTAATGTTATGATTAATGCGTCTAAGAAAGTAGAGAAGGTACTTTCAGGGACAGGTACCTTTTTAAAAAAATGTCCTACTCTGATTTCTAAGACCAGGAGCAGTATTCTAGTGGAACTTGAGGACTTCTGGCTGTGTTAGACAGTATACATACCTGTGTCTTATTTTCTGGATAGATTTATCAATACGGATCTCATATAGACACACCGCCACAAATCTTTGTATCTTTGTTTAGTTTTTGTTCATCTAATTTTTGCCAGAGTGTTAAAAAGTAATTGGTAGCATCTATTATATCACATTTTCTGACATCATGTTACTTAAATTGCTAAATAAGTCAGGAGCATCTTTGCAATTTTGGCTTGTATTGGAGTGACACCTTAAAGTCCACATTTGAATCTTATGTTTCTCATTCCATATATCTGTTATAAAGACCTTCCTCAATGCCTGCATTGTTGTGAATAAGATAAAACCCAAAAGAATAAAGCAAATATATCAGAGATTATTAACAAATTAATTCAGATGTGTGCTCCTAGCTAATAAAAATTGCATACCTAACATGGTTTTAGGAATGTATGCTTTTGTGGAGGTGTTGGAATAATTCTGTTTTTTCCCGTTGATTTTTTTTTTTCTGTAAATGGATGTGAAGTACACTGAATTTAATTTACTCTAGTGTTTAATAGAGGATTAAATTTAGCTAATCTTCTAGTTCCTTTGGGTGCTCACAGTGCGTGTATGTGTTTGCATTTTACAGGATGGTTATAGTGAATATATAAAACATGCATATAGAAGTTCCTTTGAATGATAAAGGTTAAGTGAATAATAAACCAAGATCTGTATATCTGCAGTTTTGAAGTGCAGATGAATTTTTAAAATCATCTTCTATGGCAGGGCTGAGGAATCTTTAGACTAAAGATCCTGAACAATTCCTTTGAAGTTATATAATTGGAATAACATTCAAGTTTAATAGCTGATCCTGAGTGTGTTTTTGAGAAAATGGAAAACAGATCAAAAGAACCTTTTCCTTTTGCTATCGTAAGTTTAAGATAGTGTTTAATTTGCTATCAGTTAAAGACTCTACATCCTATAAATGGTTTGTGTGTTTACCACATCTGGAGGTGAAGACACACAGCAATTGGTGTTTTAGTAGTCCTTTCATAAGAAGGAATTTGATATTTTGAGCTGAAAACACAAGAGGCACTTAAAATGTCTGAAGGGAGCTTACTTTTACGAAGCCGACTTGTTAGGTCCTTACTTGTGTGTTTACAGAGTGCTACAAATCATGTATTCCACTCCAGTATATTTGAGAAAGAGATGGTGGTGGCAGGGGAAGATGGTAAGATTTGATATTATAACAAGTCTTTAAGTTATTTTCCAGTATTTGAAGTGACAGTTCACAGAATTAAAAAATCGTGTTCTTGGAAACCAGGGCAATAGACAAACAAACAAATGTTTTTCTACCTACTTAATACGTAGGTGAGCCTCATAAATCTTGAAAAATAAAAGGTGTTCTGGATGCTAAACTAACCTATGGATTTTTAAAAAGTTGCTCAAAGTAACTAGTTGTTTGAGGAGAAAAAAAATCACACTTGAAGTTGAAGTCTTTAGTTCTTCATACGTACAGCATTTGGAAGTTCTGACACTGTAGTTTTTGCAGCAACAAACAGAAATTTTCATACTAAACACCGTATTGGTCACATTTTATTAGGTTCTCTCTTGCCAAAATGGCTGTGAAAAATTATGATATGTTGGAAGAATATTAGTCTGAAATTTTAGATGATCTCAGTGCTCCCTAATGATAATAATGAGAATTTTATTGGTTTCAGCACTTAGTTCAAAAATTTGTGCAATTCTTTTTAGCATACATAGCTTTCTTGTAATATCTTAAAGTATGAATATCTCAAAATGTATCAACTCTTCATCTGGAAACATGCAGAGAAAACAAAAAGCCTAAACTTTGCATCAGAAAGAAGAGAGTCTAAGTAGATTTTGTTCCATTTCAAGGAAAAAATAAAACAATAGAACAGACTCTTCCAGTTGGAAGGGACCTATAGTCATTGTCTGGTCACTTGCCTGCCCACTTCAGGGCTGGCCAAGTTCCCACACCTTGTTAAGGGCACTGTCCAAAAGCCTCTGAACACTGACAGACTGGGCATTGACCACTTCTCTAGGAAGCTGTTCCAGTGCTTGACCAGCCTCTCTTTATAGAAATGCCTCCTAATGGCCAGTCAAAAGCTCTCTTGGTGCAGCTGTGAACCGCTCCCTCATGTCCTGTCCCTGGATTACAGGGAGGAGAGCTCAGCACCTCCCAGTGCCCTTCCCCTCTTCAGGAAGCTGCAGAGAGCAGTGGGGTCACCCTTCAGCCTCCCTTTCTCCAAACTGGACAAGCCCAAATTCCTCAGCTGCTCCTCACAGGAAGTTCCTTCCAGCCCTCCCACCAGCTCTGTTTCCCTCCTCAGGACACCTTCAAGGACCTTCCCATCCTTCTCCACCTGCAGGGCCCAAGCTGAGGCCGCCCCAAGGCTGAGCCCAGCGGGACCATCCCCTCTCTGGGCCGGTTGTGCCGTGCTCGGTGCTCCGGGATGGGTTTGTCCTCGGGGCTGCCCCAGCACTGCTGACCCACACTGAAGCCAGCACCAGCCAGCCCCACATCCCTCTGCAGCTGTCCAGCCATTCCTCTCCCACTTTATCCCTGTGCTTGGCATTACCCTGTCCCAGGTGCAGAATCCAGCATTTGAACTGGGTAAATTTCGCTCCATTAATGACTGCCCAATGTTCCAATCTATCTAGATCCCTCTCCAAGGCCTCTTGTCCCTAAAGAGGATCCACAACACCTCCCAGTTTGAATCATCAGCCAAGTTGCTAATGGTACACCCAACTCTTGGTTGCCAGACAGATGTAACCCATTCAATACAGCCCTTTGAGTGCTGCCATCCAGCCAGAGCACTGTGAATCTGCTCATCCACAGCTGGACAACTTGTTGGAAAAGGATGCTGTGAGGGACACTGAGCAGCTTTATCAAACTGGAACAGCACCCACTGCCTTCCCTTCACCCAGGAGGCGAGTGACCTTATGATAGAAGGATAGGTTGGTTAAACCAGACTTTCCCTTTGTGAACCCATGTTGACTGTGAGAAATGATTGCATTGTTCTTTAACAATTTTTTCACCTTCCAGTAGCACTTAGTATCTCCATAGTTTTTCCAGGAGCTGAAGTTACACTAAAAAGTCTCCAGTTCCATGTTTCTTGCCTCACGCCTTTGTAAATGGGAATTACACCGGCAAGCTTCCAGTCAGCAATGACCTGCCCAAACTCCCAAGGCCTTTGGTAGACGACTGAGAGGTCTGGCTGTAACAGCTGCTGGCCCATTTAGTACTCGGGGGTGAATCGCATCAGGGCCCATGGAGATGTGGGAACATTCAGTTTATAAGCTGGTCCCTCAGAATTTGAGTATTCACAGTTGTGGATCTCCCACTCAGAAGACTCAAAGGAGAAAATCTGCTGTACTAAGTGATTGCTGAAAGGTGCTTTTAAGGAAAGTTTCTGTATTTAATTCTGGACTTGTTGTAGACTGGTATAAACTCTTTCGGAATTGCAGTTCCTCAAAATTACAGTATTCTAATTTGTGTTATTGGTAGTGAATCGTAGGATCATAGAATATCCTGAATTTGAAAGGACCCACAAACATCGAAGTCCAACTCTTGGCCCTACACAGGACATCCCCAAGAATCACACCATGTGTCTGAGAACATTGTCTAAACATTTCTGGAACTCTCTCAGGCTTGGCACTGTTACCACTTCCCTGGGGAGC
>VZSE01002233.1:6564-17788 GCA_013398275.1 Promerops cafer | reverse complement strand
CTGGGTCTGTTTGGTGTTAACACCGCTGTTACTGTTGTGTGTTTGTTTCTTTATATATATATATATTAGTAAAGAACTGCTATTCTTATCCCCACCTCGCTGCCTGAGAGCCTCTTAGTTCCGCAATTCTAATAATCCCGAGGGAGGGGGTTTTGCATTCTCCATTCCAAGGGAGGTCTTGCGGCCTTCCCTAGCAGACACTGTCTTGTAAACCAAGACACTGGGTGATTCAAGTTGCAAGAACTTCCCCAACAAAGCAGGCCAGAATAATTCTAACTAAAAGTGCTCTTCCTGCAATCTTTTATTCTCACCACCTCTTCATTACAGGCTCACCACTGTGATGTCTGAAGTCATTATCAAAACGAGGACAGGCTGAAGAATTTTGGAGTTTTCAAGCACAGAAAGCTGGCATTGAGGAAGCAGGAGAGATGACACATATTTCTCTTGGATCACCTAGAGAGATGCATTCTGTCAAGGAAAATTGGAATGAGCCAATTCCTGCCTTGCATTCAGCTCTGTAGTGTCTACATTTGGGTTAACAACCTTCAACCAGTATTTGGGTGTATCTGCAACTCTGCCAAGTGGCTATCAGAGTAAAACCAGATTTTCACTGCTTACTCTGCATGCTGTTTGGGCTCCCACCTGGACAGAATGTCGTCTTCAGGCACAGATGTAAGTAGACAGCACACCCCTGGGCTGATTGAGAGCAGCAGAAGGGAAATTACTGCCCTCTGGAAGAACTGGAAAAGTAACCAGAGCTGCTGCCTCTTTATTGCTCTGTTCTGGGGTCCAAGTAGTATTAAGTTACACTTTGTTAATTAAATTACTTAAGGTCATCTGTTTATTGTCCTTTATTAGAAGATAATGACGTTGGTGATGGTTTAAGCTCCAGCTTCTTCACTGGCACACAGAGGCTGCTCAGCTTCCAGACAGGTTTGAGTGTGATGGAAGAAATTCTTTGCATCTTCCCAAGGGAGCTGGTAAGGGGACTTCACACAGCATGATTTCACCCAGAAGAAGATCTAAACAAGGGATAAATGTTAATTTTAATTTTTCTCTATCAGTTTTGTGATAAGCCAAGACAATAAATACTAAGGAATAGTAAACCAACAATTTCAGGAGCTCATTTGCGTTGGTGGGAGAGCTTAGAGCATCACCATTGGTAACTCTGTTCCCTGGATTTCTAAATTCAAGGGAGCATTTCCATACTGACAGCAGTCTTCACCAAATGACCCCTGCCAACACTGGTTTGTTGGTCAGGTGTCTGTCAGGGTAAAAATATGAGAGGTGTCTGCTTTATTTCCCATTGGTGGACTTTGTAATGTATCTGCAGCCTTTTTGTGGTACTGGACCTTGTAAATTTTTGTGCTAGTTATATAGCTTATCAAAACCATTAAATGACAAGAAATAAAATGCAATCTCTTGCTGGTTTGTGCTACCAACATAAACTATTATAATGTTCAGGAGACCATATTTTAACTCCTCAGCCATTGCATCATTTCATATCAAATTATCAATTTCATATGTTCTGCCTTTTCAAATAGGCTTTCTAACAGGTGCATTTATCACAAATCACCTTTTTATATCATTAATCAGCAAATGAAAGCAATTGTCTTTAGTAAACCCAACCAACCTTGGAGAATGGAATCAGATAAAAATTAACAGCTCTCAGCATAATCGTACTCTGTCAGTCCTTCTTTCCTACACATAACTAATGTGGTCAAATCTTAAACAATGCTGAGGACAACAAATATTTAACTCCATCCTCAGCAGATTTGCCTTTTTTCCCCTCTTTTATATCTTCCCCAGTCTGGAGGATTTTAGTTTTCCTGGCATCAAAGATCATATTGATCTTTAGCTGTTTTATGTTCACATATACATTTAACCCATCATTATTATTTCCTTTTCATCAAAGGTTAAATGACTGATCCTCCATAGCCTCCCAGGGTTTGTGTCCCTGATTGTCTCTCATTTTCCCGGCATCCCTGCATCATATTTGGGAACTAGCTGAAAATCAGAATGGTCTTTCTTCTGTTTCAGACACGTTTTATGTTTCAGACATGCTTCCTGCATTTTTGGGAATGCTAGAAAACCTGCAAGAGTTTACCAGGCAGATGAGCTGCAGGTTCCTCAGGCACATTACCACATATTGCACAAACCACAGCCCCCATGATGAATGCTCAGTGCCCTTCTAGCAGGTGTGTGTCACCAGCCTTTACTTTCTTGTGGCACTTACCCAAACTGAACATTTGTCACAGCAACTCCATCCTGGCTAATAAATAACCAATTTTCAGTTTACTTTCCTCCACCGGACTTGATCCCCTTCACTTGGCCTGGTGTTTTCTCTCAGTGTTCCCTTCTTTTCTATTTCTGAATAATTACGAGCTTTCATCTCATTTTGAACAGAAAATGGCAATATGACTGCAGACTTCCTGACTCATTAATCCTCACATATCCAGCCAAGTTTTTCAGTGTTTCTTGGTGCTTGCTGTCCAGTGAGTACAGAACAGTAATCTGGAAGACCTGCCCTGTCAGACCAGGAGAAACACAGATGCTGAGCTTGCAGCTCTCACACCTGAGTGGACTCTTCCCATCTGTTCGTAAGATCACAGCATCTCATTCTTGGCCTTTCAAATTAGGACAGGCATCATCTGGCACAGACATTAATCAGTCTGTGCTGCATGCTAGATGAGCAGGAGGACAGAAAGTTAGGATTTCTTCTGTGTTTCTCTTGGTAGATTATGACTAGAAGTAACTTATTCTTGCATAATGCCAGCCACAGGATATTACCAAGTTCAAAGTCAACCTCCGAGTGAAAATGCAGCACTTCCAGTGATTCACAGAATCTCTCCATACTGGGAAAAAAAAAAACCAAACCAGAGCTCTTCAGACAGGAGGCTATTTGGATATATTTAGCTTTCAGTGGTGTGATACTATGGTTTATCTTGCATATATGTGTTTTTTCTCACAGTTAAACTCTGATCATCAACTTAAACTGCTTTCACTGCTGTACTCAGCCTACACTGCAGCATTCAAGCATTATGACAGCTTCCAAAAGAGATGAAATTTGGAGTGACCAAAGGTCATGCTTTTCTGTTCAGTTGACCATATTTTATACCTAACTTGGACACTGTTGTATTTTCGTCCTCTGAATATTCAATCAGCAAACTAACCATCAGCAAACTAACTGAGCCATGGAGCCTTGCAGGGAGATGAGTTGTGTAACGTCAGCCTGATGTTGCCCTCCTGCATGCACGTGGCATTAATCAAACCAGAACCAGGGCAAAGGGAGCTCACATCAGTCTGGAAAATCCCAATTACTGAGAAAATGCTAATTAGTGAAGGCGTCTCTTCTGCTGTATGACATGAAGGGACGTGCTGCTTGCTGTAGAGCCCTGAGCTGCCAGTATGCTTGGTCAGCCCAGGATGATTCCTGCCATTTTAATAATTTAAAACTGCAGAGTGCAGGATCTTGCAGGGAAGGAGCTGGAACGACATTTGCTGGCAGGAACAAGGACAGACAGAATGCAGCGAGGCTCGGGAGAAGGTGAGGGCAGGGGAGAGGACACAAGGCCAGCTTCTTCCCTCTCTTCACAGCAGTGAGTGCTGGAGCCCACACTGGAGCCAAATGGAAATGGAAATTTGCATATTTGGGAGTAGTGTTTATACCTGAACAGAAGGATTCAGCTCCATTCCACTTCCACTGAGCAAAGTTCCTTGAAACCAGTTACTTCAAAACTGTCTGAATGTATCTGAGGGCCTCATCACAGAGGTAAGGAATTTTTGAGCTTTTGGCAATCTCTGGTGGTGATGGCCATGTCATGGTTTAGACCTCATGGAATATCAGTTTATTCAGCTGGAATGTTTTCAGCCCTTTGGAATACTTTGCTGTTTCATTCTCTGTTGGAAAGCAAAACAGGTTTCAAAGTGTGTTTTTGGTGAGATGTGTTCTCTAGTTCAGGCTCCTTGTGGCCACTGGTGTCTTATTTTCTTTTGCACATCTGGATTTAAGAACAGAAAAGTGGAACGGGTTTGGAACTTGAAACACCAGCCTCCCCCCACATAGCTATAATAGCAATAACCAATGGAAATGGAAATATGAAGCAGATATTTTTGTCAACACAAATTCAAAAGCCAGTCAGACTCTTGTAAGACGTTAGACTAGTCTGTAGATATTTTAGTCTCACCCCACCTGTCCCCTCACCCACTTTCCAGTTTTCATCCTTTTAGAACCAGCTTATCAGAGGGAGACCATTTTAATAAACAAATAATCAGAAAAAACTTCACCTGGAAATCAAGTCAGTGATATTTTTATAGAAATGAACCTTTCTTTTTTCATTCACTGCTCTTGGAATTGCTACTTTTACAGCATCTGTATAGACACAGGACTTCTATATCTGCCTAAGTAAACACTTTGCTTTTTTTATTTCCACTATATATGTCAGGGGATAAGTAGGTTGCAATTTATGAGATTCATGAAAACTTCAGTTTCGAAGGCTCTTTTTTATTAGATGTCTTAATCCAATCCTATTTATTGGATTGGGAAATGAAGAGAAATTCTCCTGAGCAGAAATAATAAAAGGCAAAAATAAAATTGGTGCACACACAGCTCAAGCTAATAATAAAGAACCAGCAGAATCAGTTTAAAAAAATTGATTTGTCCCAAGCAACACTTCCAGAGGCCTGGAGTTCTGTCTGCTACCAGAACTAAAGCTGCTGTGTAGAAATATCCAATCTTCTCAGTTTAATTTACTATTTTGTTTGATTTTCTCTCCCTTGCTGAATTTTGATTCCCTTGAGATGTTCTAGAAATATGGGTCTGTCTCATTCATGGCATGTGTCAATATTTTCATTTCTCTTTCAAGACATTCTGGTTATGCATACTTTTTTTTTTTTTTTTTTTTGTCTCCTGAGACTTTTAATTTCCTTGTTTTAAATACAGGGGTTTATTCACAGCTATATAATTTCGTAGGAATGGTTAATGGCAAGATAATGTCTTTATTTAGGCAATTGTCAGGAAGTTTTAAACATTTATAAGAAATGTTGGTAGAAGCTGGAATGGAAGCTGCAGCTGGAATGGAAGAGGAACACATTGGCAAATCCAAATACTTTACCTGCAGTGTATCTGAATACTACAGTGCATATTATTTTATTTTCCTGAAACTCTGGCTACTATATGCAAAATGATTGAGTGCATCCAGCTTTCATTAGGCAAAAAACCCCCCACAAATAAACAAACAAGCAGAAAATCCCAAAACACATTTTTAATTTCCTTTCAACAGAATACTATAATCATGAATATGACCCAAAGTCTTTGCTTGGTCCTGATAGCATCAAAGGTGCGTAGACTTGCAAAAATGTTTGATCATGTCATTGAATCAAGGTCGCTGCAAACAGGTGACTGGTGTTAACCTCACTGTGAGTGACATGCTCATTCCTGAGATCTGTGGTTAATATGTATCAAATTTTTATTACAGACAATGCTTCAGGTGTGAGTTATGGCTGAAATTCTTTTGCAGTATTTATCAGGACTGTGTGAGGTAATTATAAATCATATGGAAATACTGGGCCTTGAGAGAAGAAAACACTCAAGGATCCCTAAATGAAAACCAAATCTACAATAATTTAAAATATTCTCACTGAAGTGTTCTGAAAGAGAATGAAATAGCTATTTTGCTGAAACCTTTTGTGCATGAAGAGATTTACTCCCCAATAGCGGGTTTTGCTATTTCTGCAATAAAGCCGTTATTACTACCTACAGAACTTCAGAGTCAATACTGTAGATAGTTATTTCCTTTTTTTCCTTAATTAAGCAAATGCTAGTGAAAAGAAGCAGGGAAGGAGATTATCTAATTTTTTGCTCTTAATGGTGTTGCAAATGAAGCATATTTAAATTCCTCAAAGAAACTTGTGCCTTGCTTAAAACATAAAGGAAGAACCTATCCATCAGTACTAAAAAATCACATTTGACCTTAAAAAGGTATTAGTGCTTGGCTACAGACAAATCTGTAACAGACTTCTCATTGTGCCGAGGTTTTTTTTTTTCCTTTATGCTACATTTTCTGTGACTGGGGTCATCAGTGTGGTTGTTTGGGGTGCAGAAGACCAGATGCAGGGAGTTCTGCCTCTCATCTGTATGTCTCTGTGCCAGCACAGAGTCTCCAGGAGCAACCCAAGCATCTTCCTTCTTATATTTCCTTCATCTGCCTGTGCAGCAGGGTGTCACTTGCCACCAGCAGCCACAAATGAGCCCATCAGCCATGCACTTTTGTGGAGATGGTTTCACTGTTCAGGCTGAGTCACTCTTAAACTTCCCAGGGTTTGGTTTTTTTCACCTTGATGATAAGGATAATTTCCCTACACTTAGCCAATCATATTTGAGGATCCAGTAACAGAAGTTAACTCTCTCTTACACAAATCCTACCCCTCTCTATGCTATGACTGGTCTTAAGTCCTCTTTTTCCCTACCAAGAGAAGGTCAAACTTTGCTCCTGTTGCCAGAGTGCTCATGATCTTCCTGAACAGGCAAACAGACCCTTGGTTTCAAAGTGTGTCTAGGAGCCGGGTATTGCTATTTGATGGTGGTTTAGAAGTGCATTTGGTCTCTCGAAATTGGTAGCTGGAACAATGGGAAGCAATGTTGTTGGCAATGGGGCATTGGAGGCAAAGTGATCACCCTTTGTTATTCCTTAAAAAAAGCCAGAACTGCTCACAAATCTCTCAGATAACAGTGCTTATGCTTCTGATTTCAATACTTCCACCATCCTGAAGAAATCCATCCCCTGTCTGAGGGGAGCTGCCAGGCTTCAGGCACATCATTTCCTTTCTGTGATGAGATTCTCCCCTCCAGCTGAGCTTTTATTCAAGCCTTGCAGAGTAAATTTAGAAAAAAGCAGAATAGTCTCCAACAAGCCTGTGCAGCCCCAACAGATACAACCCTTGCCAGGCAGGACAGGATGATTGGAATTTTGTCCAGGCTGCTCCTCATACAAGCAGGAAAAGCTGCACTTGAGAGAATGGCAGATTTGTATTTACAGGTGAACTGCCTCTCCTTTGGCTGGGCATCCTTTCCTATTTCACTGTGCACTGTAAATCCAAATGGAAATATTCCCTGGTTTCAGAGGGAAGAGCAATTATATTTTCATACTTTTGTATGCACTGGTTGGAGCTGGAGTGAAGATCATGGGCCTAGGAGGAATGATTGCATTTATTATGCCAAAGGAACAGATGTTCAGGCTTTTCATACCCACACAAAACCACATTCCTATAGACTGGTTGTTTCCCAAACATGTGCTAATGAATTTAAATTCTGGGGTTTTTGTTTGATTTCTTTTTGTTTGTTTGTTTTGTGGGGTTTTTTTAATGCACATGAGCAGAATTCATAGTATCTTGGTCAGGCTATAATGCAGACTAATAAGGGTATTGCTTTAAAGAGTATTATTGCTGTGAGCATCCCTGCCAATTTCATCTTCCTTACAGGCTTCACAGAGTGCCCATGCTGACAGGGAGCTGTCTCTTAGTGGACACACGATGTAGAAAAACTTTTATTTTTCCTGTCTAAAAAGTTGATATAAAATCATGGATTGGGTGTTTTGTTTTTTTTTTTTTTTAATCTCATTCTTCTAGCTAGTAAATTATTTTTTTATGAATAAGTATGTAAAAATGTTATATGTATCTAAATCCACTAGATTTATTAGACTCTAAGGTTTCAGCCACTTCCATTAGTCTATAGATTAATTAATACTCAAATTGATTAAACTTGTCAGACTAAGTCCTTGTCCATGCTCTACATTAGAATTCCTACTGACTACTTACATGTTCTCCAATCTCATAGTATTTCCTCAGTAGTTTCTTTATCAGAAATTATGAGAAAAGGATGAAAATAGAATTTTCTATTGCGAGGCAACATTTTCACTCCATGAATATAATTGGGTTTTGGCATTTCTACTTGAATGTACTAAATATATTCATTGAACTATAATTTTGGATGTCAAAAATGAAAAGGGAATATAAAATCCATTTCAAATCCTGAAATGTAAAAGCTAAGCTATTAATTAGAGGAAGAAAGGTCAGTGATCTTCCTTAGCTTCCACAACATCTGTAATAACAATACTGGCCTTCTGCTAAGAGACTTCATATCCAGCCTCAGGAAAAAATCCAATTTCCCCCATCCTCATCATTAGTCTGTTTTCAATACAGCACCTGAAAATCTGCTGTTTTGCATATATAAATTCTACACAAAGGAATAAAAACATTTATTTATGTATGTTTTTTATAAGTGGCCAGACTAGCACTAATAAAAGAGATACAATTCTGAAAATTTTGTATGCCCCTGCTAATTCCATAGGTCCTGATTTTGTGAGTGACATCCTGACACACTGCATTTTTAGTTTGCCACCAGATTTAGTGGCAAGCTGCCTGTCAGCTCTCAGACAGATTCCATCTGGTGTTAGCTCTTCACCTCACAACTTGATTATTGAAAAGTCAGTGGTGTCCGATCTGTTCTTGCCACCAGTTGTTGCTGCTGGTTTGGGAAAATACAACTTTTGGGTCATAGTCTGCCTTTGAAAGGAATATCTGACCTTGTACTCCTAAGGCATAGCTGAGCTGCCCACAGGAGTCTGTCTGATGTTCAGCAAAGACCCATCTTTTAACTTTCAGTCTGATGTGGGATGGCTTACAGCCCACAAGGAGAAGTTTTCCAGCCTCACAGGCTTCTCAGAAAGTGGCAGTTACCTCAAAATATACATGTTTATATGGAAAAGCTGCTCTAGGGTGGAGGCTTTGATATTTCATAAGCTAGTTAAAAAGTGAGCATTGCTTAAACACAAGATATTCAACTCACTATGAAAAAATAAACATGTCTGAGGCTAAATAGTGTAAGCCTCATTTTGTTGTAGTTACAGAAACTGGAGGCATAAAGAAAGCAGAAACAAAAGCTTATTTTCTGTTAGAGTGCCTAAAATCTGTCAATTTCACTAAAAAGGACAGTACTACTTCTGTTAGTGGTTCTTTACAGATTCAAACTGCATTATGCAACAAAAGTGATTTTGCCAGGGGAGTGCTCTTCTGAGTCTGTCCACCCACACCAAGCCTCCCCCATGAGAGCTGTAATTTGTAGGAATTTTCAGGTAAAACTCTCCCTGGCACAGCTAACAGACCATATTTGGGGGTGAGTTCCAACCAAATTCTGCCGCAGCTTCTGAGGGAGGTGGGAAATAGGATTTTTAGGGAATATGAATATTTCCTCCAGCTCAATGGTTATGACAAAACAAGAAGGAAGGGCAATAGGAGCTGTAATCAGAAATTTCATCCCACATCCTCATGTTGGGCCAGGTCAGGTTTCAGGATCAGTGTGAAAATATGTGATGGGAATGGCAGGTGTGAACAGGAGTGGGAAAAGAAGGGAGAAAGAGCAAAAGAATGGGATGCACAGAGCTCTGCACTGCCAGCAGCTAGTCCTATGTGTATATGTTCTCCACCTCATCCCAAATACCAACATGAAAAGAAGAACAGGCAGACACTCTTCAGTGTCTTCATCATGCTGCCCTGCAAAGCTGTAGGCAGAACTCTGCCTTTGTATGGAGGGGCTTAGCAGCTGGTCTGCAGGCCAAATAACTGAGTTAGCAGACGAAGAAATTGACAAGATATGGGTATATCTGTAGCAAAGAAAAAAGACAAGGACATTAGCTTAGAAACAGATAAAATAGGGGTTATTTGCAGTTAGGGATACGTGCCTCAGTGAGCAGCATACGTGCCTTAATAATCTGTTGTAAACTCTTGCCAATTAATTATTGACGTTAATTGCTTTGTACCAATAGAATACAATGAGCTATTGCTTTGTCCAGAGAATATAATGAGCTGTTTTGATGTAACTCATGACTTAAGATCACGCTTTGTTAGGGGTATGAAACTTGAGAAGACCTTGTAATAAAAGAGAAGCCATTGTTGTCTTGGCACAAGTGTGTGTGTGTACGTCGTGTGTCTGTCTCAACAGCAACATCTGGTGACCAGGTGATAGCTAGAACTGGCTCTGGTTGCTAAATTTGGCTCTAAAAAAGGTGCACTTTTTTTACACTTTTTTACAGGTGGAGCTGAAGTAATGGAGCGCAGGGCGAGGTGCGGTGGAGATGGAGCCCAGTGAAGCTGAGAGCAGCAGGGTGTAGCTGCCTGTCCGGACCTGATTTTGACACCAGGAGTGAAGGTGAGCTGCTGGGGACATAATGGGAAGCAATTTCTCAAGTGAAGAACAGACTGTTCTATCTACATGGAAAGCTTTGTTAAAAAGAAAAGCAGTTAAAACTATGGACTATGCCCTTCGTAGTGTGTTAATCTGGGCAAAGTCACAAGGCTTTGAGACTGATGCTTTTAGTGTTAGAGCACAGAAAGAAGTTGGGGAGAAGCTGTGGGATGTGGTATCAAAAAGAGACAAAGTTATTGATGATTTGAGTACTACGTGGAGATTGCTCTATGAGACTTTAAAAGAATGGAAAATGGACCAAGATAAAAGAGACTCAGAGGCATGTCATGGTTTGGCGCTGGCCCAATGCCAGTGCCCCCATGAAAATGTATTTTCTTTAACTAACTGCTGTGAGATGCGACCAGGAACAGAGCAGAGCAGGCTCAAACTTAGAAAAAGAGAGGGAAAAAAAAAAACTTTCTTAAACTACAAACTAAAATCAGAAACACACAGGAAGCAGAATGAAAACCTTTTAAAACCATTCCTCCTCCTCCCACCCAATTTCACCAAAGCACAGTGAGACAAAAATCTTGGAGTCCTGATCAAGTTACCAACACTCTGATAATCAATTCTCAGTCCATCAGGGGAGAGAGGAGTCTCTCTTGTACCACAGTCCTCCCCACGAAACAGGGTTGAAACTCCCCATGTTTCCTTGTCACACATGGCACCGCCCAAAGAAAACCTGCCATCGTGACATCCTCCTTCCATATAGAGTGCTCTCACCACCATCCATGGACCGAAACTGCTCACAGGGCTCTTCAAGGATGCTTTGCGAAGTGCCAAAAAAAAACCAAACCGTGTCTCATTTCTGGGACAACAGTCCCCCCCATTTTCTCATCCCCTGGGGCCAAGGGTCTTCTCATTTTTGGGACAACAGTCCCCCCCATTTTCTCACCCCCTGGGGCCAAGGGTCTCAAGAACAGAGCTCTTCTCCCTGAAGATGGAAGGCACCACCACGCCCTCTTCATCTTCCTCTGTTCACTC
>VZSE01002232.1:0-19361 GCA_013398275.1 Promerops cafer | reverse complement strand
CCCGCCGCCCCCGGTCCCGCCGCTCCCGGTCCCGGCTCCGGCCCCTCCCGGCCTTCCTCCCGCCGAGGAGGGGCTGGGCTGGGAGCGGGAGGTGCGGCAGGCAGCGGGGAGGCACCCAGGGAGACGAGAGGGAGGAAGGGATGATGGAGAGGGAAGGGGACGATGGAGAGGGAAGGGATGATGGAGAGGAAATTGGATGATGGAGAGGAGATTGGATGATGGAAAGGGAAAGGAAAGATGAAGAGGGAATGGGATGATAAAGAGGGAATGGGATGATGGAGAAGGAATGGGATGATAAAGAAGGAAGGGGATGATGGAGAGGGAAGGGGATGATGGAGAGGGAAGGGATGATGGAGAGGAAATTGGATGATGGAAAGGGAAAGGAAAGATGAAGAGGGAATGGAATGATAAAGAGGGAATGGGATGATGGAGAGGAAATTGGATGATAAAGCAGTAATGGGATGATAAAGAAGGAATGGGATGATGGAGAGGGACCCATGGGAAAGCAGCAGGGAGAGGGGATGGGAGATGGTGAGAAGAGGATCCCCACGCAGGAGTAGAGGGTCCCCGTGCTGCCAGCCCGTGTCCCCAGCTCCCCACATCCGTGGGATATCCCATCAGGGGATGCACCCCAGTGACTTCCGACCCCTGAAGGTCTCTCCAGCCCTCAGATAGCTCAGGGTCTCCCACCCCTTGGCTGGGCTTATTCTCGTCCTCCTGCCAGAAAATGCTCCCGGGACAGACCCACAAAGCACCCGTGGGCTGCAGGGCTGTGATTTGTGCTTGCTGCCCTCACGGTGGGGAGGAGGGAGGTGCAGTCCTGGGTCAGACACAGGCCGTGGGTGAAGGGGAGAAGGAGGGAGCCTACAGGGAAGTGGGAAATGCCTGATCTAAATTCCAGGTGCTCCTGGGAGCTTCGTGTTTCCCCATTCCCTGCGATGCAGAGGCTCCAGCTCCGCTGTGGTCCACAGGAGATGGGATGAGGGGTGAAGGGGCTCTGGGTGCAGCCAGCACGGGGCTCTCTGGAGCTGTGGTGCTGCTCTGGGAGGGAAGGTCTCTCTGGAGAAGGTGAGGTGGTAAAAACAACCTCCAAAATCCCTGCCAGAGCCTCCTGGGGATGGAAAGGGCTCAGGGTGGGTGGTGGGCTGGGCTGGGGTTGTGCTAAGCCCAGCGAAGGCATCGCACAGGGACCAGAGTGGCATTTCCAGTGCTCCCATCATGGCCAGCCCCAGTGTGACAGTGAGGAGCAGAACCTCTGCCTGCCACAGTGGCTTCCCCATGCTCCTGCCCACAGGAGGAATAAAGGTGAAAGGTTTGCCCCAATCCCCCATTTTCCCAGGGCATCCCTTCCTCTCCTTACACCCCTCTCCTGGGCACGACCCCCCAGGTGTGGGGCACCAAACACGAGCTGGGCAGAGGCAGAGGTTTGTGGGCAGGGGAGCATGGGACAAACTCCAGGGAACACGGCACAAACTCCAGGGAACATGGCACAAACTCCAGGGAACACGGCACAAACTCCAGGGAACATGGCACAAACTCCAGGGAACACGGCACAAACCCCAGGGAACATGGGACAAACCCCAGGGAACATGGCACAAACTTCCTCCCATGGTCTGAGCTGGGAAACCCCAGCTGTGCCTGAGCCCTGAGTCGCTGGGCAGGGGAGCTGTGCCAAGAACCCCTGGATTTAAATCACAGTGCAGAGCCATCCCTGCAGCCCCGTGGGGAGAGAGAAGCCACCACAGGCTGGGACGTGGCTCGGGTCAGCGCCGCAGTGATGCCCTGGCAATGTGGGGCCTGGCCCACGGCCCATGGCATGCGTGCCCCAGCCCTGGGGGTCCTGCTGCTGCTGGGAAGCACCCAGGGGAATGGGCAGGAAAGGCTGCAACAACCACGGGCACGGAGATTTTAGGGCACTGGGGAGGGAGGGGATGTGGGATGGAGCAGGGAGGGCACAGGGGGTGCTGCAGGCCTGGAGGTATCCCCGTGTGTCCCTGGGGTACGAGGGGACTGGAAAGGCATGGGGGATGGTGCTGCAGCCCTGAGCCTCCACTCCCACTCCTCTTCTGCTCTCCATGCCAGTGGTCCTGGTCCCACAGAGTCGGGAAGTTTGGAAAAACCCTCTGGGATCATCACGTCCAGCCTTTGCCTGAATCCCACCGTGTTCACAAACCACTCAGGAAATGCCACATCCACTGGTGCTTTGAACACCCACAGGGATGGGGACCCCAGCACTGCCCTGGGCAGTCTGTTCAGTGCCTGACCACCCTTTCAGTGAAGAAATTTCCCCTGATACCCAGCCTGAAGGAGCAGCAGGTGCTGATGCAGGGTTGTTCCACCCCCAGCAGGCCCTGGGAACACACAAACCCCAGACTGGGAGCACAGCCACGGGTGGGGGTCACCTCTGACCTCCCCACCCAGCACAGGCAGTGCTGGACCTGCTCTGCACATCCTGGTCTCAGGGGGAATGTGTGTGTGCCATCTTCCCTCCCCAGAGATGAAAAATCTCCTTGGGATGGGCATCAAGGGGCTCTTCCCTGAATTTTGCTCTCCCTCTCAGCATCCAAGCTGGAAGGTGATGCCCAGGCAGGGGCTGTGAGCCCGTCCCCAGGGTGCCTGCTTGGCAGGGAGCAGTGAAGTGGGAATTCTGTGCCTGTGGCCTGGGAAGGAGTGCTAGGAATGAACACGTCAAGGTGTTGGGGCTGCTTCTGGACTCGCAGAGGATTTCTTCTGTGGAAAATAAAAATGGAAATGGAAAAAANATTTCTTCTGTGGAAAATAAAAATCCTGAAAAAAATGTATATTGCTGTAGCAAAAAAAAAAGGTTCAGTGGGTTTTATTTCCATTTTCTGTATGTTTGGTTTGTTTTCTGCCACAGCTTTTCCCAGCCTTTCTTCTTGTTGCTCTTCTTCTTTGCACTATATTTTTTTTTTTCTCTTGTGGCTGTGAGGGACTGAGGCTTTTCTGCTGCAGCAGTTAATGTTTAGGTTAGGAATTCCATGGGAAAAGAGCGAATTTTCCACTTCAGTCCATTTCAAGTTAAACACCTGATGCTCCCAGACCTCCACCCCGGCTCAGAGCAGGGACTTCCCCGTGCTGCAGCAGGAGGAGGATGCACTTCTGCTGGGAGGTGCTGGTGTTGGCAAGGCTGTGCATACCAAACCTTGGGATGACCCCCTGCACCCCAGGAGTGCCCAAAACCGTTCTGATGTCTCTTGAGCTGCTCCACCTCCAGTGTGGGCCCTGGTGTGGCAGGGCTGAGGGGACAGCAGTGCCACCTCTCACCACAGCTGCCTCTCCTTCCCTTGAGATCACAGAATCACAGAACACCCTGAGCTCAAGGGACCCCCAGGATGATCCAGTCCCGCCCCTGTCCCTGCCCAGACCCCCCACCAACCCCACCCTGGGCATCCCTGGAGCGCTGTCCAAAGGCTCCTGGAGCTCTGGCAGCCTCGGGGCCGTGCCCATTCCCTGGGGAGCCTGGGCAGTGCCAGCACCCTCTGGGGGAAGAACCTTGCCCTGAGCTCAGCCTGAGCCTGCCCTGGCACAGCTCCAGCCGTTCCTGTCCCTGTCCCTGTCCCAGAGCAGAGATGGGAGCTGCCCCTCGGGAGGAGCTGCAGTCACCTCTTCTTTCAGTCTTTCAAAGAAGATGTTAAAACCAGAAACAAGTCCTCTGCCCAGAGCTTTTCCCCTCTCTGTCCCTCCCTGAGTGCTGCAGCTGCTGCTCCTGTTGCCCTGACTCTGTCCCGGTCATGGTCCCCAGCAGACCCCACCCTGTCCCCTCAGCTCCACCCCACAGAGACCCTGCAGCAAGCTCAGGGTTTGGGGACTGGGGGGCAACTGAAGCCAGGCCCCACAAACACCCCCAGGGGGAGATCTCCGTGGCTGAGGGCTGGGCTGAGGCTCCAGGAGCAAGGCAAGGCACGGTGCGTGCTCAGGGCTGGAGAGGAGGGAGGGAGGGATTCTTGCTCTGCTCGTGTTGGGGATACAAAATATGGCACCAAAACCATTTTCTCTTCATTGTCACCTCCTTCATTTCCTGCCTTGCACAGACAGAATGTGAGATCAGACACACCACGGCTCTTCCACCTTCCAGGGGACGGTGTCCCTGCCCGTGGCAGGGGGGTTGGAGACAGATGATTTTCCAGGTCCCTTCCAATCCAAACCATTCTGGGATTCTGTAATTTTATTGTGTAGAGGTTCTGTTTTCAGAGCCATCACCCCCGAAGGGCAGGAGAAAGGTCCCCAGCCCCATGGGGCTCCTTGCCTGGTGTCCTGGCACTCCCTGGTCTCCAGCCCTGAGATCAGGACTGATCCTGGCCCAAATCCTGGACTTGTCAGCTCTGCCTGCCCCGAGACCCTGCCAGGTCCTTCTCACTCACTCTGGTTTGCCCAAAGGCCAGTCTGAGCCAGGGGGTCTCACCCCAGGCACGATGTGCAGATTTGGTCAGGGCAGGAAAGAGTTTGGCCGAGCCTTTGCTCACCCTGAGCCTCTCCCAGCCCCATCCAGGGCCCACATGTGGATGTGGGAGAGGACCAGAGCCTGCATTGTCCGGATCATTGCACTGAGCTGTAAGAGCAGCAGCAGCAGTCCTTGGCCAAGCACATGCCAGGACAGCTGTGGGGACACAGGGGACAAGAGCTGGTTGGACCCTCACAGAAGTCTGGCCTGGGTTGTCCACGTCCTGCTGGCTCTGAAGTGGAGCACAGCCCATCATCGTGGCCAGGCTGCTCCCCGAGCCACACCGGGGTGTGCCAGACCCAGGACACCCTCCAGCCCTGCAGCCACCTCCATCCCGGGCTCCAGAGCCCCCACGCTGCTGCTTTTGTCCCCCAGGGCTGGCCTGGCTGTGACGCCTCCCGTGGCTGAGCAGGAGCTGCGAGGTGACCCCTGACATTAACCTAATTGTTCCCTCTCTTTGATTAGATGCACCACAAAGTTGGTAAATGGATCAAATTAAATTTGAGTGGCGGCAGCACAGCTTTGGAACGCTGATTAGATTTGAAAATACCACATTTAAATATCTTAGCATTTGTGGGGATTAGGAGAAAGAGGGGGAGTGTGTGAGTGGGGGGGGGAAGCGGAGGAGGGGGAGAGGCAGTGGCAGCCCCCCACACACAGCCCCGTGCTGGGCTGCTCAGCCTGGGCCTCCCACCTGTCCTGGGCATCAGCAGCAGCTCCTGGCACCTCCGAGGAGCCGGGTCAGGAGCTCTGCCGTGGGCTCTGTGAGGTTTGGCATCGCTGTCAGCGCTGCGCTCCCCCCGCGCCCAGCGCCTGCCCCCGGCCCCGCGGGAGCCCGGGCACGGAGCCTGGGGCTGGGTGTGGGTGCTGGGTGTGGCCCTGGGGCACTGAGCCCTCCCTCCGGGACACCGCGGGCCAGCCGGGAAACGGCCCCTGAGACTGCCACGCACAGGGAGCACAAAAGCTGGGAACGCAAAGCCCTGTTCCTGCCCCCCTTGGAGCACCTACACCTGCACCTGGAGGGAGCCCGGGGCTGGACAGCCCATCCCAGGGAGCGCTGGGGGCTGGGATGGGGCTGGGGTGTGACCCTGGACAGGCTGCCCTCCCTGGGTCCCCCAGGAAGGCACGGGGGGATTGCTGGGGTGAGGCACACCTTGGGGCAGGTGTGTGGGGAGGGAGGGCAGCCTGGGTGAGTGCTGCAGCACAGGCTCTGTGTTTGATTGCTCCGTGGAAGGGGCTGCACATTGCAGGGGGGGCTCTGACAGGGAATTCGGGCCTGCTCAGGTTCTGAGGGATCACACTGATGGTGGGAGCCTGTGGAGAAACACGAGTGGGCTCAGCTCCTGCTCCCACGGGGCACAGCGAGGCACAGATCCCACCTGGACCTGCAGCGATGGCGCTTGACAGCCTTGCTGGGTGAAGGACCCTGCCAAAGACACAGACCTGTGGGGATGTGTCCAGAGGAGGCCACTGAGTTAATCCCAGGGCTGGGAGAGCTGGGGGGGCTCCCCTGGAGAGGAGAAGGCTCCAGGGAGAGCTCAGAGCCCCTGGCAGGGCCTGAAGGGGCTCCAGGAGAGCTGCAGAGGGACTGGGGACAAGGCCTGCAGGGACAGGAGCCAGGGAATGGCTCCCACTGCCAGAGGGCAGCCATGGATGGGATCTTGGGCAGGAATTGTTCCCTGGCAGGGTGGGCAGGGGCTGGGATGGAATTCCCAGAGCAGCTGGGGCTGCCCCTGGATCCCTGGCAGTGCCCAAGGCCAGGCTGGATACTGGGGCTGGGCACACTCAGGGTGTGGGAGGGGACAATGACAACTCCATGACCAGGGGCTGTGGCTGCTGTCACCAAAACACCCGCGCGTCCTTCAGGGTGTGCAGGAGGCAAAGCAGTGCTCTGTGAAGCACAAACATCTGCAGCACATCTGGCTCCCATCAGAGGAGCTCTGAAATGTCTTTACAAGAGGCAGGGAAAGAAAGGAGAGAGCAAAACTCCTGCTGGGGCATTCCTGAGCACCCCAGCACCTCGCAGCAAGTCCAGCCACTGCCTGGGGGCGAGTCCCTGCTCCAGCCCGGAGAGCTCCAGGAAAGGGAGAAGCAAGATTCAAGAGGAAAACCATCCTGGTGGGGTAAGGGGGAGGAAGGGAGGAGCAGCCAGGGCTGGAGAGAAGCTCTGTGCATCCAGAATTCCCACAGAGGCAGAGCTGGAGCTGCTGGGAGCAGCTGGGAGTGCAGGTGGCAGGAGCCCAGCGAGGGGGCTGGGAGCTGGCTGGGCACTCCTGTCCTGGGAGGAATGGCATCCTGACAGCACAGCCTGGCCACTGAGATGGCCAAAGCAGGCTGGAGTCCTGCTCCGTGCTTACAGTGCCCAGACCCTGTGTGCCACCAGATCTCCAGGTGGCCCTGGTCCCTCTCTGAGCATCCTCGGACCCCTGAGCTGGTGTCCAAGAAGGACTTTCTGGTAATGGCAACAAGATGTGGGGGATTCAGTTGTCAGCAATAAATCCCAGCCCAGGGAGGACAGTTACATAGGGAATGTCCCACTGGAAATTTTGACATTTCCACAATATTTCCATTCTGAGAAAATAATAAGTGTTTTAAAAGTGCAGAGTCCCAACATCTCCACGAGGTGTGAATGCCGGGGTGGGATTGAAGGGCCTCATCTGAGCAAAATGCTTTTGTCTTCCTGAGCAGGAGCACGGGCTTCAAAACGGGGTGGTTTGGGTCCATCACAGTCTGTGGTGGAAGCCACGAGCTCCTCCTCCCATCCCAGAGAGCCAAGATGTGTCTGGACAGGCTGGGGCAGAGCAGCTGGGAAGCCACTTTTTGGTCCTGCAGGGATCCTTGTCCTGGGTGGAAAGCTCTGGCTCCTCCACCCTGGGGTGCTGAGTGCAGGGACAGCGAGTTTGTGAGGACCAAGGGCTGGGCAAGGCAAACATCAGATTTATGGGGCTCGTGTGAGGTTTGCAGCCTTGGTGCTGGCAGATGTGACAGTCATGGGGATGGCTTTAAACTGACAGAGAGTACATTTTGTTTGGACCTTAGGAAGGAATTCTTCCCTGGGAGGGTGGGGAGGCCCTGGCACAGGGTGCCCAGAGAAGCTGGGGCTGCTCCTGGATCCCTGGAAATGTGCAAGGCCAGGTTGGATGGGGCTCAGAGCAGCCTGGGACAGTGGAAGGTGTCCCTGCCATGGCAGAGAGGTTGGAATGAGATGCTCTTTAAGGGCCCTTTGAACCCAAGCCATTCTGGGATTCTGTGACTCCATCCAGGCACGGAAAGGCTGAGCCGAGCTCTGGTTCCACTGCTGGGCAGGTGAAATGTGGGTGCTGCAGCTGCTTCTCACCCCTGCCCGCCCTCTGAGGCCTCCCGTGCCCGAGCCAGGGACATCCTGCAGGGAAATGCGTGGACAGGCTTTGCTTCAGAGCTCCCAGGCTCCCGCAGCGCTGCTCCATCCCTGCAGTCGCTGGGCAGCGCAGGTGCCCTGAGGCTCTCCCGCGTGCTGGAAGAGCTCGGGGGCCGTGCAGGGGGAGGGATTCGGGCCGGATCTGTTGGCGCTGAGCCGGGGGCTGTGCGGGCAGAGAGCCTGCGCAGGGTGCGGGGCTGCAGAGGGCTGGGGGTGTGCACGTGTGGGTGCATGTGTGGGTGCATGTGTGGGTGGCTGTGTGGGACTGGCACTGTCTCCTGACCAAGAACACGGCCCTGGGCGCTGGCAGGTGGATGTGCTGTGGCTGGGGTGCATTTGGGGTTACAGTCATGTCAGGGTTAAGGGTGCACCCAGGCTCTGGGGCTCAGCGCCTGGGGCCGGGGTGTCAGACCACCCTGTGCCCCAGAGCACGACCCCAAACCAGCTGCAGACCCCCTCGGGGTGGGCGGGATAAAAGCCTGAGCCCCATCAGGAGGGTCCTGCACATGCCCACGTCCCCCCGAGCACTGTCCCCAAGCAGGGTAAGGGGCACAGGCATTTCCAGCGAGAGCTGTGCGAGGCTCAGATGAAGAGCTGGGAGAGAGGGAGCTGCGGAGGCTGGGAGGGGAGTGGCGGGCAGACAGCAGAGTGGATTTCTGCTTGAGTGGTTATTATACCGTCGATTTGAAGAGACAGATGACGGCAGTGGCAGAGGAGGCAATAATTGAAAGCGCCATGAAACATTAATGAATGCCCAGGGACTGGATCAGGAGTTGTTAACGCTCACTTCGCTCTCTCTGTCTCGCTCTCTTTTTAAAGTCAAAATTGTTCCACTGCCCTCTAGGCGAAGGATTTATTTTATTTTTTTTTTCTCCCTGATTTAAAGGTGTAGGCGCCCACCAAAGGAGCCCTGGCTCGGTGGCTGATCACATCTGCTCTCCGGGGGCTTTTCCATGGGGGTGATCAAGGAGAGCAAACTGGATCCCCAGGGAATCAACAGGTCTGGCTGGCACCCTCGGCACGGAGCTGATGGGAGAGGTGAGAAGAGCCGAGGTCAGCGAGGGGTGGCAGCGAGGGGTGACAGCACCGTCCCCTGTCCCCTCTGGATGTTCATCCATGGAAAGCATCGCTCCGTGGGACTGGGCTTGTGCAGGAGCCCACCTCCCTGCAGGCATGCAGGGTGAGCCGAGGTGCTGCCCGCGGCCCGTGGCTGCTCAGAGGAGCAGCGAAAGCAGCCCGGAGAGCATCCCTGCGCCGGGAGTCCCTGCTCTCGGCTCCGCAGATGCTCTCCGTGCCGTTTGCCACTTAGCAGGGCCTCAGGGGTTGAGGAACAAAGAGCTTTTAGCAGAGCTGTCAGCAGCACCGGCGAGGTCTCTGACCTGCAGGTACCGGGCTGTCGCTCAAGCAGGGCTTAGCCAGAGGCTGGGGATCCTCCAGCTTTGCACGGAGGGATCTGACATCATTTAGTGCTTGCTGCTCTGGCCCTAAAAGGAAATTAAAAGCCCTTGCCTAAAGGAAGGGTAAAGCGGAGGTGAAGCAGTAAGTACCTCTTCCCTCCTGCTCTTCTCCCTGGAGACGAGCAGAGGGATGACACAGAGGGTCCTTGTGTCCCCTGAACAGCCAGGGAGCGGGGAGGGAGGGGGTGTAGGAGGGAACAGGATCTATTCAGGGCGCAAGGACAAAGGAGCCAGCCCCTGGGGACAGCAGGGCTTGGGGACTGGCTTCTGCTCCCTGGGGAGTGCCTCCCCCAGCCCCCGTGTGGGCATACGCCACAGCCCCTGGGAGATGGCACCCCTGGGTGCCCCAGGGAGCAGTGATGGCCCCATTCCAGCTGCAGGGCTGCTTGGGGACAGGGCACGGTGGCAGGGACACGGCCAGCCCAGGCTGCGCTTACGGGGACACGAGGTGGCCTCAGGCCAGTGGGATGTGTCTCACCTCCACGAGACACATCCAGGCTGGAATGGGTGCACCGCGAGGAGCAGAGCAGGGCAAGCACTGGCCAGGGGGAGCAGCTGGCCCATTTCACTGTGTTGCAGCCCGGGACGGCCAAGAGCTGTGGGGGACAGTCCTGGCCACCTGGTCACCCAGGAAATCCCGTGGTGGCTCAAGAGCCCAGGGCACTCAGTCTGTCTCAGGGCTGCGGGGGCTGCTGCGGGGCCAGCACGGCGGCCGGAGCAGCTGAGTGCCGCGATAATGACGGGAACAGC
Organism: Promerops cafer; assembly: GCA_013398275.1. Classification (NCBI taxonomy): domain Eukaryota; kingdom Metazoa; phylum Chordata; class Aves; order Passeriformes; family Nectariniidae; genus Promerops; species Promerops cafer. Next base: position 9,295 of record VZSE01002232.1, on the reverse strand, counting down.
TCCTAATGAGGCGGGAGCCCAGGTGCTCCTACCCATCGCCCAGGTGAGGCCTCGCAGGCGCTGTGGTGACAGCGATTGGCGGTGACAGCGTTCAGGAGCCCTGCTGCAAATTGGCACCGTCGTTTCTCCTCATTGTCGCCGCCGAGTGCGCTGGTGCAGCCCCGGCTCACATCCCAGCTGGGTCCCTGTCCCTGGTGTCACACCAGTGTCCCACAGCTTTCCCACACTGTGCATTCCCAGGCGCAGGGCTGGGAAAATGCTGGTTGCAAAGTACCACTTCCCCATGCCTTGGTCCCACCCAAAGCATCTCCACCACAGGAATGGCTGTGGAGGGATGGCCTCGGGTCACCACAGCCCCCAGGGAGCAGCGTGCCAGCCCTCTGGCCTCAGCCCACACCACCTCTCCTCAGCCTCTGCCAGCAGTCCCAGGAGGGTTTGGGTTGGAAGGGATCTTACAGCCCATCCCATTCCACCTCCTGCCCTGGCAGGGACACCTCCCACTGTCCCAGGCTGCTCCCAGCCCCAACCTGGCCTCATAAGAAACCCCTTAACTATGAAATGCCAGAGGCACACCTGAACTTTGCCTGTGAGGCCAGGAGTTTGCACGCCCTTTGCTGTCACGGGGAGGCCGAGGTGTTCCAGGGTCACAGAGGAGCCGTTTGTTCCTGGAGCTCTTCCCAGCTGTAGTGCTGGGCTCAGGGAGGAGCCGAGCTGGAAGGAGCTGTGCCCAGAGGCACAGGGAGATGGGAGCAAACATGCTCCTGTCTCAAGCAAAACCACAGGAGCTCTGCAGCATCACTGAGGAATTCCCTTCCAGCACGGCTCTGAGCACGGCAGGGGCAGGGCAGGTGTGGGGTGTGAGCTGGTGGATTTGCTGCACCAAGGAAAGCACCAGGACACACATCCAAGGGGTGTGGGCAGCTGCTGCCTGTGCCAGGGGAGGTGACGAGATCAAAGTCACTTCTTGTCCAGGAGCTTTGTCCCCAGGAGGTGATGGGATGCTCTGGAGTTCTGGAGGTGTTGAGAAAACGAGGAGATGTGGCCCTTTGTGATGTGGTTCAGAGGGCATGGGGGCATTTGGTTGAAGGTTGGACTTGATGATCTTGGAGGTCTTTTCCAACCTGAATGATTCTGTGGTTCTGTGATTCTCTTGGTGGGACTGTGGTGGCCGGGGAGTGTGTGCCCCGTGGCTCCTGCCAGCCACAGTCACGGGGTGTATCTGAGTGAGACCAGGAGAGCTGAGGGACAGTGTCCTCTGCCTGCACACCCTGGACTGGCTGCTGGGAGGGTGCCTGGAGCCAGAACAGTGGGGCCAGAGGGACAGTCACACTGGCTCTTTGCTAAGGGACCGTGTTTTGTGTCTCCAGCTCCCCAGCTGTATCATCCAGGGCATCCTGTTACCTCCTTGTTCTTCCCTCTCTCCTGCTGGTCCCTGATGTTGCAGCTCTGGGGCAGTTTCCCCCCTCACCTCCTGCACACTGGCTTTCAGCCTGGCTTTCCAGGCTGCAGCATCAGCCCCCTCCTGCCCTGTCCCATCCATCCCAGTCACCCTCAGAGCATCTCTCACGCCTCTGGTGGCGTCACAGCCCTCCCCTGCTCACACAGAGGGGTGATGCAAGTGGGAAGATTCCCCTTTGCTGATCCAGGCTCCCATCCAGAAGTGCAGCAGCCCTGCTCACATCCCACACCCCTTTCCCACCAAGCCATGGCTGTCACTTCCCGGGAGAGAATTGCCAGGGAGGTGCCGAGTGTATTTTTAGCTGTGCCGTTCATGTCTGATAAGTGTTTTGACCTTTTTGAGCAGAGCTAATCACGCCGTCTGCTCCTCATTGCATCTCAGCTCGTGCTCTGCCTGTCAGGGAGCTGAGGGAGGAGCTGCTGGCTCCCCACAGCACCCCTGTCATGGTGGGAGGGGTCCCTGACCTGGGAGTCCTCGCTCTGCACCAGGTGTGTGCCCTCAGCAGCCCTGCAGCCTCGTGGGTGTGCTCTGGGAGTGGGTGGCATTTGAATTCCTGGAGGGATGGGATCAGGGCACCTCTTCCCTGGGGCAGGGTGCTGGGGGGGGATGGCAGGGGGTGGTCAGTGGGGTCAGTGGGGTCAGGAGGCTGGGCTGTCCCTGGGGCTGGAGATCCCTGGCCATGTCAGCTGACATCCAACCCCTGGGATCAGTCCGGGCTGGGGATGAGCGGATGGAGCAGCCCTTGGGGTGCTGGGGGGTGAGAGCTGGCCCTGCCCTGGCCGTGTGTGCTGGGACCCAGAACCCCCCTGGGCTGGGCTGGGCTGAGCCCCCAGCAAGGGCAGCAGGGGAGGGGATTCTGCCCCTCTGCCCCTCTCAGGTGAGGCCCCACCTGCAGAGCTGCCCCTCCCCGGGGCCCTGCACAAGGAGGGACCTGGAGCTGCTGCAGAGAGCCCAGAGGGGCTCATGGAGATGATTGAAGCAATGGAACAGCTCTGCTGTGAGGAAGGGCTGGCAGAGCTGGGATTGTTCAGCCTGGAGAAGAGAAGACTTTGTCATGACCCAATTGTGGCCTTCCAGTGCCTGAAGGGGCCGACAAGAAAGATGGAGAGAGACTATTTACAAGGGCCTGGAGTGACAGGACAAGGGGCAATGGTGACAAACTGAAAGAGAGAAGGCTTAGACTGGATATTGGGAAGAAATTCTTTACTCAGAGAATGGGCTCAGCTGTGGCTGCCCCTGGATCCCTGGCAGTGTCCAAGGCCAGGCTGGACATTGGGGCTTGGAGCAGCCTGGGACAGTGGTGAGGGTGGAACGAGATGGTGTTTAAGGTCTCTTACAACCCAGGCCATTCGGGGTTTCTGCTCCATGATCCCTGTGCTGGCCCTTTTGCCGTGTTTAAATACAGCACTGTTTTCAAGGGACACGTTTTGCCTCCACTCTGGTGCTCAGGGGTGCCCGGGGGCTGTGTCCCAAGGACAGAGTGTGCCGGTTGTTCTGCTGTGGACACCACAGCTGCCACCCTGGCAGCAGCCAGAGCTGCGATGTGGCAGCAAAGCAGCCAGAGAGAACAGCAGCAGCCTGGGGACCACGGTGGTGGCGGTGACAGGGAGTGAAACCCTCACCTGCTGCTCCTCTGCTGCTGCTGCAGCCAGCGCAGCACACAGAAACGCTGCGGTTGCCTCCTGGACTCGCACCAGCCCCTGCCACGGTGGCTTTGGTGCTGAGGGGCTCCCTGAGCCTCAGAGCTGCTCTCACAGCCTGGCCTGGCTGGGCAGAGCCCCGGGCTCTGTGCCACCTGCTCAGCCACCACAGCGCCGGGCTCGGGGCTGGCCTGCTGGGGACACCACTGCTGCCTGGGGATGCGCGGGGCTGCAGGCAGGGCGAGGTCAGCTCCGGGCTTCCCCGCGGCCAGCCCCGGGAGCCCGGGGGCGGGGGGGCTCCGAGGATCACGCCAGGCAAGCCTCGAGCCCACACTTACTCTTGCTGCCTGGGAAATTAGGCAGAAAATGCTCCGATTGAGTGTGAAGGCCTCTGCTGTAATTTGGAGCGAGCAGATGACACGCACTCGTCGTCGGAGGGAGATGAAAGCTTTTAGAGCTGGTGAGCACTAGCAAAATCTGTGAAAATCTCTTTTTTGTCAGGAGTGGTAGATACACAGGCAGATGAAAGACAGAAGATAAAATTAGCCCAAATGCTACAGAGAGAAAGAGAGGAGAAACGGGGAGGGGGAGGAGGATATTTCTCAGAAGACTCTTGGCAGGGAAGGTTTCAACACTGGTGACTCAAAGGCAAAGGGGATATATATTTATATATACACATGTGTGTATATATGGGTGTGTGTGCATGAGAATAAACGTGTGGGGCTGTGTTTGGCTGTACTCCCACAGCAGCAGCATCACCTGGGGCTGATCCTCTTGGGACTGTGAGCTTGTCCCCATCTCTGCTGTGACAGGCCCTGCTGCCCATGGCCCCTCCATCCATGGTGGGACTCCAGCGTGCCCGTGGCTGCTCCTGGAGGACACGGGACATCCTGCCTCCAACTGGAGAAACCACAGTGCCCACTCCAACGGATGGTGTGAACGTGCTGACCAGCGCCACACGCTCTCTGAGGTGACTTTAATTCCCTTTTTCCCGTGGTTTGGTGGCGCAGATGGAAGTGTGCAGCTCCAGGCTGTGCTCAGAGGGGCACGAGCAGCAGGAGATGCCCTGAGCACGAATCCTGGCTGCCAGGGCTTTGCTGCTGTGGATCTTCACCTGGACAGTGGCTGTCCAGTGGTGGGGCAGGAGGGACTGGGGTGGCCTCGGTCTGCAGGGGAGTGATCTGGGTCCACAAAACCCCTCCAGTGCTCCTGCCTTTGCCTCTGGAAGGAAAGCAATGCTGGTGGCTCTGCAGCCTGTGGGAGACTGCCCATGAGGATGCTGCATCCCAAAGCATCACTGGGGTCAGGAGAGAAGGTCCCTGTGGGATGTCCCACTGAGGTCACAGCCAGCCCTGCTCCCCTGGCAGGGCTGGGGTGCTCTGAGCCCAGCACCCTCTCACAGGCCTTGGGGACATAGGAGAGCAGAGGGGGAAAACCCCAAATCACAAATCCCTTTGGCACCGCTCGGGACTGTCCTCTCCGTGGTGGTCAGCAGTGGGATGAGGGATGTAGGCTGAGACATGAAGGAGGGGCCAGTGCTCTCAGATCTTGCTCTCTTCACTGGTGGCTTCCAAAATTCTCTGTCCCTAGCGCAAGGACAGTTTTTGCTGCCCAGGGACAGGCTGCTGCCATCAGCAGTGAGGCAGATGTGACACCCCATGGAGGGTTCTGCCCTCCTGGGGCACTGCAGCCTCACCATCCCCACCCCTGAGTGAGAATGCTGAGGGGCAGCCCCACAGTGGGTGGGTGTAAGGACGCCTGAGGCCCAGAACCATCCCTCCACACCAGCCAGAGCCCGCAGGGCCGCTGTGGGTGCCCCCCATCAGCCCGGGGAGCAGAGGCAGGAGCACTTCCCGCTGTCCTCACGACGCAGCCCCGGGAGCTGCGGCATCGGGAGACTCCCTCGAGCCGCAGACACCCACCAGCGTGAGTCAGGAGCAGCGTTAACAACAACCAGGAGAGTCCCAGCGCTGCCTCCCCCGCCTTTCTCAGTGCCATCCAGCGGGACGTGGGCTGCGAGGAGTCGCAGCACGGGCATCTGGGGACACCAGCCTGGCTCCTGCCCCACCGCCTCGTCACACGGCGCCGCTGGAGCCCCGCGGGGATGCAGGGGGTCCCTCGGGTGGGTGGGTGATGGGTGGGAGATGCCCTGAGCCCGGGCTGAGCCGGGGGTGCCCAGGGCCGCGCAGGAGCGCGGTGCCGGCGTGGAGCGCTGCCTGCTCAGTGTGCAGGCGGCTGAATGAAAGGAATAAATAAGCCAGCCGTGAAAGAGGAGCATTGGCCAAAGCCTCCCAAGAAGCCGTCTGTAGTTCCCAGCTGCAGCCCCCGTTCCCTGGCTCGCTTATCCCTCTGGGAATGACAGCAGGGATGGCAGCTCCCGCAGCCCGGCAGAGACGCAAACCTCTCCCTCCTCCAGCCCTCCGAGTGCTCCGAAATGCCTTTCACCAGCAGAACAATTAGAAATCTAATTCCTATTTCTCCTGCTCAGCTAATTGTCTGTGGACAATTTGATTGTAAGAGTGCCCAGTGATGCAGAATAACCATCTTATTTCTGCTAGACATTGCCTTTGCAATTAGCGCTATTGATTGCATCGCTCTGCTCTCTCACCTGCCGGGGCCCAGGGGAGCGACTCTCACCTGGCTCATCCCTCCCAGGGTGACGAGGCCGTGTCCTCCCTGTGGCAACGCTGTCCCTTGGCCGTCGGGTCCCACTGTGGGCTGGGCAGGAGGGTGAGGGCTGTGCTCCAGCGAGGCGCCGACGCCGCTCTCTGCTCCACAGGGAGGAATTTCTCCCCTCAGGACTCACAGCCACCCACGAGGGTCCCTCCAAAGCCACCACGGAGCTCCCACTGAGGACACATCTCTGCCTGGAAGGAACTCTAACCAGCCTGGCTGGCTAGAGCTAGGAGGGCTTGATTTTTTTTTTAAAAAAATTATATAAAACCAAAAATTCAGATTTGTCAACACCAAAAGGTTCTGGATGAATATGTCGATTATGCTGAATGGTTTGTTTGGAGGGGAAAAAAAACCCCAAAAGATCAAAACATTTCATTTCAGCCTATTCAGATTGAAATGTTTTGATTTTTTTTTTCTCTTCCAAATGACTTTGTTTCAAAGTTTCCCTTAATTTTATTTTGCGAAACATCAAAAAAGATTTCTGTGAAATGGCTGTGGTTGGAAGGAAATGCATCGGCCTGGGCGCAGCCAAACCTTTGGTGTAACCGCCACCCTAAAAATCCCCCCCTCCCTTTTTTTTTTATTAGAATTTCCAGGGAATTTTGTTTTCAGGCCAGCTCTGAAAGACACATGGTTGTGCTTTCCCTGTCACAAAGCAGTCACAGATCTGCTGTAGACAGGGGCTGAGCTGTCCTGGGGGGCTGCAGACCTGCTCTGCCCCCCAGCTCCAGCCCTCCCAGGCCAGGGCTCTGTGTGGGACCCACTTTGTCCCCAGCATGTGGCCCAAAGGGTTTGGAGCCAGCCTGGCTCTGCCTGCTCTGGGCATCACCTGGGGAGCCCCAGGGCTTGCTGGTGCTCAGGGAAGCAGGGCTGGCACGGAGAGGGATGTGCAGTGGGATGTGCAGGCAGCTCCCAGCTCTGCTCCAGGAGCTGGAGGAGAAGATGCTCCTCTCATTCAACCCATTGAGTCACCCCCAAACAGCCACCAGCTCCGGGCCAAGGCGGCTCCGGGCTCCAAGGCCCAGATGGCTGCAGCAGGGAAGAGCTTTCCAGAGCCAGAGGAGCCGGCTGTAAACAGCAGACTGCACAATTAACTCCCCCCCAGCAGATTCCTGTCCCAGCAGAACGAACAGCCGCAGTGTTCTCTCCATCCTGCTGCCTCCAGGCACCTGGGAGGTGCTGCTGGCCCACACAAGCAGGGCATGGACCCAGCTCCTGTCCTGGAGGTGCTGCTGGCCCACACGAGCAGGGCATGGAGCCAGCTCCTGTCCTGGAGGTGCTGCTGGCCCACGTGAGCAGGGCATAGACCCATGGGCCAGCTCCTCTCCTGCAAGCCCTGCTTGGAGTCCCACCTCCACCTCCACAGCCTGGACACCCAAAATTCCTACAGCCATGATTTCCCACTGGACGGAGCATGGGACATCACAAGGCATGGGTGATCCTGGGCTGACCACAGGGAGGGACAGCAGCTGGACACAAGGAGCAGCCTCGGGCTGGGAGACTCTGGAGCTGAGCAGGGAGGAGCAGCTCCAGGAGAGGGAGAGGTGCTAGGAAGGAATTAACGTCTGGATCTATAAAACACTTGGTCCCAATTATTATAATGCACTGATTAGGGGAACTCAATAGTTCTGCTGGTGGTTAATGGCAGTAATTACCCAGATATGACTACAGTGGCAATATTAATAACTCTGGGCCATTAGTATTTGTGAGCAATGAGCAGAATACACATCCCTGAGCTCGGGCTGGGCCTCTCTCTCCCCTCCAGCTGCAGCCTGGAGCAGGGCTGGCAGACGCCAGAGTTCAGCTGCAGAGGAAGCAGACCCAGGAGCTGGCTGATATTTGCCAGGTCCAGAAGAATCTCAGAATCATTAGAGCTGGGAAAGACCCCCAAGGTCACCAAGTCCAACCTTCAGCTGAATCCCACTACAGCCACTAAACCATATCACCAGTGCCGTGTCTACTCGTTTGTTGAACACTTCCAGGGGTGGTGACTCCACCACTGCCCTGAGCAGCTGTGCCAGGGCTTGACCACCCTTTCAGGGAAGAAACTTCCATAATATCCACCCTGACCCTCCCTGGCCCAGCCTGAGGCCGTTCCCTCTGCTCCTGTCCCTGTGCCTGGAGCAGAGCCCGACCCCCCTGGCTGTCCCCTCCTGGCAGGGAGTTGTGCAGAGCCACAAGGGCCCCCTGAGCCTCCTTTTCTCCAGGCTGAGCCCCTTCCCAGCTCCCTCAGCCTCTCCTGGGGCTCCAGACCTTTCCCAGCTCCGTTCCCTTCCCTGGACTCGCTCCAGCCCCTCCCTGTCCTTCTTGTCCTGAGGGACCCAGAACTGACCCCAGGACTGGAGATGTGGCCTCACCAGTGCCCAGCACAGAGTGGCTGCATAGAAGGACGTGGCCTTTTGTCCCTCTCTGGTGAGACTGGGACTGTCCCTTGCTGTGATGGTGCTGCTCCTGCTCACTTGGGACGGCACAGCCTGTCCCCCTGTCCCCCTGCAGATCTGCTGTCCCGCAGTGTGGGTCACTGCTTTGGCACCTCGCTGCCCGCAGTGTCCTCTGGGAGCTGGGCCACGGACACGGGCTGACCACGTCTGCCTGCCGGAGAGGAGCGCGCTGGGTGGATCCCCTGGGTCGGATTCACAAGTCTGATGAACAACACCTTGGGCAGGGAGGGTGGGGAAGAGCCCCCAAAAGCAGCTTGGAGGAGGCTCAGAGGGCAGGGGCTGGGAGCAGTGGGTGCTGTTTCCCCGAAGAAGGGGCAGGCTGGGGCTGGAGCGGCCACCGCTGGTGTCACCCGCCCACCAGGAAGCTCCAGGTCCCCGCTGGGGGTGTGCACAGAGGGGCCCGCAAGGGCCGTACGTGATGACCCCCCCAGGCTGCACCTCCCCGCCATCCCTGAGCCGCGGACCTGCGCTGGCTCGTCACACCGCAGAGGGGACAGACAGGTCTTTGTCCCTGCACCCTCTCACAGAGCACTGCAAGGGGCTCAGGAGGGGGAAGCGCCTTCTCCATCCGCAGCCCAGCCTCTCCCTCGCCGCCTAAAGCACGGTCCCCGGGGTCAGGTTACCCTTGTGGTTGTCTCCGGTTGTCTCCTCGGCTTCCCCGCGCCCCTCCCCATCTGCGGCCGAGACACCCGGCTCCTCCCGCCTGGCATCCGCGTCCCCCAGGGACCCCCTGGGACCGCAGTGCCGGCTCTGACTCCAGCCTCGGGCTGCGGCTTCTCAGCTATTTCTAAACAAAAAGGGCGATTAATTGCTCCCTGCTTCGGTCCTCAGCAGAAGATAACTCCCACCAGGCTCCAGGAGGTTGGAGATGCTCAGGAGAGCAAGGACGTGCTCCTGGGGAGATGCTGAAACTCCATCCAGATGCTGTCAGCTTCCAAAGGCCAGGGGGGTTTGGGGACAGGGACAGCAGGGGCTGGGGATGGGGACGGCAGGGTTTTGGGATGGGGACAGCAGGGTTTGGGGACGGGGACAGCAGGGTCTGAGGATGGGGACAGAAGGGTTTTGGGATGGGGACAGCA
>VZSE01002221.1:10087-158940 GCA_013398275.1 Promerops cafer | reverse complement strand
TTGGAATAGACCTTAAAGATCATTTAGTGCCAGCACCCCTGCCATGAGGAGGGGCTCCTCCCACTATATCAGGCTGCTCAAAGCCCCATGCAACCTGGCTGTGAGCATTCCCAGGGTTGGGGCATTCACAGCCTCCCTGGGCAACCTCTTCCTGTGTCTCACCAACCTCACAGCAAATAATTTCTCCCTAATATCTAACCCAAATTTTCCTTCTTTCAGTTTGTACCCATTACTCTTTGTCCTGTCATTACAGTTCCTGATGAAGAGCCCCACAGGCTTCCCTGTAGGCCCTTTTGGATACTGGATGGTTGCTATGAGGTCCCCATACCACCTTCTCTTCTCCAGGCTGAACAGCCTCAACTTTCTCAGTCTGTCTTCATAGGGGGAGGTGTGTCAGTCCTCTTATCAGCTTAATGGCCTCCTCTGGTCTCACTCTGACACCTCCTTGTCCTTCCTTTGCTGGGGACTCCAGGCCTGGGTGCAGCACTCCAGCTGGGGTCTCACCAGAGCAGTGTAGGGGGGCAGAATCCCCTTCTTCACCCCGCTGGCTGCGTTGCTTTGGATGCAGCCCAGGACACAACTGGCTTTCTGGCTGTGAGCACACACTGCTGGCTAATGTTGAATGAACCATCACCCCAAACCTTTCACTGCAGGGCTGCTCTCAATCACTTCTCTGCCCAAGCTGTTGGTGTGTCTGGGACTGCCATGACCCAGCTGTAGGACCCTGCACTTCACTTGGTTGACCCCCATGAGCCATGAGCCTGGCTCTCAAGCCTGTCCAGGTCCCTCTGGATGCCATCCCTTCCCTCCAGCATGTTGACTGCCCCACACAGCCTGGTGTCATAAACAAACTTGCTGAGTCAATATATGACATCTCGATATTCAGAATTGCTTTCAGCTGGTCATAAATTTATTCTAAAATTGCATTTCTTGTTATAATTCAAACTGCCAAATCTTTAAAAAAATATTATTTTATGAGACAGATTTGTTAACATGAACATCTCTAGACAAATATTAAGCCCTGAAAATAAATCTTCAACTAACTGACAAACGAGCCTCATTCTACATTCTCTCTTTAGTGGCTGATTATTTTCCTGCACATAATAAAGATGCCATTAATGTATAATGAAAGAGACAGCTTCATTATTTTCTCTTTGAAAATTATTCTCTTTGAAAAATACATACTTAGCCATATGGGGCCTTTTGTACACAAGGATTTTTTCTTGCTAACAAGTTTGGTGCCAATGGTGTGATTACTTAGCCATCATATCACTTACAGTTGAGAAATACCCTCTTGAATACCAATAAGAAGGTCAAAGTCAAAGTGACTTTTTTGTCTCCTTCAACATCAGATATCCCATGAAAACTCTGATTCTGGCAGCAAGTGGCCATATTGTCTGTGTGTATTATTAAAAGGCTCTTTTGTTTATGGCATGAAGCAAACTGACTGCTATAATAAAGCAATGTAGTCTTACTTGAAATTATGCTCAGCTAGGGCAGAATTCTCTCCAGGTAACAGCTGAAAAATATACGTCTTCACATATATCCTAGCTGGCAAATGCATCTGGAAGGAAGCACATTGCTTCTCTGAATTGCTTGTAAACATGCCAGCTGCTGCACTCAAAGCTACAGCTGAAGCTGAGTCAAAGACAGGAACAAAAAAGCAACATTTTGCGAATCTCTTTGTGCTGACCGTCTCGCCTCATGAGAAAAACATGACGCCTATCATTTTTCATTGTATTATGCAGCTAAGTTCCACCACTGTAGTGACATGTCTGTCACATCTCATGTCCTCTGTGTGGTCATGCAGGTAAATCCACATACCTTGTGGCATGTACCCTCTCTCTCAAGCAGGGGGATGCTTGTCCCAATAGCAGAGGCTCTGATTCACACTGGTGGAGCGTGGGACATTTCCTCTCTAGCTTGCTCAAGTCTTTTCAATCTGTCATGTATTGAGAGCACCATCAATCAGAAAACCAGTGTGCGTGTCTGTGAGGGGAAATCTGACCCTTAGGCTGCTGATCACTTATTTCTTACCAAACTCAAAGCCTTGCAAAATCAAAATGAAAGACAAGGATATAGTCTTTTCACTTGTTCAGAGGAAAGCTGTCTTACATGGATGTATTCAGTTCATCCTACTGTTACTCCTTTTTCCTGTACCATCCCTCTCCATACTGTTTGCTTAGGCATCCTTTTATGGAGCAGCAAGTTGTCATTTATTATTTTCCTGTTTCTGGCCAGTTCAGGGTTAATTTTTTGCAGTAGCTGGAAGGGGACATGCCTAGACATGGAGGTTATTCTATACCTCATGTCATTGCTGGATCTGGGTTAAAGGGACTCTCTTACATGGAGAAAGGGTTCCTTCTGGTTGAGAAAATGTCACATAGGAAGCTGTCCGGTATTGTCTATTATTGGTTCTTTTGGTTGTTTGGTTTTTTTCTGTGTGAATTGCCTCTTTTCTTATACCCTCTGTCATTGGTATTGTTGCTGTAACTGTTTATTTTCTTACCTAAATGCTGTTTCCAGTAAAGTGCTCTTATCTCAATCCGCGGTCCCTCTTCAGTGGCTCCAGTTCTCCTCTCCTGCCTGCTGCAGTGGGGAGGGAGAGGGAAAAGCAGGGGAGTGAGAGTGGCCATGTAGTTTGGAGAGTCTTGAAAGGGGCACTGAATCAGGGAATATTGTTCCTAGACAATGACAACTATATATGTGAATGCTAATGATAATGTATGGGCTTTACAAAACATTTAGCCAAAGGAGTATTTTATTTTAAATCTACCATTGCCACCATGCAGGCTCACTTTCTAACCTTTGTGTGGTCTTTTTGTTCTTGAAATCTTACATATACTATATGTTTTGTAAAGTGTTTTACTGCTGTATATAGTCTATATTTAATTTGGCCTTGTTATATTTTTTATTATATTTTCATTTTAGGTGCAACAAGGCAAGAGCTGGGTCCTGTACTTTGGTCACAGCAACCTCAGGCAAGGCTAAAGGAATGGGAAAGAGTGATTGGAAAATGGCCCAGTAGAAAATGATCTGGGGGTGATGGTGACAGTAGCTGAACGTGAGCTAGGGAGTGCCCACTGTTGTGGGTTGACCCAGGCTGGATGCCAGGCACCCACAAAAGCCACTCACTCAGTCCCCTCTGCAACTGGAGAGAGGAGAGAAAATTTAATGAAGGGCTCCCTAGCTGAGATAAGGACTGGGAGAGATTGCTTACCAGATACTACTAAGGGCAAAACAGATTCAGCTTAAAGATATGAAGTGAATTTACTACTAACAAAATCAGAGCAGGATAATGCCTCCCATGGGTGACAGTTCTCCATGAACTTCTCCAGTGTGAATCCATCTCATGAGCAACAGCTGCCTGTGAACTGCTGCAGTCCAAGTCCACCCCACAGGCAACAGCCCTCCCCGAACTGCTGCAGCACGGGTCGCTCTTCCATGGGGAGCAGCCCTTCAAGGACAGGCTGCTCCAGCACGGGAGCCTCCCTCCACGGGTCTCGCACAGCTTGGCAGCCTCCTCTCAGGCCCTCACCTGCTCTGGTGTGGGACTCCTCCGCAGGCTGCGGGTGGGTCTCTGCAGATGGAGCTGTGCTCCATGGGCTGCAGGGGCACAGCTGCTGCACCACAGTCTGCACCATGGGCTGCAGGGGAATCCCAGCTCTGGTGCCTGGAGCACCTCCTGCCCCTCTTTCTCCACAGACCTTGCTGTCTGCAGAGTTGTTCTTCTCACATGTTCTCACTCTGCTCTTCTTTAGCTGGAATTAAAACTACACCACAACCTTTATTCTGATTTCTTCTCAAATCTGTTATCACAGAGACATTATCAGCATTTCTAATTGGCCCAGCCTTGGCCAGTGGCACATCCAGCTTTGGAGCCACCAGGGACTGTTGGCTCTGCTGGATATGGTGGAAGCTTCCAGCAGCTTCTCACAGAAGCCACCTCTGTAGCCCCACCGCTACCAAAACCTGGCCATGCAAAAGCAGTACAGCCCAGGTAGCCAAGAAGGCCAATGGCATCCTGGCCTGGATCAGGAATGGTGTGGCCAGCAGGGCCAGGGCAGGGATTGTCCCCCTGTGTCCAGTTTTGGGCCCTCACTGCAAGAAAGACACTGAGGTGCTGGAGCAGGTCAAGAGAACAAAGCTGGGGAAGGCTCTGGAGCACAAGTCCTGTGAGGAGCAGCTGAGGGAGCTGGGGCTGTTTAGCCTGGAGAAAAGCAGGCTCATAAGGGCTTATCACTCCCTACAACTGCCTGAAAGGAGGCTGTAGCCAGATGGGGGTCAGCCTCTTCTCCCAGGCAACCAGTGAGAGGATGAGAGGACACAGCCTCAAAGCTGTGTCTGGGGACACTTAGTCTGGGCATCAAGAAAGATTTCTTTATGTAAAGGGTTGTTAAGCATGGAATGGGCTTCCCAGGGGGGATGTGGAGTCACCACCCCTGGAGGTGTTCAAGAAATTACTGGATGTGGAGCATAGTGCCATGGTCTATTTGACAGGGTGATGACTGGTCAAAGGTTCTTTTCATCATCTTGGAGGTTTTTTCCAACCTAAATGATTCTGTCACTCTGTTTATAACACCTTTTTTAAATATCTTTTATTTCTTGGGTTGGGGCAGTGGAGTCTAATCCTATTCAGTCTAAGTTACAAATACTTATGTGAAACAAATTTATTTTATTCTACAACATATCAATTAGCAACAAGTCACTGAGATTGCATGTGGCATGTGGAAATGATTTTATTTATAATTCAAAAGAGTTTTATCAGAAGGCACTGGATCACCAGGTTGAAGTTTTCTCTAAAGCATGAGGTTTTGCACATTCTTCATTCGGCAAAGGTCTGTTTAGGAAAGATTAATTTTTATTTTCTCTTACAATACCTTTAAAATATTTTTTTCTTTTACAAAATAGCAGGAATCTGTTCTGTCTTCTACAGAGATGAGCAAATAGCAAAAGTACATAAATATCGCTCCTTGGGAAAGAAAGCTTCAAAAAGAATCAGTGTTCTAGTTTTTAATTGACTTTGTTCTGAAATTCAAACATCACATGTCATATGTCATTTCCATAACTTTTCTGAAAATAGAAAGCTTCAAACATTCCAATTTTTTTTTTTTTTGGTGATAACTTGCTAGAGCATTTTTAAGGTTGTGATCATCCTCATGTAATTCTGAAAGACAATGAAATCACAAGTCTCAAATCATCTTGGCCTGGTACAGTTTTTTCTTAAGCTACCTGTAGGAGAAACGACCAAAAATTTCTGTTCTGTGCTAATTCTTATGCTGGCTTTAATACCAGCTTTTTAAATTCGTGTTTTCAGATCATACGGTTTGAAATTGTATATTGTAAAAGAATTTGTTCGCTTAAGAGTTTTATTCTTGTTGTTTAATTGATTGTCATAAATTTAGATCAGGATGCCTGGTAATGGAATTTCCCTCATTCTAGCCAAATACATGTGACTATCTGTCAAACACCAATGTCAGAACTTCCCTTAAAATGACATACTGGATTGATTCTTTTTTTGAAGAGGAACATTCAACTCTTTGTTGCTGTTATGCTGTGAAAGATTACAGCTTTCTCTTTTTGTTTCAAGTATTGCTGTGGTATCTTGATTTTGTCATTTTAAGACTCTGAGACCCTGAGGTCATCAAGCTGACCAGAATTTCAACAGAATGCCTATGGCTTTTGGTCTATCTGTAATTACTTTAATTAGGAATTATAAATTATAATTCTTACTGGTTTTTATCCTGTGGGTATTGCTGCTTGTTTTAGGGCGACTTTATGATGTTTGTATTTCTAATTGTTTGTTTTGTTGATGTTGGATATTAAGTTTTGTACTTTTAAGACTGATTTTGAGAGTGAAGGGAGGGAGAAGAAGCATGCAGTTTGTTTTTAGAAACTGCGCTTGCTTTTCTCTGTTTTTTTTCTCATGGATTGTGTTGTTTGCAGTACAGATAGTGGGAGAGAGTACTCCTCTCAAGTAAACTGAAAAACAATCATAAAAAGTGGCAAACTAAATAAAATTCCCATATTTTGTCTCCCTGCGCTGTTGGTAAGAAAGAAAAAAAGGCTAGGGTGGAGGGAATGGTGTTCTAAAAGTTTATTTTACTTCTCATTATACTTCTTTAATTATTTTTATAATTTTTTTCCTTTATACCTTTTAAAGTTTTAAGCCTGTTTTTCCCTTAAAGTATTTTCTCCTAATCCTTATTGCATCCCATGTATTTTCTTTTCCTCTCCTGTGCTTAACTATAGCAGAAAAGAGTGAATAAATGATTTTCATACATACACTAGCATTTGTCCAATGCCAAGCCATCACACTAGGGGTGCATCTTTATATAATTTGTCTTTTTAATTCTGTGCTGTAATTATGCCTTAAATTTAGTGTAAAAAATTATTTTTCTTCTATTTCATTTAATAATTTTTGTAACCATGTTGCTTGAGTTCATAATGTCCAAGTGAAAGCCTTCGTGTATCTCTAGTCCCTAAGCTTTTTTAAAATTTTAATACCTTTCAAGTCTAAACTTATTTTCTTATCTGAAAATAGCTCCAGTGTTGTCCCTAACACATAACTTTTACAGAAGAAAGGAACAAATCAAAATAGCTATTTTGCTGAGTGTGGTGATAATAATTTATAAGGCATTTACAAAAGTACCAGGGTTTGTTCAAAATATGTATAGTTTATAGTTTCTTTGTCCTACCCTGCATCCTAGTTCCAGTAACATATTTTAGGGGTTTATTAGTAATTGCACCCAACTTATTTAAAGAAAAACAGGGGATGAGGTGTTTCAGCCTTTCCTTTCCTTCTTCTCCTTTAAATCTGTTACGTCACTTTTTGAGAATGTTCAGTTTCCCCTAAATGTTAAATGAGACTGCTTTCCTAATATTTTATCTGATAAGCTTCCTCTATATGGTCTGCAGTGTGTCTAGAGTGAGGGCTGGTATGTCAAAAAAAACAAATGAAACCCCTGATCCAAAAGTAAACCCAAGCATAAAAAATCCTAAATAGTATAAAACATAAGAAGAACTACTCTGAACACTAAAAGAATTTTCTGACCTCCCAGCCTAAAAATTTCCATGCAAACAAATTCAGAACCAAATGAAGTAAAAAAAATCTGAAAAAAAACTACCATGAAAATTCTGATGAAAAAAAGCTCATTGCAATAAGCTGGCCCCCTGGCATATGTTTATTGCATGCTGCTAAATACTGTAAAACAGCAAATAAAGGCTGGGCGGCAGGGAAATAAATCAGCAACTACCCCAGTCACTCAGGCTGCAGCCAACACCCCAGTTACTCAGGTTGTAGCTAAACCAGACAGTAAACCTAAGCCAACAGCTAAGCCACAGTGAGCCTAAGCCACTAGCAGTCGCTACCATGGGAAAGAAACACAAAACCAAAACAAAATGACCAATAGACAATAATAATCGGGGGGAAGGACCCTCAAAGCCAGCTCCAACAACTGACACAAAATCAGAAATCACTACTGAGTCCTTTTCCCTAAAAAACCTTCATAACCTCAAAAAAAGTTACACTCAGCAATCTGATAAATCTACAATTAGTTGATTAGTCCGTCTTTAAGACACTGCAAGCAGAGCTACAGTTCTAAACAGTACTGAAGCAAAGCATTTGAAATCCCTGTCACATAATCCGATTATCGACCAAAAAATGATGAAGAACGCTAACCCTCACAGTCTCTGGGCACAAATCTTGAAAAGTGTGGAACAAAGATACCTGTGTGCAAATGATCTCTATGTGCAGCAAACCCAGTAGAAGACCATAGAACAAAGAATTCAATGCTTGAGAAAAATAACAGTGGCAAAAATTGTCTTCTCAAATAACCTAACAACTAAAAATCCAAACTTAGTACAATATACATCCATGATGTAGCGAAAACTTACATGATTTAAGCCACAAAAATGCACTTCTGCTTTAGCAATAATGAAGCAAAATGACAGAGAAGATACCGTACTTAATGTGGTGAAGAAGCTCCGAACAAATGCTGTGCATAGCCCAACACAATGCAAGAACTGCAACTGTAAAAACACATCTGCAGAAATTAGAAAATAAGATAGAAAAAATCACAAAAAACAAAAAAAAAAAAAAAAATTAAAGAAGGCCTTCTCCGTATCTCATCAATACAGAACAAAAATTCTAATACCAAAAGCAAACGTCCCCCAAATAAAAAAAGTACACCCCATGAAATAAGCTATAATTCTTCCTGTGTAATCGTGAGAAAAACACGAAAAAGTAAAGTAAAAGACCAACTGCTGCTCTAGCACAATGAGTGCACAAATTGAAAAAAAACAAGACTCAGAAAAGAAGTTCCACCAGAAAAAAAACCAGCTCCAATTGCCCATAGCCAAACTGCCAAATATAATAATGATAACATATCTTGATTCCCTTTAAAAAAACCCCACTAAAACATACACCCAAAGAATGAAAAATAGCCAAACTTAGAAGAGCCCTGCCTCTAGCCAAGTAGAGGCTAGAGAAAACTGTGTTTTTCAGCGTGTGTAAATTTGTTAGCCTGTCACATAAAACCCACAAAAATATAAAGCCTTAGTCAATATTAGTGCACAGCACACATTAATCCCACCAAAACATATGAAAGCAAAATCTATTTCTATTGCTAACAAAAAAATAATAAAATTTAACTTTAGTAGAAACTAATATAACCCTAACTAAAAATGAATAAAAGAAACACCCTAATTGTAACTTTCCCAAAAGCCCCATACATTTTGAAAATTAATTTCCTCCAAAGTGAATATTTCAAAAACCCAAAAAAACTCAAATGAGCTTTTAAAATAATGACCATAAAGACAAAAAGCATTAAACAATTAAACACCTTACCTAAACTATCAAAAAACCCATCTCCAATAAAACTTATTAAAAAAAGCAATGAATACCAATTGCCACTTTAACAGTACACCACCACCAATACAAAACAATTTAAAATACTGTGATTCCCATCCATAAAATAATCCTTAAACTTCAGAACCAAAAAGTGATCACCAAAACCCATTCAGCCTTCAACAGTCCCATTTAGCCTATACACAAATCTGTAAAAAATTAGAAACTGACTCTAAACTATTGTACCTTAAATAAAATAACTTCACCATCAAGTGCTGCTGTACCAAACATATTAAAACTCCAATACAGGCTAAAGTCCAAAACAGTGAAATAATATGCCACTATTAACATTGCCAATACATTTTTCTCCATTCTTTTAACAACAAAATTTACAGACCTCAATTTACTTGCATGTAAAAAGAGTGCAATATACCTAAAACCAACTGCTTTCTTTCTAGAATGAAATTAGATTATGTGTTGTGACTAGAACTCTCTTTGCCTTGTTATTTGTGCCAAGGTATCATTCCCTCAGTCCTAGGAGGCGTGTCCTGCTGGATTGTTATTAGTGTGTTTGGGTTGTTTTCATGAGTCGCATTTACTGGACTTTATTTTAAAATACATCAGGTTGCTAGTTTGGTAATTTTTACAGCAGCCAATTTCTGCTCTGAGTGAAAAAAACCCCAACCTTAACATTAACCAGCAATTTTATAATCTTGTTTCACTGTAATGAGCATTTATGGATACTAGTTTTAATGAAGCTTCTCCCAGCCTTGCAATTGCGTGATCTCTTTTCTCCTATTCTGAAGCATCCCATAATGAAGATAGTTGTTAGTACTCATTCCAAGCAGCAGTGGGAAATAATTTCCAAAATACTTGATACAGTTTAACCATTTGCAGAAGAAGAGAATGAGGGAGGTAGCACTCATACAAGCTGTTTCGAGGTGTGCTGATTTTGCCTGGGGTAGAGTTAATGTTCTTCACAGTGGCTGGTGTGGATCTGTGTTTTGGATTTGTGCTGAACACACAGTTGATGATATAGAGGTTTTTTTTTTTATTGCTGAGCACAACTTGCACAGAGCCAAGGCTTTTTCTGCTTCTCATACTGCCACACTGACAGGGGAGGTGGGAGTGCCTGGGAGGCTGGGAAGAGACACAGCCAGGACAGGTGACCCCAGCTGACCAAAGGGATATTCCAGACCATGTGACATCATGCTTACTATATAAAGTGATCATGCTCACTATATAAAGTGAGGAGAAAAAGGAAAGAAGGAGGGGACATTTGGAGTGATGGAGTTTGTCTTCCCAAGGCACTGTTACACGTGATAGGTTCCTGCCCTCCTGGAGACGGCTGAGCACCTGCGTGCCCATGGGAAGCAGGGAATTCATTCCTTGTTTTGCTTGGTTTATGTATGGGGCTTCTGCTTTCATTATTAAACTGTGTGTGTGTCAACCTTTGAGTTTTCCAGCTTTTACCCTTCTGATTCTGCTGGTGGGGCAGTGAGCGAGCAGCTGTGTGGGACTTGGTGTCTGGATGAGGTTAAACATTACACAATGTCTTAAGGTAACATTCAGAGACATATATGTACAGTGCAAACACAAATTGTCATAAAAATTCTCTGAAAGTGGCAGTAATTTGAGCTGTCTTGGATCTGTGAGAATTTTGGCAGCTCAGAACTTGTGATGGTTTCATGAGATTTCAGCATCTGAGGGGATTTTACCAGGTTGGTCTCAAGTCAGTGGCAAGCATTTATATCTGTGTTGTAAAGAAGAACTTGTAAGGAACTGAGCCACAATGATGCTTATTATTACTGTTGTTTCCCCTTTCTATTTTAAATAGGACAAACCCCACAGGCAAAAGTTGTTTGGGCACAGACACCACCCATCCTACGTTTTAAAAAGCTAAATGGAAGATGCTACTATTAAAGATCCCGGAAGCTGACAGTACATGTAGGATGGCTGTGCCCTGGAGAAGCTCTAGTGATAAATTACTCCCTGAATATATCTTGTGCAGTTTCAAAGCACTTTGGGATCCTTTATGATAAGTGTTATTACATAAGGGTGAACATAACTCTCTGAGGTTTATGTCAGAATTCCTGGCAGTGCACCAGCTTACCGTGCTGCTGGCAGACATCATCTCAGTGCTCTTCTGCTGACAACAGAAAAATTCAGCCATTAAAAGCATGGCAGTCTCAAAAAGCTTTTTGCTAATTTGTGTTCCTTACAGTAGCTAGGTAGAGGAGAAAAGTTAATGGCCAAGTCTCTTCCACACAGATATGATGCCTGCAGAGTTGACTTCTTTTTACCTGCCTCAGACAGAGCTTCTGAGTCAGCTGAGGCAAAGAGCAGAAGACAGTCTGGTTCTCACACCATTGAGGGCCAGTAGAATAAATAAAGTTGGCAACAGGTTTGGAGCACTTTCTGTATGAAGACAGGCTGAGAAAGTTGGGACTGTTCAGCCTAGAGAAGAGAAGGTTGTGTGGGGACCTCCTAGCAACTTTCCGGTATCTGAAAGTGGCCTACAGGGAAGCCAGAGAGGGACTGTTCATCAGGAACTGTAAGGTACAAATTGGAAAATTTAGGTATAGGTATTAGGAAGAAATATTTTACTGTGGGGTTGGTGAGACACTGACTGCCCAGGGAGGCTGTGGATGCCCAAACCCTGGCAGTGTTCAAAGCCAGGTTGGATAGGGCTTTGAGAAACCTGATCTAGAGGAAGGTGCACCTGCCCATGGCAGGGAGGGGTGGGGCTAGATGATCTTTAAGGTTCTTTCAAACCCCTTAACATTCTATCATTCTATGACTCTATTATTCTATTTGTCTTGTCCATAAGAAAATTGGAACCCCTTCTTGCAAAGCAAGTAATATATCTCATGTTTTATACTTGGTATGGAAGTAACTGCAGCATCTTTTAGCTGGGAAAAATGAGAAAGCAGTCATGGCTTGCTATTAAAACTGGTGAGAAGATGCTCCTGAGAATTTGCTTCTTAGGCAACCTGACTAGAGTTTTTTGGCATTTGTCTCAGAAACTGGCAGCAAGAGTCTTGGTGTTTTCAGTGGCTCTGAAAGCAGTGTAATCAATTGATTTGCATTGACAAACCCATATAAACTGAAGAGGATTTATCTGAAAAACCTGTGTAATTATGTTGTGTTTCAGGCATCAGATTGAATGTAGTGAAATCCAGGACTGCAAATGAAATGAATGCTCTTTCAGTTTTGTATGTTTCTTTCTAATGTTACTGAACTATAATTATTAAAAATTCTAAAATTCTTTATAAGTACATTGTACACCCATTTCTAAAAAAAAAAAAAGAAAAAAGAAAAAAAATGTGCTAGAAGTATTTTAGGATGTCAGGATAGCTGCTGCTGTTCTGGGGTTAAATTTCTAGGCTAGTTCTCTTTTTAAATTAATTGCATAAATTTTCAGTCCAATTAGCTAATCCATAAGAGAGCCACTGAGTTTGTCACTGCTTGCCTTAACCCTGGCACACTTGAGGACCACCTCACGCAGAACAGTGAACAGAAGACTTTTTACAGCAAAAAGCAGGAATGAATGATCTAACATCCAATGGCACTGAAAAAGATGTGCTCTCAGTATCTTGGAGTGATTTACAGTGATAGCCTATTCCCTGACCCTCTGCTCTATACCCTAAAATGGTATTCCATCTTTAAGGCGTGTGACTGGGGAAGCTTTGGGCTCTGTAGGCAGGCTTTTTTCAAAGCCTCACTCTCCAGGTGTCTGGGGTGTCGTGCGGTTTGGTTTTGCTTGGATAGCTTGGTTTTGTTGACCCAGGCAAAAGGTTTTTCCCTTCTCTGGCCTTGGAGAAGTTGTAGCAGCAATCCTTCAGCAGCTTTTTGAGGTGAATTGGACGGCTTGTTAGTCCGAGACCAGAGAAATGGGACCTGTGGGAAAGGGGTCACTCTGTTGCGGCCCCACACCTTGGGAAGCTGAGCTGGGGAGACAACGCACACCCAGAGGCTCCAGATCAGTTAGTTCCTCTCCCTGGAGAGGAGGCTGATGCCAGAGAGTCACCAGATTATCATCTGCTGCCCAAACTGCTGTGATTTTTTTTTTTTTACCTGAGAGACTTGCTGGTGCCATCTTGTAACATGTGTCAGTTGTGAGCAGTTATTTTCCCTGTCATTTTGGGTTTTTGTTCCAGTGGTTGGGGGTGGTGGGGGGGGAGAGGGGCAGAAGGGAGTAAGGTCTGGTAGTTTCGTATCTATCAGTTGTTTGCTTTTCTTTTTACTCTTGCCTTGTGGACATTCTGTTGGTTAATAAACTGTTGGGGTATTTTTCTCACTTTCATCCATTAGTATTAATTTCCTGTGGGTGGAAGGGGATTGTTTGAACTCTTTTAGAGGACATGACTCATTACAGAGTGTCTTCTCCTAAATTTGTCTCAAAACTGAGACATTCAGGTGGTTGGTCCATTTTGTAAATACAGGGATTAAAGCAGCTACAATGAGAATGAAGACAGGTTGGCACTTGCTAGATAACTTTGTGTAGGACTGGTGTTCAGAATGGAAAAGCCAGCTAGAACATTCTGCAAAGGGAGAATGTGGAGGAAACAGTGTGCTTGATTGACTTATTAAATGTGAAAGAGGCAGAACTTAGAAAAAATTCTCCTGTTTAGCTGATGGTGTAATGGCTGGACCATCCTTCCAGTCTCAATATGTTATGTGTGCATCTTTATTCTCCTTTCAAGGAAACTAATCTTGGCAAACTGTATAAAATTTGTTTATAGTTTGCTAAAAAAGAAATCCTCATCTATTATTTAAAAATCCACATTTAGATATTTTAGTTACAGTAAAATGCCTATCTCAGAACTGGAATTATTAATAGCAGAATCACTGGTCTGGGTGTTGCATGTTCAGTCCTGTCAGTCACAGACTGGTTTTGGTTTCTTTCCTAAACTCCTGTAGTAGTCTAACAGGGGGCTCTGACTTTGTATTAATGTGTTGGAAACAACTCAAAAATCAGTCATAGGATACGTCAGCCGTCAGTCACTAGAGTCTTCAAATGTGTGCTTCACAGATGCAATATAAGATAGATATAATTCCTCTATAACATTATGGAATTATGTTATGAATGTATTAGCTATATACTTAGGGAATTAATACTAATGGTACATAACAAGTACAGCTTTTAACCAATGTGAGCTGCTCTACAGCCACTAGCAACATGGGAGTTTCTGCCAGTGTTCAGGTTCCCTCTCAGTAAAAATGTTGAAGCATATCTGCACTAGCCTCTGCTGATCACCCCCATCAGCGAAGGAAAACCAGCCCTCCTCTTCTGCAAAAGTCTGGGCTTTTAATATCCCTGAGGCCAGGGAGGACTGAGCTTTAGCAAGTGCTTGTGGAGACCTTTGAACCTGAGAAGTCTTCACATCCTGAGTCCTTTCCTCAGCTTTCCCTGCAGTGACAGTGATGGGGGCTCAGAGGGCACTCCCCAGCCACAGTAGCCCCACATCCCTCATGGCTCCTTGCATTAAGCTGGCCTTCCCACAACCATGCCAAGGGAAGGTAATATGCTTCCCACAACATGTCAGTGTCATGTCTACCAAGAGAGAAATCTACATGGGCAGAACAAGAAGAATCAGTTGCATTAGTCAAAGACCAGGCATTGAAATGATTACATAAATTAATAATAAGGGAGCACTGAATTTACAGAAGCCCTTTGTAAGTCAGAGTAAAATATTTTCTCTGGTAATTGTAAAATTTGCATTTATTAAAGAAAAAGAGATCTATCTAATGACTGTTCACAAATCTAGTCCGTGTGTGTTAAAAAGGGTCATCCATAAGGCAGTGTTGCAGCAGTGCATTCATGTTCACTGATAAAAATGAAACTGCTGGCTGCATGTGGAATTGCTGAACTAACTAATATCATAACCTCTCACAATATTGGGTAGATGTGTGCATTCAGTGCTCAGGAAAGGCAAATCAGGCCTTTGTACTTTGAAAAACTTACTGTTCAAGTTAATTAAAATACAAAGTCTATATTAACCACTAAATTATCTATGGTAGCTAATGCAAGAAGTTCCATTGCCTGCAGTTAATTGAGAGAAAAAAAGATGTTTCTGCAATCTCACACAGAATCTTTTATAAATGTCAAACACTTCATTATTGCTAGGGATAATTCCTTGTTTATCCACAAATATAATATGTGGATATACTGCAACAGACTTTTAAATCATTCTTCAAATTGCCTTGTCTCTCCTCAACGCTTTCTTCAGTATTCAATTACTAGTTCAAACATCATAAATGCTTTTGCTAACTAACTGTTTAAAGGCTCCTTATTGCATTAACCAAAAATTGAGTGCCATGAAAATCTTGGAGGGATATCAGGAAGATTGTCTCATTTGCCAATCACAATTAATAGATTTATTAAGCATGAACTGTGCCTTTCAGAGTTTCACCTGTATTGATTTCTCAGACAATGAAAATTCCATTTTAAGTATGTAATCAGACAGAAACAGGAACATCTATACTGATGTTTATTCTGAATGACTGGAAATACAGAAAATTAAGCACACAGAAAAAATGTTGGACCAAATACATTTGCTGTGGCATTTGTGGGCTTATTTCAGAAAGAACTCAGATTTGAGACTCTTTTGTTACTTAATACCTTAAAGCAGTTTACCCCATATTTAGGCGCAGCTACCTGCTGTTTCAGGGAACAAATGAATCACAGAAAGTGATGGGTGTCCTAGCTCCAGTCCTCTGAAAATACCCCCTTACCTAGTAGTTCCTATTTAGCAGTGAGTCACCAGTAGTTCTGGATTTCCCTTGCATGTCTCCAGAGACATTACTGAGCTAGTAGGGACTGCTGTGATCTGTATGTGATATGTTACAGAAAGCAAAGAGCTTAGAAGGGAGGAGCTACCTGACTAAAAGAGATGTGCACTCTCAAAAAGGTGTTTTCTCTTTAAAAATGTCACCTTCTTGCTATTTAGTCCCTGGTGGATCCATTTATTACATTCCAATCCAGTTCATTAGAGTTGGTATTAAAGGCAGAAGAGTTTGAAAAGTATGAATGACACTAGTACAAGAACGATGGAAAGGTGATTCGATCACTGACATAAATGACTGTCTGCAAAAGGAGAAAATGATTTCTGAATGCTTAGCACATTAAAACCAAAAGCTGCTCTTAAAATTTAAACTAGACCCCTACAACATTGTTCAGAGAAAATATATTTTTGTGTCAGAGCTGCATTCCTTATTTTGCCCTCTGTTATTATATGACTAACAATAAAACCTTTAACTGCAACACCTCCTGCAATTATTTCCATGGGACCTATTCCCCATTTCTTCAAGCTGTATTAAACAGAGGTGGGCACATTTCTGGGAATACATTAAAAAAAAAAAAAAAAAAAAAAGAAGAAAGCGAACAAGAAAGCAAGGAACAAGCAAGCAAGCAAGCAGTTGTTTCCATTGCGTTCTTTCAAGAAATCATGAAAAAAAAAGATAAAGGAGATCCTAGGAGAGATGAATCTTTTAAAGGAACATGAAACAATTTCAAACAATGCCAATAACCCCATTTCATTTGTGTAGCCCTGCTACAGTTCTATTCACAGCAGCTCTCTTTACACTGAGTTAGGGCGGCCTGAAGGTAGACATAATCCTCTCCATATGGCTGACCATATGTATTTTATAGGGAACTGGGGCAGAGACATTCTTGCTTATTTGGCAATCCCTTTTGCCTGCTGTGCGGTCATGGGAGAGTGCTTCTCTGGCATCCTGCCACTAGAGATGCCCTTTTCCTTGGTATGAGGTTGTTAGGGCAAAATCCAGCCCATAAATTAATTTTGCACCCCTGCTCTCTTAGTATAGCCATGTCATCTGCAGACTGTGTTCAATTTGCTTTATATGAGACCTACTTCTTTTACTATCGATTTTGTCTTGCTGAAAAATCTGTCAAACAATTTCCTTGTGCAGCGACAATTTTAATTAAGTATGTGTCATTCTGAAATGATGCAGCTGAATTCAGTGCAGGTCACCCAGATTTACACCATTATAACAATGATAACAATTTGGTCCACAGTTAGAAAAAGCTACGTAAAACCTTACCCTATTTGTTAATTGATTTGCATGGTAGATGAAGGGTGAACAAGACATGGTAATGGCATATCATATAATTCAAAACTATCATAAAATACAAAACATTCAACCTGGCATTATTCATCTATGAAATTAAATCACTGTCCCCCACCTTCTTTCTTTGAAAGCATATTCATAAACAATATAGAGAATACAGGGGAATGAGTCAAGGTTGTTCCTTTTGTTTTAGACAATAAATATTCATATGTACTTAAGAAGTTGAAATGCCTTAATGGCTTTAAACCTATGGAAATAGGGTGATATAATCTTAAGAGTAATTTTTTTAGAGTTTTTGTATTCTTTACTTTTGGAACCTGAATTTTAATTACTCTTGTCATCCTCATATTTTCCATTATATAGGTTGATTGGTAATAATCTCTGGAGCATCCAACATATGTTAATAATTTTGCATATTAGAGTGAATGTAATTACACACTATCAGTCATATGCTCTGTCACCTCTTCTATGACGTTAATCAACATGGGTGGATAGAATCATAGAGTCAGAATTGTAGAATCATAGAATGGTTTGGGTTGGAAGGGACCTTTAAAGGTCATCTAGCTCAACCCTCCTGACATGTGCAGGGCTATCTTCAACTACGTCAGATTTCTCAGTCTTGTCCTCACCTCGAGAGTTTTCAGGGATGGGCATTTATCACCTTTCTGGTCAATCTGTTCCAGTGTTTTCACCACACTCATAAAAACTCTCTTCCTTATACCTAGTTTTCAGTCAGTCTTCCTTTGTCCCGTCACGGAGTTGCTGCAACGCAGGAGCCCAGTAGATTGGTCAGGCAGGACTTGCCCTTGATGAAGCTCTGTTGGCTGTCTCAGACCACATCCCTGTTTTCCATGTGCCTTAGCACAGCTTCTAGGAGGACCTCTTCCATCATCTTCCCAGGCACAGAGCTGAGACTGACAGGTTGGTAGTTTCCAAGATCATACTTTCGTCCTTTTAAAAAATGGTTGTATGTTTCCGCTTTTCTAGACATCAGGGACTTCCGGCTGTCATGTCTTTTCAAATACCTTGGAGAGTGGCTTGGCAACTACATCAATCAATTCCTTCAGGACTGTGGGATGAGTCTTGGCAGTTTCCATAGATTTACATATATTCACTTTCCTCAGGGCGTCTCAAAACTAAACATTTCTTACAGTGGGAGGGACTTTGCTCCCTCATTCCCTCTCTTGTGGTGTATCCTGTTGAGAGGTGTGGAAAGCAGCTGCCAGAGAAGACCATGGCAAAAAAAGTTGTTGACTACCTCAACCTTCTCCTCTACTCTTTTATCAGTTTTCCAGTTATGCTCATGAGGGAGAATTCATTCTTTTTTACCTTCCTTTTCTGGATGACACACATGTAGAAGCCCTTCTTATTCTTTGTCCCCCTTGTCAGCTTCATCTGCAGCCACACCTTGGACTTCCTGACCCTATCCCTACAGAGCTAAGTAGCATCCATATACTCTTCCCAGGATACATGCTTCCACTGCCTGTGTGTTTGTGTCTTGCTCTTAAGCAATAATAATAGAATACAGAATAATAATAGATAACAATTTATCTATTATTTAATGCTCAATAATAATAGAATACAGAATAATAATAGATAACAGAAACATTAGTTATCTCTCCTCAGGGGAAGACAGTAAAGTCCTTGATAATTCCCTTGTCATTCATTGATTTATAAATGCTGCACAGTACACTACTCTGTGCAAAAATATTGCTAATAGGGCTCTTTTTAAAAAGGTTTTATGATGATCATTCTTAAATCTACTGTTTCTTAAGCTGAATTTATAAATGAATGCACATCCCTTTTTCTTTCTGTGATTCAGTGGGATGAAAATATACCAGAAAATGCTCAGCTATGTTAAAAGTTAAATATCCTGCAATGCTTTCCAGTTAAGAGTCACCTTGTAATTATCAAGAATCATTTATGAACATGCTTTAGGAACTATACAGGGATACACACACTAAATAAGAGGAACTGCACAACAAATGTATACAAGAATAAATAGAGTGACAAAACACAGGATGCTTTCCATGTCTCATGGGTGAAATGTGCAGTCTTTAACTGTGAGAGAGAAAAAATTTAGAAGTTAAAAATAAGTGAATCATAGAATTGTTTAGGTTGGAAAAAACCCTTAAGATCATTGAGTAAAACTGTAAACCTAATACTGCCAATTCTACTACTAAACCATGCCCCTGGCTGCCGTGTCTACATATCTTTTAAATAACTCCAGGGATGTTGACTGTAGCACTTCTGTGGGCAGCCTGTTACAGTGCTGATACACACTTTCAGTGAAGAAATTTTTCCTAATATTCAGTATAAGCCTCCCCTGGCGCAACTGGAGGCTAGTTCCTCTTGTGCTATTACTTGTTACCTGGGAGAAGAATTCTGCATCTCAGTTTCATCTGAATTCTGCAACCTTCTTTCAGTAGTTGTAGAGAATGATGAGGTCTCCCCTGTGTCTCCTTTCTCCAGTCTAGGCAAGTCCAGCTCCCTCAGTTGCTCCCCATGGCTCATTCTCTAGACCCTTCACCACCTTCTTTGCTCTTTTCTGGATGCTCTCCAGCATCCCAGTGTCTTGTACTATCGAAGATTCAGTGACATTCATGATGAATTCCTCATGGTGTTAACAGTAAAAAAACTGCGAAAGTCACCTAGATCAGACAGAGAGCCAGGGACTCCTAGCCTGCTTCTTGGCATGGAGAGGAAGGCGTTAATGAAACAGTGTAAGGCAGCAAGCTCTTCTGGGGAACTGTTAAAAGGTTCCAATTTCTGCTTTACTCTGGTGTATGATAGAAGATCATTCCATAACACTAGGGATTCAAGATGTCCTGCAGAGACAGCAAGATGTTTCATTTATCACATATTCCAGATACTTGGTGTTTCTACTGCTGTTCAGCTTATATCCAGTTTCTTTTGTAAAGCAAAATTCAAAGCTTTCATTTCTAAGCTTGTACAAACAACCAGCTCATACTGTGTTACTGTGGATATAGAAAACCAGTTCATACTGTGTTACTGTGGATATAGATAAGTGCTACATTGTATAGGATGGCAACCAATTTTTTTTCCTTGAGGCAGAAAGTTTTACATCTTATGAAAATCCTCCTTTTGTTTGTATTGGCCTCAGTGGACCCCAAAACACAAGCCTCCAGAGTAACCTGTGAGCATGCTGCTTAAAAGGCTGGCTGGGATCTCTCATTGCCTTTCAAATGGGTCTGCTTCTTCTTTGTTACTGAGCTCTCTGTTGCCATTATGTGAACAAGTGTTGTAACTTGATTTAGCAGGCTGCCTCTTGAGCCATAGATGAGTCTCCACCTATTTTGTGAACACCAAGATTTACACAGGTGAAAGGTGCATAGTTGCTGAGTTGAAGCAGTTCTGCATATGTCCAGAAGGTGCAACCATGCATAAGGACAGAATAGTTACTACCCTTTGTTTTCTAGAATGATGTAAAAAGATCAAGAGGTTTGAGTTAAGTCACTCAGCATTATATTCATATCTGCTGCACCAGACATTCAGCTACTGTTTGTATTTAATTGCCCCTGGACAGTTGTCAAATGCTTCATAGAATGCCAAGAAACCACTTGTTTCATAATTTGAGAACAATTAATGAATTCTGTAGTTGGCCCATGCTCTAGAGAGTTATGGTTTCATTTCATATGATAATCTGGTTCTATTTGACTCACTCACACGGTAGATACTTTTGTGAATGCCACCATGTGGGGGGTGAGAAACTTGTGGCCATAGTATATATGTTGTGTTAGTCACAAGATAACTACTTTAGCCACCAAATCCAGTCACTGGTCAGTAGGATGTTTGAATGACGAGTTCTTTACCTTCCATGTAGCATTAGACATGTTGGGAATCTACAGTATTTTTTATAACTGTGACTGCTGGCCTTTTTTTGAGTTTGAGTTGGCTTATACTATTCGACACCAGAACTTAAAATAGGAGAAGAAAGGTTTCAAAACTACATTTCTAGTGACCATATGTATCTTGTTAAATTCAATATATTTTACTTCTATTTGTATAAAACCAGTATGTATGCACCACTGGTCTGATGGACACTCTTTTCTGATGTAATCATAACACTAAGATGATTGCCTAGAGCTTGAATTTTTCTTCAGTGTTTCTGTGTGTATAAATTCTTTTCTGGATTTTTGCTGTGGCTATCAGCAAGCTGCCCAATTTAACTGCTTTAAATGTGTGCTCTGGGTGTTTTGTACCTTGATTGCCTAGAGAAACCGAGGGTTGAACTGGGTGTTGGACACCTGTTTCCCTAGTATGTTAAAATGGCAGACCTAATTGTATCTTCTTACTGCAATGCTTTCACTCATGGACCTCTGGCTAGAACACTGATTAGAGCAGTTCCAAACCAGTGTCTTTAAGCCAAAACATAATTTATTTCTTTTCCCAACTAAAAAGCTGGTAATGCAAATTGCGGTTCAAAAAAGCACTAGCTGGATCTTTCATTAGTCTTTCACAGAAACAAGAGGTGAAAGTAAACTTTTGGTAATGGTTAATAGCTGCACCAAGCTTATTATTTCCTGTGCCATCCAAGGCACATGATGTCTTTAAAATTTCTGCATCAGCACACCAATCACCAAGGGACAGAAAAATGAAGTAATCTAGTTTGCATATTTTCCCACACCCTACATAATGCTACTCCATGGCGATGCTGTGCCTTAAAGTATGCATGTAAAAACTGTAATTCCAAAACCATTAAAGAAAGGAAATCTCTTGTTGTATTATGTAAGCTGAAAGAAAAGAACCAAAAGTGAAGTTGTTATGGTTTAACTGAAGACTTTTATTCCCCAATATTTCTTATAATAAAAAAATTTGCAAAAGCATCTCTTGTTACTGAAAACACCAGTTTACAGGAGGTGGCACTGTTTGGCCTACCTCTCCCTGCTTCCATGTCATGGTGTTAAGATTCAATTATTAAAATTACTAGAGAGATGCTTCTGCCTGAATTAAGGTGCAAATGAGACCATATGCTGAGGTCAATAGTACAGATTATTATTTCCAATAAATGTGATGTAGAGAGAGAGAAAGAAATAGGGAAAAGAAAGAGAAGGAATAAGAGTAGAAAGGTATATAGTCAGCACCCATTGGATCTTGTGGCAAGACTTCGTCATTGCAATTCCAGTGTCTGTTGGTTGAAGTGGTGGTCATTGTCTTGATCCATCAGGGATGGGGGGAAGCCCATAGAGCACCAAAGTTCCATGGGTTATAGATGCTTAGGTTCAGGTGGGATGGCCCAGGCCCTCTCCTTCGGTGAGGAGTTTTACACTGAATGATGTAATGCTGTACATCACAGGACACTTCTGGCATCTCTGATGGTCCAGGACACCTCTCAAGATGCCACAGTCAGGGCAGTTTAGTCAATTATGGCCCATCAGAAGGCGTCAATACCTTCAGGCTATGTGTGAATATCCCCATACTTTACTGGAGGGGAGTTTTCACACCTGAGCCATTACATAAAGAGAGGGCATTGGTACTGGCATTGTAAAAAAGCACTATCCCACCTCCTATGATTTGTCTCTCATCATCCTGTTCCCTTATTGGTTAAGTGGTTGATCGTTTGAGTCATTAGCCAATCCAGCCTCTCACACATGTTCAGGTGGCATTATTTTCCTTGAGCTAATACAGCCATTGTTGTGAACCAAAAAGGTTTTTACATAGAAGTATATGGCTATGTTTTCTTCTGAAAGATTGAATTTATGATTGCATTTATTTCCACCTACTGGATCACCATTGAAACAGACTGAATTTCTCAGTCTCATCCTTTAAATCAAAGACAGAAAATAGTCTGCTCATTTATAATCCATGCTTTCAACTAGATGACAGGTGAAATACCATTCAAAGATAAATGATCATATTTCAGTTTGAGAATTTAAACTGGAGATCACAAAATTATGGGCTACAGTGGCAAATTTAGACTATCTTTATTTTCGAATGCTGCAATTTGCATTCTATTTTTTATCCTGTATGCAAAGACAAAGGAAAAAGTTGAAGCTTGCTTTTAATCCTGTTGGTTTAAGCTGCCTCTTCAGTTCCCTTGGCACTGAGCCTAGATGATGCCAGTCACCCACCCCTGGGCAGCTGGATTGCTAAATTCCAATATGTGCCCTTTAACCACTGAGCTTTTCAAAATATATTTGAATCTGTCGTAATGATGAATTAATTAGTTCAGTTCAGACCTCAGCTCCATGGAAAATGTGGGGCCAGAATGCTTTGGAAAATATGAAAATCAGGAAATTATAGAATCTCTTTGGATCTGTTTCTTCTTATGGCAGCCACCATGACACAGATGCCCACAGAGTCTACGAATATCCAGCAGGGCTTATTTCTTTGGGCACAGGGATTTCTGTGTTGACTGTGAGTTGTGTTTGCAATGCCAGCTCAAGTTAAATGGTGCTGTGCTTCGAGCAAGACAAATGAGGTACTCACAATGTTGTTAGACACCATGAGAGCACTTGGAACAAGGGAGCATGGCCAAGAGCTGAAAATGTCTATGCAGAATCACTCAGGCAAATGCAGGTTCACATATTTTTGGGCTGGCTGAATGTTTCTATTTGCTTCACCTAATCATCTCCCTGGTGCCTGAACTGGCTTTGCTCCCAGGAAAAGTGTGGTGTCATTGCTGCACCCTAGCTCTCAGTGGCTGCAAACCAAGTGCTCTGCATGGAAAAAATGGAGAATTAACTGCATTTAAACAGTTCAAATCAAATTACTATGAAGGTATCTGTGAGAGAAGTGACATCTTGATGTGTTTCACCTCTGATGTCCTTTATCAGTAAGGAGGTTAGAAATCCAAATCCTGTGTTGATACAATTACAAACTCAGACTAAATTAATGTTCTGAACTCTGCCAAGCTTTGACACACCTTAAACGCAATACAGACTTTTCTCTGTAACACTTGTGTCCTTTTGATTGCTGGCAAAATTAACTTTCGTTTACTGGTTTTACTGTCTTGGTTGCAGGGTGACTTGCTAAATACATTCTGTTTTCTACAGCTTTCTTAGAAGAGGAAGCATATTTATTAGTGGCCAAAAACTAAAATAATGCATAAATAGAGACATCTTGAGGGCGTTAAAACATTGGTGGATTTAGGACAAGTGGTTTGCACTTTGCCTTCATGAAGATAGGTCAGTCTTTCCTTTGTTCCTAGGCCCTTTTTCTTCCTGCTCTTTATAGAGTAGAAGAGTGGGAGCATATTGTTTTATGATCTCTGTTTCTTTTTAAAAAGCACCTTGGTACTTCAGTTAACATCCTGAAATTGAAATGTCCACGTCTTGGACACCCCTTTGATCATAACACCTCTTCCTGTCCTGCTCACAGGGGAAAGTTACTGCTGCTGTAACTGTAGATGATAATAAACTAGAAATGAAAGCTGACTCAGACTCTCTGCACCGTTTTTGCTTTGTGGTGAAGATGTTTCAGGTGACTTCTGTCACAAGGATTTGTCATGGCCATCCACACAGAAAAGGGGTGTCCTCAGAAGGCTTTTGCTACATTTGTTAAATCCATTTTCAGCTGCCTTATCTCTCCTTTCCAACAGAGATGACCTGCATGTATTGTCAGGAAGAAGAAATAGGGCTTGAACCTACAGAAGTACTGTCTGAGGTCTGAGGGCATAGTTTAGCTATCCAGAATCCCGCTCAGTAATTGCTGGACAAAGTATGAGTCTGGCTTTATTGAAGCAAAGTGAATGGAATTCTGGGAACTAGTTCTACAATATAGCTCAGATATTGGAAAATAATAGCTCATTCAAACTATTTCAAGCAATCTATGCTACATAGTTCTGTGAGGACTCCTGGTAGAAGCATTTGATAAAATTATGTTGGTGCACATAGGAATGAGTATGACTGTGATGTTAAGTGTAAGGGATTATATTTCTTTAGCAGCGAAAGAACAAAAAAAGTTTCCAGTGTTGACGCTGCCACAACACCAAATGCTGTTCTAAGATCCCTTCCTTCTGTATTTAGGTCATTCTTGTCTTCTCCTCTGGGTGCAATTTTCAAAGCATACTATGTGAATGGACACATTTCCTCTTAAATTACTGGCAAAACTCCCCCATACTTCAGTGGAAAGAAGATAAGACGCTATTTGTAAGATGGTGACTTTTTCCTATTACAAGTATCCCTCGTGATGGTCTGCCAATCACTGCAATACAGATACACTGAGCTTTTGAATAGATAGTGAGTCACCAAAACTTATCAAACAAAGCCAGAAGAACACAAAGAATTTATATAGTAGTTTTCATTACAGTTCTTGAAGTCCTTTCTAAGCACAGGTTAGTATATTCTGTCTCTTACACAAAATGTGGTCCAAAGGAAAATAACCAAAGCAAGTATTAAGATCATAGCAGGAACTAACATGAAATAGCATTAAGGCTGAATTCTTAGCTGCCATGCTACCACATGTTTCACGGGGTATGAAGACATTATTCCGTGTTATCCGTAGCTCGGCATTAACTATGTCTTGGTGCTTTCTCTTCCATTTAAATTCAGTTAGATGTAGAAGTAAACAGAAAAAAAAGAACTAGACTGTGTTTTTCAGTGAAACCGAATATATTCAGTTGCTGAACACAAGCAAAGATTTTTAAAGTAATGAACCACTTGGAGTTTTGCCTGCATACAGACCATGAGACAGTCCCAGTCTGTGAATGCTTCCACCAGGCTTGCATTAGCTTTTCAGTAGGAATTAATTTGACAAAATCTTTTTTTATAACCAAAGTAATCAGAACAAAAAAGAAGTTCTGCAAGTGCTCCCCTCTGTGCTCACTCACTTGAATAAAAACCCCTGTTGTCATAAAAAGTACACCAAGGATACAGAAATACTTTTTAATGAACTAGTTCTTGTGGCAGCATGAAATCTGGGATTAGATGTACAGTGCTATTAGTCTAATTTGTGTCTATCTAGTCAGTCTTGTGTTACTTATATCTAATTTTCATAAATGTTTAAGCTGGTAATATAAATCATTCCTCTTGTCTCCTGTAGTGCTATGAGAAGCTACAAAAAACCCCCAGACTCAACACCCAACACTGATTTGCAATCAAGCTCCACCATTTCAAACTGCATCATGTAACTCTGCCTAATAGTGATAAAGAGCTCCAGGAATTGGATAATGTTGATGATTATTGGTCACAGTGATCAGCTGTCGGGAAAGGCTTAAAATAGTTACAAATGTGTTGGTGTGATTTACTAGGGAAGGCACCAATTTTCTACCATGTGTTTCCAGTATCCTGTGTTACACCTAGTCTTATTTTTGTTTGCATTATGTTCACATGAGCAAAGCTTAGAAGACAGGATGGTGTTTTGAAAATCACAAGGTGAAAGGAGCCTGTACAGGGGCAGATCAGCCCCTTGGTTACAGTAATTCTCTCCTCAAAACGTGGTACTGCACACAGCACTGCTAACTGAATGTATGATCTGTATGTATATCAAGAAAAAGATCTTTGACTTAGATTTTTGGAGCTATATTTTCTTGTGGGAAGGAGTACTATGTCATTTTTAGAATTAGGCAGTGCAAGTAAGGGCTTTACAGAACTAATATTATTCCTCACAAGTTGTGCACAGACTTATAGTAATGCTCATGGAAGCCCTTGGGCTTCATCCAGATTCAGTTTTATACGACTATTTTGGCCTGATTTTGTGAGTATAATTTAATTTCTAGCTGTTGTTCTTTTTTTTCCAGTCCGAATTAACATGCAGCACTAATGCTACCTGCTTACATTTCAAGCTTTCAGCACTAAGTCCCTAGAATCTTTGGTTTTTAAAAATTCAAAACAACATCAATATTTCTTTAATGGTCTTTAAAGAATGAATGTATTTCCTGACCAGAAACCATTACACTGCCTGCTATGTGAAATACTTGTTCTCAAATTTCCCTAGCACTTAGGCTAGTGAGGACCAGGAGTTGTTTTGATGCATTTTTTTGGGGATCCCTGTAGGATCATGTTGTGACATTAATGAGGAAGCATAGTTCAGGTCTCTTTGATCCATGGCAAATGTAGAACAAGCAGCAATATTTTTGATAAAATCTGAAAAATCCCCTAAGAACACAAATTGATATTTTCCCCAGTATTGTCACAGGGTTTCTTACATTCTGATTTTGATCTGAGCAATATAATTTGGAAGCATCCTTTCCTGATTGTGGCTTTTCCAAATGTTCCTTAAGTAGAGGTACAGAACATAATTACCACCGCCAGACTGCTGTTCTGTCTTTCACAAAGCTATGCTAGTGATGTTTCCTCATGGATTTTGAATCAGGTGCTTCTTCAGTCAAATACAAGATTACATTATTCCCTCTGGACTCTTCTTCTCCCAGGCCAACTGCCTGGCAGACTTTCATCTGGAAATTCTTGTCATTGCTTTTCTAAATCCTGCCTCTGACTACAAAGGTTTAAGATACTATCTCATCAGTATGCAGATGTACTTCACTGGTTTTGTTTGGATTTTTTGTAACCATTGACTAATTAATTTCCTGTTTAAGACACACCTGATTAGAATGTGCAACTAAAAACTAAAAATCTGAACAACGTGTTGGCTGCAAACTTCTTGCTTTCCAAGAAGACAGAAGCGATGTATTTTGCAACCATTTCTGTCTACCACTTCACCTTTGCATCTGATGATCCAGATGCCACTTTCAAACTTAGCACTTCTTGTAGCCACCAGCCAGCTGTCCTGCCCATTTTATACATGGGACTGTGTGATGGCGGGGAGGAAGAGGGGGAGGCAGGGAGGGACACTGACTAGTCCTCTGCTTCTTTTGTTCTGGTTTCTAGAACTCCTGCTCCTATTTGAATTTCTCCAGCAGACCTCCCATACAGGATAAGATCACCATGTCATTCCACAGTTACTTTTTATAGATATTAAAGAATGAAAAAAATACATTTTTTAACATTAGTGAGGATAGAATCTGTCACAACACAAGATGTGTCTTATTTTTATATAAATTCTAGATTTATACACAAATGAAAACAAGCTAATGATCTTCTTCTGAAAAGTCATTCTTGAATTTTTTGTTACCTCCCTGAATTGCTACTTCATGTCTGAATTTTTTATTTACTTTCTAAATTTTGAGGTGAACTTGCTACAAGGGCAGGAATTTTCTCTCATGTAGAGAGCATTTATTTTTTAAAAATCTGAATGGTGTCAATACAGTGTGTATAGAAGAAATACAAAATTTTCGAAGGCATAGAAATTAAGTAAAGTGAAATAAAGCTGGAAAAGGGAAGTACCAATTTCAGAAATGTCAAAGAGTCCTCAAATTTGATGAGAGGAGTTATCTTTCCATGAGCCTAGTAAGGCTTCTTTTCAGGGCAGAGCACTGTGAATTGCACTGTCTCTGTAGACCAACAGCTACATACACCCAACACTCATCAGCTCTTGCAAGTGTTTTCCATTTTCAATTGTGTTTGACAGCCAACATTTCTTTATTAATAATATTATACAAGCTTATATTTAAGGATTCTTTCTAAGTAAGATTACTGTAGAATGTGAGCTGGGCACTGATGAATAATCTGTGAAGGATTTTTCATAGTATGTTTCCCAGAGCTCTCATAGGTCTAAGCAGTGTGAGTGCCATGAGGAAACTTAAAGGAAAATGTCTTAGAGCCCTTTGCTTCTTGCCAAGATAGTTGTGGCTGTAAGTTACCCACCTGGAAGCCAGCAGATTTTGCCATACTAGGAAAGGCAGGAAAGGGTGCAAGAAGACACATTAAGAGGCATACCAACTGCATGTGCCTGTGGACTCAGCGTCATCTACCCTTAGTTTTCTCATGCTCAGCATGTCTTACCACTATACCATTTCAAAGAACTACATTACTGTATCTTGGTACCTAAAAATACATTTCCTGTAGCAGTCACTGCCTCCATGTGCAGTCTCTCTTCTCCACCCCAAAACAAGGGCCTTAGGAAGAGCAAAAAAATTTTTCTTTTTGTCTTCAGAATAGCAGTGACAAAAGCAGGTTTAGGCATTTGGGGTGAATATAAAACTGAAACTCTTTGTAGAACCTACCTAATACAATCTTCACATCCAAACCACTGAAGGAAAAAAAGTAATTCCTTGATAAAGTCTTCCGTGTTCTGACTAGTCAGTGCTCTTAAAAAAGGGTTCAGGAAATATATATACCAATTTTTCAATCCATATATCTCACAAAGACAAAAGTACAGAGTAATTCCACTCATTTTGATAGCATTGCTGCATTTTTATAGAATAATCATCACACTTTGATGCTTTAGTCTACAAGAGTGCTGACCAGGCCATTTTTCAATAACTGTCTCTTTTAACATCAGGCTTCCAGATTGCTAGTGTGGCATTGCATGCCAAACTGGGCAACACTTTTCCTTGGGTAAGCTACAGAAAAGAGCCCTTTGAGATCATTTTTTCAGACAGTCTGTCATTCTGCAGCAAGAGGAGAAATGGTGGGATACGAGGCATGAAAACAGTGCGTGTGATAAAGAAAGCAAACCCATAAACGTGGAGACGCAGCAATAAAAGGTGGAGAACATTTGTGGTGAAAGATCCACTCTAGCCATTGCAGAAGGAAGCTTTTGTTCCTGCATGAATGAGCTTTCTTACGTGCCCAAGGGATGGAGATGTTTACTGAGCTCCCTGCCTGGACTTTGCAGCAATGTTTGAGGTTTCGTAGCTCAGGTCACTGAACAGATGGAAGATAAAACTGATGAGCTGTGGGAAACACAAAATAAAGTAGGCATGCAATGATGCATTGAGCATGGCCAAAACCTACAATCAACAGTACTTGGTGACATGCAAGAGCAGTAAGATCAAGCAACAAACAACTGGAACATTGCTGACTTACCTTGCCATGCTGACATCACCTTCATCATGAGAGGGTTATGTCTCAGACAGCTCCACCTTATCTAACCCTCAGCATTTGACAGGAAAAGGTAGTCGCTTTTTTATAAATGTTGTACAGTGGAAACATCTTGACTAAAATCCTTTCAACAGTTCCTGTGTCTCATTCACTCATTGTGAGGGAGAGTTACCATGAAGGACCATGACCGATCATTTAACAAACTGCTGACAGATGTAAGGAAATCCATGTGGGCACTGGGCTATTCTGTGTTGGGAAAAAATGAGTTGGTGTATTAGTCCATCTCAGCCTCTTTATCATCCTCATATTTATAGCTTGATTGAAAGGAACAGGCAAACAAGGATTTCAGCATGAAACCAGAATTGCCCTACTATAACATTCTTAGTCTTTCTCTGCAAGAGAGATTTGATACAGGATGATAATTGACAAGCCTTGTCAAACATTGGAAGGAATTCTGAAATACTTCAAAAGACTTTCTATAATGTGGAGTTTATGTGGTTTCATTTGCAAGCACGGGATTTTTTACTGCTATCATTTTTCACACAGCACAGCTGAAAATTACATGCGGACTGTGACTGTTCAATATGGTTCTTTATGTAAGTGAAGAAGGTAGACTTTGGTCCTTCTGATGCATAGATATCTAGTCATAGGATTTGCTTCAAAGATACCATGGAGTGAGGACAGGAAAAGCAGCACACATTTCTGGAAACAGCTTTGAAGTTCTGGTTATAGTACATTTGTCAGGACTTGCATGAACCTCACTTTTCCTCCTGTTCATTAATGCCAGCAAAACTAATATACTGTCAAAAAAAATTACTGGACTCAACGTTGCTTGAATAATTGACATCTGCAGCCAGTCCAAATTTTAGTCAAAACATTTTGTACTAAAATATTTCCTTAATTAAAATCTACATTTTTTTTTTAGAACAGTCCAGTTCTTCTAAAATAAGTGGTTAGGTTTTTATTTTATTTCCACATAGCTACATAACTTCTTTCCTAATGATGTAAGTAGTATCGTATATCCTGATCTTTTTACAGGTATATCTTATGAAGGATGAGATATTCAGTCCATTCTTTTCCCAAATTCTATCCCCAGTATCATCATCATCATCATCATCAGTCGTTCTCATCATCACTATCATCATCATGTCAATACGGCAGTAGAAGAGTCTGAAGTTTAAGAACAAAAGATGTAAAAAGAGGTAAGTGCGAGCAATACGCTCTGAATCAGGCATTTAAGTGAATGGCCAAACAAAGGCACTGAGGGCTCACAGTAAAATGCAGGACATTGGGATTTTTTGCAGAAGATAAACCTGGAAGCCATGCTGAAAGCCCTTCTAGAATATCCACGTCAAGATATGCCAATTTAGCAAAGGAAGACAGCTTTAGACAAAAGAATACAAATTGGCTATATGTGGGTATGAATGGGAGAGTTCCACAAACAGGTGAAGAGAGCATCCCTTTAAATTTCAAAGCCCCAGGGTGCACAGGACCAACCTGGACAGAGAAGGCCTTATAAAACAGTAATATCACATCACTTATTTATAACAAATATACTCAGTCATATGGGGTTTTTTGATCAG
The DNA here is from genome assembly GCA_013398275.1 of Promerops cafer. Lineage (NCBI taxonomy): Eukaryota > Metazoa > Chordata > Aves > Passeriformes > Nectariniidae > Promerops > Promerops cafer. The sequence continues at coordinate 127,570 of VZSE01002221.1, read as the reverse complement.
TCTATATAATACCAAGCCTGCTGGCAACAAATGGAATCCACCTGTCTCAAAGGGGAAAATGGATCTTAGTTGAGGAGTTAGACCTTGTTGAGAGACCTTTAAACCAAATTTGAGATGGGGTAGGGACATAGCAAGGCTCAAAGAGATAAGGTATGGGAATGGGAGAGCTATAGTGACCACCCCAGTAGCAAAAGGAGTCTTGAGAGGAAATACCTCAATCAAGCACAAGCAGCCAAAGATGTAACACAATAGGATTATGGGGAACCCTGTGGGACAATGGATTGTAAGAGAATAGAGATAGTGCTGCAGGCAATCTCACCCCTGATGAGTTGCAGCTGTACTAATTAGCAAAGAGTGGAAACAGCCTTGCCCTTAATAGGTCACCACTATGTCCAATAAGGATGTGTGTTACAAAAGAGTGGGTTGGCCGGTCATGTGGAAGTAGTACAAGAAGTGGATGTGGTCTTTCAGGTAACTGAAAGCAGCCTCACAGTTACAGGGTCTGGTTCTTGTGGAAGTCTCTATCTACTTGGACATCCGCTGGAGAAGCTACACAACAAAGCACAAAAAGTCCAGGAGGTTCCTGGAAAAGATTGATGATAACTTCCTGTCACAGGTAGTGGAGGATCCCACAAGGAATGGTTCTAAATGTCCTTGTATAACAAACAGAGATGTCCTTGTTGGAAATGTAGAAGTTGGAGGAGCCTTGGCAGTAGTGACTATGAGATTGTGGAGTTCAGTATCAGATGGGCAAGAAGCAGGGCAGCAAATAAGACTGCAACCATGGACTTAAGGAAGGCTAACTTTAGCCTCTTTAGGGATCTTCTTGAAAGAATCCCATGGGAACATCCCTGCAGAGAAGACAGGTCCAAGAGAGTTGGTTGGTATTCCAGGATCACTTCCTCTAGGCTCAAGAACAGCGCATCTCGAAGAAAAAAAAATCTGGCAAAAAGGGCAAGGAGCCTACATGGAGAAATCAAGAACTCCTATCATTACTCAGGTATAGGAAGGAATTACACAGAAGATGGAACCAGGGTCAGGCCACTTGGTATGAATACTGAGAGATTGTCAGAGTAAGTAGAAATAAGACAAGGAATGCCAAGACCCATCTGGAATTAAATTTGGCCAAAGATGCCAACAACACCAAGAAAGGTTCCTTCAAGTGCACTGATAACCAAAGGGAAACAGAATGATGTGGGCTCATGAGTAAATGAAGAGGGGACTCTGGTAAGAGAGGAAGCAGAGAAGACAGACTGATGCCCTTACATCAGTCTGCATTGACAAGCCCAGGCCTCAGAGATCCCTGAACTAGGAGACCAGGGTAAAGAAATGTTGAAAGGAAGACTTTCCCTTGGTTAAGGAGGATTGGGCCTGAGAACACTGGGCAAACTTGACATCCTCAAGTCCATGATGGGATGAGTGAGTGCTGAACCCACAGTGCTGAGAGAGGTGGTGCAGACCACATAGAGCCTGCTCATGATCACCTTTGAAAGGTCATGAAGATCAGAGAGGTGCTGAGGACTGGAAGAAAGGAAATGTCATCCCAGTTTTCAAAATGGGTGAGAAACAGGACCAGGGAACTACAGGCCAGTCAGCCTCATCTTGATCCCTGGGAAGGTGATGGAGCACCTCATTCTGGAGGTCATCTCTGTCCCAATGGAAGACAAGAAGGTTACCCACACATTTTCCTTTACAAGATGTTATGCTTGCTCTGTGGTAGCTTTAAATTGCTGCAGGATAATGCAGATGCATATGAAATCATTGTCTGGAAAACTTAAGTGAAAATTTTCTTCTTTCCCACATTAGGAAGCCAGCACAGTATGTTCCTGATGAATTATTTATTTCCATTTGAGGAAGATTTCCTGGTATAGAAAAAACTACTTTAATCCAATTGACTGGAAGATTATTATAAACTTCATTGGTTAACTGTTGTCAACAAAAGGTTTTCTACATCCGATTTTGCTGGAAGTCAACTAAAGGGAACTTAAACCACAAAAGAAATGCAGGGATGTGACAGGATGTGTTGACTTACTCATGGAGCTCTTTCACTGAGCAGTGAAACGACATGTTTGGAAATACTTGCAGACCTGCACAATGTATAAGGTAGTAGTGAACTTCCACAAAAACTTTGGTTCAGATTTTTTATTAAAGACAACCAGCAAAAAAACCCAGACTGTGGTCAAACAAGCACTATAAAGTAAACCTCAGCTAACTAACCAGTTCTCCACAATGCATGCAGTCTCTTGAGCCACACGATCCTTACCAACTCTAGGACATTGTCTGGACAGTTAAGACAGACTGTGATGATGGACAGACGCTATGTATGGGAAGTTTGCAAGTCCACAGCAATCTTTCTAAAGATTCTGAAATTACTTCTTGAGTTTTTAGTGTTTATTTAGTACTGGAACTGTAAGGATGTATTGCAAAACTAAAGCTAAAAAAATATGTAACTTAAGGTATGAGTCTCATGCTCCTTAACAGCTAAGCTCCAAGTGACCTCAATGTCCTTCTCTCTGAATTTATGTCTACATCGCATACTTAAGAACTCCTTGAAATGTTTCATATCCTAAATAGTCTTTTCTGCTTGAAAAAGTTGTCACCAAAATAGGGATTGTATTAAGTAAAACTTAGTCAGAGAAACGATTTTTATGGGGTATGGAAAGAGGATTTGTGTGCAACTTATGTTGGTTTTTGTTAGTGTCTTTCTTGTTCCTCTTTTTTACCTTTCTGGCAATGAAAAAAAAAAAAAGCTAACACCAAAATGTCCTGCAGTAGCTTCTGAATATGGAAGCCCATAGTAATCTTTCTACATAGTTTTGAAATGAAGAAAACTGCTCATTACCGAGTGAGATTGTAGTCTTCAAAAGTGCTTTCTGAAGTCTCTACCAGGGAAACATCATTAAATATTCAGTACACAGCTCACTCATCTCATTTGTCCCCAAGTGTGCTGTGCATCTGCTGCTCTGGATAAATTAAAGTATTTCAATTCTTCAAAGAATGAACTTTGAAAAACACAGAACCTGTTGGTCAAAACCAGAAATATTGCTTTAGTTTAAAGAGATTAAGGAGTAAAAACCTGATTTTTCTTTAAGTAGCTTAGCTTCAAATGATGTTGAGACTCTACAGGGTGCATGCAAATATAAGAGGATAGTAAAACTACCATCAGGAAAATTATGTTCCTTTTCATATGCAGATTCCTATCCTTAACGTGGCCTTTTAATTAGCTTGATTATAGTGGTGCTTACTTGTTAGTGCCTCAGTGCTTTAATTTAAGAAACTGACTGTGTGTTCATTATAAATTCCTATTTTCAAAGATTTATAAATAAAACTGAGCAGCAGCAACCACAACAGAAATGAAAGATAAATTTACTTGGAAAATGTGATGAGAGAAATATCACTTGGGGACATTTCCAAACACTTTCAGCTCAAACTTGACTTCAGCTTGTCACAGTTAAGAATTGTGCATGTTACAGATGAATTCTTCTAGCTTTAAAGTGTAGGTTTTTATAGCATTTCAGTTGTTCAGAATATGAAACAGCTAAGACATAACACCAATGTATAGAAACAATGTAATTGATGCAAGTAAAAAGGTGGTTTGAGAACCAGAGCATGGTTGTTGAGAGAGTTGGAGAGGAACTGGTGTACTGGTTTGGAAGTAAACCGGCAGGAGAAAGGAACCCCATTCATTTACCTTAAGAGAGATTTCAGGTTAGAGTTGCAATTGACTAGAAAGATTACAATAAATGCAATGATACACAGAGAACTGGCTTAAACCCACAAAGTCAGAGTACAACTGGCACGCTGTTGGTCAGTGATGGTCGCAGTCCTATCAAGGATTGGTTGCAGTCCTGTTGAAGTGATGGTCACAGTCTTGTCAAAAGCAGCGATCCTGTGGAAGTTCTGATCCTCCTCTGCATCCATCAGTTGTTGGTGGTGTTGTCCCAAGTCCCCAGATCCACAGTTTCATAGCTCAGGTTCAGGTGGGAATGCTCAGTACCTCTCCCAGGGCAGGGAGTTTCACAATGGAATGATGTAATACTGTGAGTCATGGGATATTTGGTCAAAGTCCTTGCACCTGCCTATTCTGCTGGTGGCATTGAGTCCATCATGGCCCATCAGCAGAGGTGACCCCTCAGAATGGGTGTAACTGTGCTGGTGCTTCCCCAGAGGGAGTTATCACAGCTGAGTCATAGGTGTGAAGAAAAAGAAACACTATCCTGCCTACCCAGCCTGTAGCCTGAGGTGTCTGGTGTGCACTGGGCAGCTCCTGCCAATGACCCATCATTCGCAGTTCATTAGAAATAAAGTAGAGGGGTGTATAATACACAGTGTGGTTACACCCATATAGTCCTGGCACCCTACTCCTGTAACCAGGACAACTGGTAAATACTTTTTAATTGCTGTATTTAGGAAAATACTGTTTTGTATTTAAGGATTCGTGGTCTGTTACTCATGCAGAAGTTATTGCCAGAAGAGTGTTTTAATAAATTCACATACCATCATTTTTCAAACAGCTGGGAATCTATATATGTACAGTTAATACAGGTGAAGAAAAAATCAGGCTTGGCTCAGTGGCAGAATTCAGTTTTGCAGTGACAGGAGAAGAGATTTGACTGGGAAAAGGGTTTAAAGGCAGGATTGGAAAGAGTGTTCAGGAATCTCAGAAGGTAAAAATGAATAAGGAAGGCTGGCCGAGATAAGTAGGTTTTCAGGTTTGTCATGGTTTAACCCCATTTGACAACAGAGCCCTTCAGAGATGCTTGCTCACCCCAGTGAGATGGGGGAAAGAGTCAAAATGTGAAACTGAGAAAACTTGTGTGTAGAGATGAAGATAATTTAATAGGTAAAAGCTGTGCTTGCAAGCTGTAGATGCAAACAAATCAAACCAAACCAAGGTATTCATTCATCACTTCCAATGATGAGGTAGTGAATTGGGAAGACAAATGCCAGAAACCTTTCCTTCTTCTGCTCACATACATTTAGCCCCTGAGAGGAGCCATGCCACTTCCCACACATCAGCCTGCTCTCATCTTGGGACTCTTTTCTGAGAAAGGAGAGGAAGCAGGAATACCACCAAAGCACATTGCCATGAGGAAAGGGGAGAATCAGAGGAGAGTGCTTCAATGACTGCAGCTTCTTGCTTCTCTAGTTGTCAGGACAGGAGTTGGTCCTTCGGTTACTACACCTTCTCTCAGCAACAGCCAATGGCTAGGTAGAAGTAGAGATGAGGTGTTAGGTCAGATCAGCTAAACCTTGTTGGCTCCAGCCTTTTACCCTGTGCCTATGGTCCTGAGCCAGCTCTACTGAGGTCAGTGAAGGAGTGAAGAGCCATCTGTGCTAAATGACTGCATGACTGCAGCTTTAGATATGCAAGTTGGGTAGCTACTTGGTTTCCTCAAAAGCTCATTTTGCAAGACTTCATGGAGAGAGAAGAATCAGACCATGAAATTTAATGGACCATTCAAGTCACCAGCAAGCTGCCACAGATTGGACAGCTGTGATGGCCTGTACCAGAGGCACAGTGGTTTGCCTCATCACATCATATTCATGTAGCTTTCTAAAACCCTTTCTTAAGTATTTCAGGCAAATGTATTATTAAAACAGAGAAACAGTACTGAATCCATGTCACCCAAAGAGAAAACAAGATTGTTATGCTGATGAAAAGAACCTTCATTTGCTTCTTAAGATAAAGGTGACTCTTCAAGTGCTGTGACTTTGCAGAGGTGCAATCCAACAACTATTCAGTGTTCATCAACAAGTTTCAGGGTTTTTAAGATCAACTGATGAAGTCCATCTGTCAGTGAGGATGCTCCTCCAGGATATTTTTAGGCAGACTCCAGAAGGAAGGCTGATTTCACTTACAGAGAAAGGAGTACTGGTGTTTTCACTTACTAGCAATAACTCCAAACTCCTGAATTTGGCTTTTGCAACTGTGCCAAATCTGGATCTGCAGTTGAATATGATTTGATACTTTATATTTTGATAGTAGTATCCTGATTTTTCCTTTTTAGAGAAGTTTTAGTGGAGACCTTAAAACTTACGCCCAGCCTTGAAAGAACTGGCTACAACTTCAGATTCTGAAGATAAATAATGAAAGAAGTCTTGGAGAGCCAATTGTGTTTTAAAGGTATTATATATTTCCAGGTGAACTAACATAACATAGCAAATGTAGCTATCATAAGCTTTTGAAGTGCACACCTGCTGAATATTTCATACTAGCCATTCTTCCAGGTTGAACATGGTTTATGCAAGTGGCTACCAAACTGGTTTTTGACAGGAGGGGCAAAATCTCTGTGTCATGGGCAGTAATCTCAAGGAGGCCTCCTACAGTGTAAGATCCCACTGCTTTCCCAACAACTCTTCTATTTTCTCTCCAGATTTTACCAGCAGTGTGACAGACAGGCTGCTAATAATTTGTTCTTCCACCCTCTCCTCCTCCTCTCAACTATTTTTAAATGGAGTGTGTAATTTCACAGTATTGGATGCTTAATATTATCTGTGCACAACATGAATTGTATCTTCTTCCTACCTGCTGGAAGACATTCATTTAAATGGCAGCTGTTGTAAGAATTAAAAGAAACAAGGGCAGAGGAAAGAAACAAGTTATGTACCACAGAGGAAGTGAATAAATTAACTTTTGATTAATGGATAGAAATATGCTGGTTATATGACAGAAATTAAATATTTTCTTCCCCAAATATTTTGCTACGTCCCTCCTCTGACTTTAAAATTCAGTACAAATAAGCAAGATACAAAGCATTTACAAAAACTTATTTTCTGGGTCAAGATGGAACTAATAGGTACTTTTGAATGGAAAATCTGGAGAAGGCCTGGGAAAAAGATACCTCCTGTGAGCCAACGTAATGTTTTTAAGAGAAGTTGAATGGTGATGTACACTACTAATGCATGGACAAGCATAAAACTGCTGTGCTAGTGTGGGCACAAGCAAGAAGCAGAGTATGAGAGCCCCAAGACAGAGCACTGTTCTAACCTTGCTGCATCTGTAGAGTGAGGGAGATTTGTAAATCCACTTTCTCCTGTGTGATCAAGAAGCATCCAGGAAAGGCCAAATACTCAGCTGCCAGATTAGGCATTTGCTGACATGAATGCCAGGTTTTTTGGGTGCAAAAAGATGAAGTTACAGTTGTAACCTGTATCTATATATTAGGAACAAGTGTAAGGGAGTGGCAACATGGGTTTGTTTGAATGCTTTCTCCGCATATACAAGCACAATGCAAAGCTGAATAGAAAGTCTTTGGAAAACCCGAAATACTCTTGAAATTACTAAACATTCACAGCAGCAGAATCTGAAGTTGTACAAAAAGCCACTGATAAGGACAATCAATTCTAAATTATTCTCAGCATAAGACCAGAAGCTGAGCAAGAAAAGTTTTAATGGAAAGGTGTGTGAGTTTAAGTTACACAGGGTTGTTTAAAGGGTGTCAGGTGCAAGAAAAAACAGTACAACAAAATGTTTACTGCTGAGTTTGCTATAAAGAGATAAACTTTCCAGATAGTTGTAAAGAAAGAGTACAATATCTACATGCCTTTTTTCAATATAAAGCCGGGTTTAGTTTCCATGTGGAAAAAAAACACAGAGAAGAATGACAAACTTGATTTACTTGGTGGCTTTTATGAGCAGTGAATGCTGAGACATAAAGATGAGAAACTGCAAGAGCCTTTGGCAATGCCAAGTGGAGAGCTCAGCAAAGAGCTAGCAGGGACCTCAGAAGGTGGCTGTCTTAGGGTTCAGGGTGCTGATGCCTTTCTGATAGCAGTTCCAAAAACAAAATTCCAAAGACAAGCGAAGTTCAAAGCACTAGGTTTACATTGACATTTTTTTCTGTACTTGGTGGTTGTCTGGCAAAACATGAAGAAGGCAAGACCAAGATTGCTCTACACCAGTTTCCCTGGAAGGACACAGGCTACTAGAGATTGTGGGGCGATGGTTTGTGAGATGGAACCTTGTATTAGTTTTGCATGGCTGGGTTTTGGTAGCGGTGGGGCTACAGAGGTGGCTTCTGTGAGAAGCTGCTGGAAGCTTCCACCATATCCAGCAGAGCCAACAGTCCCTGGTGGCTCCAAAGATGGATGTGCCACTGGCCAAGGCTGGGCCAATTAGAAATGCTGGTAATGCCTTTGTGATAACAGATTTGAAAAGAAATCAGAATAAAGGTTGTGGTGTAGTTTTAATTCCAGCTAAAGAAGAGCAGAGTGAGAACATGTGAGAAGAACAACTCTGCAGACAGCAAGGTCTGTGGAGAAAGAGGGGCAGGAGGTGCTCCAGGCACCAGAGCTGGGATTCCCCTGCAGCCCATGCTGCAGACTGTGGTGCAGCAGCTGTGCCCCTGCAGCCCATGGAGCACAGCTCCATCTGCAGAGACCCACCCGCAGCCTGCGGAGGAGTCCCACACCAGAGCAGGTGAGGGCCTGAGAGGAGGCTGCCAAGCTGTGCGAGACCCGTGGAGGGAGGCTCCCGTGCTGGAGCAGCCTGTCCTTGAAGGGCTGCTCCCCATGGAAGAGCGACCCGTGCTGCAGCAGTTCGGGGAGGGCTGTTGCCTGTGGGGTGGACTTGGACTGCAGCAGTTCACAGGCAGCTGTTGCTCATGAGATGGATTCACACTGGAGAAGTTCATGGAGAACTGTCACCCATGGGAGGCATTATCCTGCTCTGATTTTGTTAGTAGTAAATTCACTTCATATCTTTAAGCTGAATCTGTTTTGCCCTTAGTAGTATCTGGTAAGCAATCTCTCCCAGTCCTTATCTCAGCTAGGGAGCCCTTCATTAAATTTTCTCTCCTCTCTCCAGTTGCAGAGGGGACTGAGTGAGTGGCTTTTGTGGGTGCCTGGCATCCAGCCTGGGTCAACCCATGCCACACCTGCAAGCTCATTCTTTCAGTCTGAATTTTGGCTAGTGCTGGTAATCCAGGGTCAAGACTCAAAGGAATACCAAGTAAGTTTGCTGACAACACTAAATTGTCAAAGCCCTTGAGGGCAGAGAGGCCTTGCAGAGAGACCTAGGCAAATTAGAAAGCTGGACAATCACCAAATGTATGAAGTTTAACAACGGCAAATGCCAGATTCTGCATCAGGGATGTGGCAACTGCTTGTATAGAATGGGGAAAGAGGGGCCGGAAGGTAGTGCCATGGAAAGGGCCCTGGGGGTCCTGGTCCATGACAAGTTGAACATGAGCCAGCAGTGCCCTGGCAGCCAGGAGGGCCAAGAGTGTCCTGGGGACATCAGGGACAGCATCACCAGCCAGGCAAGGGAGGGAGGGGATTGTCCTGCTCTGCTCTGCACTGGGGCAGCCTCACCCTGAGTGCTGGGGGCAGTTCTGGGTGCTGCAGTATAAAATATATATTAAGCTGTTAGAGAGCATTCAAAGAAGGGCCATGAGGATGGTGAAGGGTCTGGAGGGGAAACCATATGAGGAGAGGCTGACATCACTTGGTTATGCAGCTTGGAGGAAACTGAGGGGAAACCTATTGCAGTTACAACTTCCTTGTGAGGGGAAGTGGAGGGGCAGGTGATCACACACAGCACTCAAGGAAATGGCATGAAAACGAGTTGGAGGAGATTTAAATTGGATATCAGGAAGAAGTTTTTCACCCAGAGGGTGGTTGAGCACTGGGACAGGCTCCCTGTGAAAGTGGTCACAGCACCAAGACTTGACAAAACTCAAGAATTTGGACAGTGCTCTCAGGCCCGTTATGTGACTCCTGGGGTGTCTTGCAGAGGACCAGGAATTGGACTTGATGATCTGGATGGGTGCCTTCCAACTCAGTGTATTCTATGATTCTATGACTCGATTAAATTTGGAGGCACCTTATTTTTGGACTGGCAAGGCACTTGGGCTGTATCCACTGATGCTTATAGCCAGCTCATGATCATGAACTTCAATACTGATACATGATTTAAATACTGATATACAACTGAGAAGTGAAGTGGTGCTATTTTACTTATGCTTTACCCTGGCAAAAGCTCTCTGCTCATTCAACATGAAAATATGCTTTTATTACCATCTCCTCATATTGTCTTCATTGGAGTGAACAACATCCAGAAATATAAATAACCATTGAAGATACAGTATGTGATGCATAGAAGCAAGGGATTATAAAAAAAAATCCAGGTATTACACCAGCTGTGAGACCGAACTATACACAAGAGTTAAGCCTGAAGTTAAATTATTGCAAATGTTGGCCCAAAGCAGTAAATCAGTACTTTTACAGCCTCTATCCAGGAGCTATAGATTGTTATCCAGTGAAATGAAGAAGTTTTTCCAAAATGTCTGTTGTTTTTCTTACAGTAGAAAGGAATAAATTAAATGCAGTGCTTTTAAATAAATGTCCATTATACACAAAGCTTGATATGGAAAAAAAAAAATACCACTTGATTTATAAAATACACAGTGCTCCAAACTCTAACCATGCGAAATGGAAAGCCTGTCCAAATGAGTTACAGTAATGACTGCAGTTAGGAGGATTAACTTCTGATGATATGTGTGTAATATGGGAAGGCAAACAGTGGACATTATTCCTGTAACACAGTATATGAATCCCAGAAATGTTGTACTCTTTCTCCTAGTTGCAGACTAGCAGACCACAGCAATCATCTGCCAATTTATACAGCCACAAGAAGTCAATTTTTTTTTTTTTTTTTGGCACATTAGAGAATGGGCGAGGGTATTATGTGAGGAAGTGAGTTGATAGCTGTTTACATAGTCTGGACCTTTGTGTCAGGTTTCTGGGAGCATAAAGATTTAAGCTCATAAGCTTATTTAGGAGTGCTGGACTACTAGAAGAGAGGATGGAGGGGGATTTCAATTTGCCTATTTTTAAATACCTTGTGGGACACATACATCAGTAAATGTAATTGTTAGTGCTTGATTCATTTGCCTGCAAGGACTGTTAATAATACATTAATAGAATTAAAGGACAGGTGGGTTTATTGTGTTGCCTTCCCAATCTGAGACTAACTTTCCCCTGTATTGACATAGAATTTGTGCTGGTACGTGCAGCAAGATGGCTTTTAAACTCATCATTTGCAAATTGAGTTGGAGACAAAACTCCGGTTTCCTCAGTGCTTTCTACAAGTTTTTAAGGAACTTTTTCTCAGTAGCTGAGAAGCCAGAACAGGTCATGGAAACAATTGTAAGACTGAACTGGGAAGACTGAGGTTCATCCAAGAGCAGCAGCAGAGACATCACAAGAGCTGCAAGTGAGTTTGGTTCCACAAGAGTACGTGAAGCTCCATGCAGAAGTCTGGTAAGTGAGCAGTGACTGGAGCTTCACAAGACAGGATGTGAATAGTGGCTAACTTGGCAGTGGGGTACTGCAATTCCCATCTAGGTATTATCTTCACTTCAGGTATTCTGTGTGAGTGATAGAGAAATTGAATAACTTAGATATAATAATTGAATAACTTTCACAGGCAGGGAATGCACAAAAATAAATCTTCAGAAACAAAACTAAAAAGGCTGGGTTAGAAAACTTGAAAGAACCAATATGCATTGCTGATAATTGGTTATTGGTTTGGTTTTCAAGCTAAACTTTGACCTCTCAGAAAGAAAACTTGTGAAGAAAATACAGCTAATGAGGACATAGTAGGACACAAGAAGAATACAAAAAACTAGTGCTATGCTACCCCTTGAGACGGATTGCATGGAGATGAATGTGATAGTTCAACCAAGTTATTTACCAAATGCAAATAAAATACTGTGTGCAGTTAAGTGACAAGAAATAATCAAAGATACAGAAAGCACTCCTCTGGGAAACGGAGAGGATTAGATTTGTTTGCCTTGCAGAGGAGATTAATTACTGTTACTGAACATAATAAATGCAAAAGAGGAAGTAGATGAGAAAAGTATGTTTGCCAACTCTTACAGCAAAAGAATAAAATGACACCCAGTAAAAAATTAAAGTCAAGAAGTGTAAGACTAATTGCAGGACTTCTTTAATGATAACATGAAATTAGCCACTTGAATTGATTGCCACAATATGTGAGCTCAGTAAGGTTTGGAAAGGGGAATGTATATGGCTAATGAGACTCTTTGCAGTCACAATAGTGCAAACTGAGAATAACTGGAGATATAAACCAAGGACATCATGGATAACTAGAACATTACATATATAGTCAATCATGAGTAGCATTTCTTTGTCTTCCTGAATACCAGACAGTGCTTCCAGTTCTTTAAGTCGGCAGTGAAGTGCAAGTCACAGTGGTTTGTTCTATAAGAAGAGGTAATCTCTGTCCTGGAGCCTGGAGCCTGTATAAAGGATATACAAACATTGGTGCACTGGAGAGACCAAGGCACTTTGAAAGCCAAACCAAATTTTGCTAGGGAATGCTAGATGTCAGGCAACTGTAACAAACAAAGTTTGCACCCCTAGACTAAAACAGTGACAACAAGCAATGCTTGTCAGGTGGCTTTATCTCAGCCTTTCTTCTTGTCTGTTACTCCTTGAAAGGCAGAGACTCCCCTGTGTTATCCAGGCAGCTGGTGTTGACAAGATGTAAATCAGACATGTACTAAAGTCTCCACTAAGTACCTCTTCTATTTAGGAATGAACACTCTGGGATCAGTCATATATGCAGAATGTAAGAATAGTAATGAAATTGTGTCTAGGTTTTGAAAAAAAACCTAACAACTCCCCCCAGCTTTTTAACTATGAGCTGTAATTTGGTTTTAAAAACCTTCTCACTAAGGATTTCAATTCTCTTTGACAAAAAGTCAGATTTTGAGCTCAGTCAAAAACACATGCAAAGCATCTCAGTTGAGAAAACACAGAGTTCATTGCTGAATTTTTAAATATTTTATATCAAATTGTTTAAGAGGGTAAAATAAAAGGTGGAAATGTTATTTACTACACAGAAACCAAACCGCAGGTGCTCTCTAGTTTCCATTGTTGGGGTATTTAAGAACCTCACAATTCATTAATAATTGTTCGTCATGACAATTGACATAGTAGAAGTAAGAAGGATGAATTTAAATTCAATACCTACTTTTAAGGATAGAATTTAATGAAGAGTGTTAGACAACTATTACTTGACATTACTGATAGAAATGGGTCAAAATCAGTGCTATTGGAAACAAAAAACTCTGAAATTTGCCGATTCATCTGTCTCAAAATCTTTTGTGAATATTTCTAAGATGTCTGATATTGTTCCCCAAAATCTATCTAAATTATTGAGAACCATCTTGTGCATTTTGTGTGTTCTTTTTCGTGTGAATCAAATGCAGCCAAATGGCTGGGGTCTATGAGAGCAGGTCTAAGACATTTCCTAGCATCAGGGCAAGAAATTAAAAAGGAAATGACACAAAGTTTTGAAAATTATTACAATGTTTTCTGCATAGTTGGAAGCCCGGTGAAAATGACCACTGGTTTTATGCAGGCTGATTTCTCCAGATTACATATGGTAGTCACCTGTGAAATTTATGCCATTCAGCATATTTGTGTCAGACTTGCACTGGATTTGGTGTGCATATGTCTGCACGTCCATCCAAATTTTTCTCAAAACAATGAGAACACCAACATAAGAGAAAAATTATTTTTTATGGTTGAGCATGTTGAATTACTATTGCAGCTTTCAGGAGTTTTTGTTTACTACTTTGTTTGTTTGGTTGTTTTTTTATAAATACATAAAATTTAGCATGGCAAGAGCCAGGGCAGCATGAAGATTGTTGTTGAGATAGGCACAAAAATAATCTTGCTTTGCTTCGTTTAAGGAAATGCTCATAGAGAGAGTCAAATTAATTTATTGTATGTTTCCATAACTCTCTGTTAATATTTTTAACCTCACTGGCTGCATTTTTTCCCTTTAGAGAATATGTATTTTTTCCTCACCTGTCATATGAAGGATCTATATGTGAATAGTAGACATCCTACCAAAAATACATATCCACAAAGTCTGTAAATGTAGCATAAAGAAAATAAACTAAAAAAAGGAAGACTTTTCAAAACAAATAATTAATCTTTAATAATTTTCTAGCCTAGGCTGATAAAATGTCTCTCTTTTTTTTGCATATTAATACACAAGCTTACATGAAAATTAAACAAATCACCATCTAGAACATATAATGAAGATTTTTTTTAAACATTACAATGAGATTTTTTTTCTAAAATCTAAAAAAATTTTTGGCAGAAATTAGTTACCTAATTCCATAGTATTAAGAAAAAAGACTATCTGTCATAAGCAAAACATAGTGAGAAAAGGCTTTCAGAAATAAACACAATGGTATTTTTCGAAAAGCGGTTTTATGTAGGTAACTAAATAGGAATTTTTAGAAGTTGTCATGGTTTGGCGCTGGCCCAATGCCAGTGCCCCCATGAAAATGTATTTTTCTTCAACTAACTGCTGTGAGATGTGACCAGGAACAGAGCAGAGCAGGCTCAAACTTAGAAAAAGAGAGGAACAAAAACTTTATTAAACTACAAACTAAAATCAGAAACACACAGGAAAACAGAGTGAACACCTTTTAAACCATTCCTCCTCCTCCCACCCAAATTCACCAAAGCACAGTGAGACAAAAATCTTGGAGTCCTGATCAAGTTACCAACACTCAAGTAATCAATTCTCAGTCCATCAGGGGAGAGAGGAGTCTCTCTTGTACCACAGTCCTCCCCATGAAACAGGGTTGAAATGTCCCATGTTTCCATGTCACACATGGCACCGCCCGGAGAAACTCTGCCATCGTGACATGCTCCTTCCATGTACAGTGCTCTCACCACCGTCCATGGACCGAAACTGCTCAGGGTTCTTCAAGGATGCTTTGCCAAGTGCCGAAAAAAACAACCGTGTCTCATTTTTGGGACAACAGTCCCCCCCATTTTCTCATCCCCTGGGGCCGAGGGTTTTCTCAAGAACAGAGCTCTTCTCCCTGAAGATGGAAGGCACCACCACGCCCTCTTCATCTTCCTCTGTTCACTCCTTTATATAATATCATTACAGCAGGTCAGTCTCTTGGCTCAGGCTATAGCATCCACCCAAATGCAGTCTCATGTATTACAGGTAGCTTGGTTCAGTCTATGGCTATACAAGAAAAGTCCAGCTAAAAAAGCCACTCCATCATCTCCTCCCACTTCAGCTTTTCCACATCTTCTTAACATCTCAGGTCCCAGACTGTCTCTCTTCTCTCTCCAACCACCAGCCAGGAGGACTAATGTTTCACAAAGTTTCCTTCACCCAGGAAAGGGTTAAAAGTCCGAGCTCCGCTGCCCTCAGGGCACTGAGATCTCACGGTGGCACTCCCACATGCTGGGCATCCCCCCCCCCTGCCGCCTCCTCTGCCGGCACAGGCTCGCTCGCTCTCCTTCTGGGGTTGGGGGGGGGAACAAAAGATCCCTCGGTGTTTTTTCCACCCCTCCGTCCTGCAGGAGCTGGCCCGGTTCCATTCCCTTCCACCTTCTCTCTCTCTCCGGGGCTCCGGCCTACCTCAGCCTGGGCCTCCATGGCTCCCTCCCCCACCCAGCCATGTGGCCGGGCGGGGCAGAGACGGTGCCGCTCCCTGGGCTACCACGGCGAAAGAGAGCGAACTCTGGGAAATCTCTGCTTTTAACCCCGTGTGTCCTCAGAGGTGACTCACGTCTTCAGTGGTCACACCAGGTGTCAATATTGGAATCTGACCACTGATTGGTTTAACTAAAACTTCCCAAAAAACTCACTTCCTCCCAAACCGAGACAGAAGTATTGTTCACACTGGTGTTCACACTATAGATGCGTCCTTACTCCTCATGACCAGGGATGGTTTTGCATTTGCAGTATCGGGGAAAAAGTCATAGACAGATCACATGGAAGTGTCTTTTCCAGTTAGCTTAGGAGATGGAGAGGATCTCAGCTGTTTTTAGCCTGGTATTTGAGAGCACCTCTTATCTCCTGCCTTCTGCCTGAAAAGGCTCAGCTGGTGATACAACACCATGTTCTAAACCTCAAAGAACTATGAATAACTAATAGTTGAGTTTGATACTGCATGTAACAGTCCTAAAGATGAACTGCTTCCCAAGAAAGCAGAAAGGTTATTCTACTTCCTTAGTTTTCAGTGTGAAGTTTTGGGATGGTTCTGGCCACCATTGCTTCAATTGCTAGCCATTAAGGCACAGGAGAAATGACTGGTACATGCTTCACAAAAGTCAGGTTTTTCCAGCATATTAAAGCTGTAGTTGGCCTCCTTGGGAAATCAGAGAGCCTGAGGCCATCCATGTGAAACAGAACTATGAAGCACATTTGACAACAGACATGGAAAACAGCTTCAGTTTCAGAAGTAAAAAGAGACTTCTCTTGCATGTATCAAAAATCAGAAATGTCCAGGAGACAGATGTCTATCACAAGTCCTGTCATGGGTATCTCTCTGAATGTGCTCCCTTCACAGCAAATGGCCACCACTGGCATGATTAGGTAAGATCTAACATACAGTGGGATGAATCCTCTTCAGACTTTTGCAGAGGTCTATCAAGCATTTTTAAGAGGTCCTCGGGACATAATATATGACAGAAACCAAATCCAGAATGCCTGCAATAACCTACCCGAGGACCGAGTTGTGTGCATACTTGGCCATTAGACTCAGAAATGTCAAAATCCATCAAATGCTATGAAGAGCTGCTTGAAGTCTGGTTGTGTGAAGTCCTTCACAAAAGGGAAGTGAAAACACTTCATCCGAGAAGTAGCAACCATCACAAAGTCCTTTCCGAAGAGCCTGAAGGCCATGCAGAGCCTCAATAAGAAAGCTTTGTACTAATAATGATCAGGCTTGTAATGAACTAGGGTTATTGCCTGTGTAATGGCTGAATCAATAAGGCAAAAATAAACATCTTGAAGTCTGAGTCTATAACCAGTTTTGTTTTCAGAAACAATGCTATGATTTCAGAAATGGTCATGGCCTTGAACTTGAAAAGACACAGCTTGTGGGACCAAGATGAGTCTGAGATGAGTATTTTCCTGAAAAATATTTTTGAAACAGGTAAACGTACTCGGGGAAAGTTCATATCTCTTAGCATGCTCTCAGTGACAGGATTTAAAGAGCAGAGGAATGAGCAGCATTTGGTCCCTTCCTGTGTCCTTCAAAGGGGGAGTATTGTTACACAAGGCTGCTTTTTAACACGGAGAATGAGGATCGAAGTGCAGAAGTGCAGCATCTGAATGCAGGTTGCCTCTAACAGAACCTGCAAGGCTCTGCAAGGTGCTCTCAGATTGGATAAACAGGCAAGTGCTTCATTTGAACTTGTTCCCCAAAGCTCTGTGCCCCTCAAAAGACAGGCCTTCCACTGCACTGGGTAAGACTTCAGGCTTCTGCTTCCATCTACTACCAAGTCTGAAATGTCCCTCCCCTAGAGTGACTGAGTTTGTACACACCATAGGAATACAGATAGGGAAGAGGCAAAATTTGTGGTGCCTCTCCCAGCTTGCTTTTCATGAGATGAGCCTATACCTTTGTGTACCATAGAGCTGCCGTCTAATTCTGAGTGATTTAAAATTTTTAATTCAATTTTTCAGTTTCATAAATACTTTTCCCTTCAGTTTCCAAAAACAACAGGAAAATGGCTGTGATTTTTTATAACCCTAAGCTCTGTATGGTCCTTTTCTAGGGAATCATTGAGTTCAAGCTAGAACTCATTCTGTCATCTCTTGAAAACAAAACCAGAAACTACTATAAATATTTTGCCAGAGTCATGCATTTGCATAGCATAGCAAAACATTTTCAGCAAGATAAAAAAATATTTTAAATTAAATGTCATGATTCAAAGATCTCCCTAGTAATATACTTATTACTAAGTTGTGAAATTGGAAAGAACCAATGTCTTAGGTAACAGTCTGGTTAATAAGAAACTTGATTATTGATGCTTATTGATGACAAACATTCCATGGCAGCCATAATACTTCTACTGCAACTGATTCCAGAAATAATTCCAGCATTACTAGCACTGTCATATTTCTCCTTCTGTAACAAATTAATTAAAAAGGCTCCCGAGCCTTATGGCTGGAAAGATCTCCATAGGAATCTCGTCTGCTGTTGGAATACATAGCAGAACTTTATCCCTAGAAACTGCTGTGATTTAGTTGTGGTGTAGCGTAGTCACACAGGAGGGCAAATTGGCTGCCTGGAGCCATATTTTATGCATCTCATGAATCTTCAGTGTTTGGCTGTGTAACCAAAATGGTGTTTTAAGAAGTGTTTGGTATGTTTGCCAATACATTTGGGCATGTGTGTATATGTGACTAAATTATTTTAAAATCTGGTTTAAAAGATTTTAAAATAAAAAGGATGTCATTAAAATTTTGGAAGTCAGTGCTTGAGTGTTGTGATATGCCAGTATGTCTGTGCAGTGTTTTGTAATTTGTCTTGTAACAGAATATATCCTCTAATTGCATGATTTTCCTGGTTTAGGGCAAATTTTGGGAGGAAACTTTTGAAATTATCTTTTTTAGAAAGCAAATTCAATCAATCTCTCCCCCAGACAGTTTGGGAGGTAAACCTTCTTTGAGAAAAGTGGAAAAAAACTGTTCATTTAACAAGTATTCACAACCATGAGAAAATGAATAATATTAAACAATGGAACCTCTCATTGTTCTGAAGAGATGGCAAATTCAGAGAGAGTCCACTTTGTGGGGTCTAGTTTGGCTTGCTCAGTCTCTTATCAGTCCCTCCCGTGCTGGAAGATGCTGCATCCCGGGCCCCAGTGGGCCACAGCTGTGAGCTCCTGGTGTTTTTTCTGGGTCTGCAGTCCAGAGCAGGTTTGAACTGTTCCAGCAAAAAAGACACAGTCTTGGGAAAACTTTCCTCGCCATAGCTAATGAGGAAAACTGGCGAAAAAGCAAAGGAAAAAACTCCTTGTCTCTCTCTCTTGCTGTCCGTGCTGCAGACAACACTGTCCGTGAGAGAGAGAGCTGAAGGTCTTATTCCTATGTTTTTGAATACAGCTGCCAAAAAACTCCACTGCTTTTCCTTTTCCCTTGCTTCACTCTCAGATCTAGTTTTAAAAGTGCAGAACTTGTTTCTGGGCTAAACAGACGAATGGGGATGCAATTCAGCATCATAAAGTCACCCCAGGACAATAATGATATGTATAATTTTTGGTGCTTACTGCCCTGTATTGCTGTATCTCCCCATGAATTCCTTGTGGAATTTCTCTGCTTTCCTCCTCTCCTGAATCTTTATTCTTATCAGATAACCATATGTTGCAAATAAATGCGAGTTCTGGCGTGGATTTTGGAAATGTTGAGACAAGAGGAGCAGATTTCATTTGGAGAATTCAGAAAGCATAAACTAAGCATTAGCTTATACAGTCTGAGACTTTATTTAATCTAACAGCAGGAACAATGGGAGAAGACTCACAAGTCTGCTCCCTGTATATATGACACACCTCTGAATACTGCATTTTCAGATATATTCCCTGGTATGGTAGCCCAGTTTTTTTCCATAGCATAAGATTCTTAGCAAATAAAATTCCTTTGCAAATACTTCTGCTAGTTTATTTGTCTTTATAGACTAATTATCCGGCATTGTCAGAAAAATATTCATAGTGATAGAAGGCTGTAAGTATCTCAATTGGCACCTTTTTGAAGTCAGAAAAGCTTAGAAGAGAAAAAATGTAGGTCTAATCCTGTCCCACTTGAAAGCTCAAGAAAACTTAAGAATGCTATGTGCTTGCCTGCTCCCTCCTGGGGGTTTCTGTTTATTCTATTTTGATATGAAAATTAGGTTGCATGAGAGATTGTTACAAGTGTTTAACCAAGATACAGTTTCTTAAAAAATCCCACCAAAGTGAGGTACAAAATGAACACTGCACTTGAATGTTAACTTCCGTGGTTTAGATTGCAAGTGTTGAATTTCATATCTCAGCCATGAGTCCAATAAATAGGCATGAGATACAAATTAATCAATTCACAAGGTACTGAAGTACAACTGAAGAAAAATATATAGCAGCATAAAGGAGTAGGGCACAGGGAAAAGCAAACAAGACAGTTTGTAAAGATGGTTTGGATTTACATGAATGAGGTATAGTCATATTGACTGTAAACTCTTCCTTGTCTTATAAAAATGCCACAGAATCTGTATGTAAGTTTATTCCATGATTGGAAAAAGCCTAATCTCAGATAATTTGCAGCTTGGATCTGATGAACAAAAATGCCAGGACAGCATGGGCATCAGCCACTTGTGTACCACAGCAATTTGGTGATGCCATGATTTCCTAGTCTGCAGCCTGAATGTCTGTTGGTACTTGAGCTAAATAAACTAGGTTTTGTGAACTACAAGTCCTCCCTTCGCAGTTACAATGTGGTCATTTCAACCTCGGTAAGTAGCTTTTGATCTCAGTTCTTCATCTCAGTCAAAGACTAGCTCCAGTACTTCAGTACCTGTCCTCTTATCTTCAGAAGCACAATGATGGAGCACTCATTTATATCAGTGCAGAAGGAAAAATGCCACCTACCGAGTTATCCTAAGTTTTTTTCAGCAGTCTCAAGGTTTCAACTGATATTTCCATTTCAATAGTGAGCATGTACTATTCTACAGATCTTGAAAACTGGGGAAAGCACAAACCTCAGCAAAATGTTTGCTATTCCCCGCAGCTGGACCTTGAATTTAAATAAGATGAGAAGCAAGCTATAAACTTTGCAATGGTTGATTTACAACAGAGGACAACAATGAGTCATGAATCAGAGACTGTTTTAATTGATTTTGCATACATCATAAACTACAGAAAAGCTGATTAAATGGCTTGTAGAAAGCTTTACAAGTGATTTCCGTTCCAGAGTTGTTCAAGTCCTTATTCAGGGGTGCAAAAATATATAAAAGTACATGGGAGATTGTTTTTTAAATTAAAAAATAAAAACAGTATTGGAGGTCTTACAGATAGCAGGAATCTTAAAAGTCATCCTGGGTGCAATATAAGGGAATATGAAAACTAGAGAAACCTATTAATTCTGGCACAGAGAATTCTGGCAGAGGGAATCTTAGATAGTATTGAAATTAATTTCAGTTGCTTGTTATTAAGATATCCAAGCACACTTGTGCACAAGCACACACATGTCATTCTTACAACTTTCTCTTCAATCATTTTGATTTCTCCTGGCTATTTCCTGTTTCATCTCTCCTTTGACCTCAGGACAGGTGTATGAGCTCAGCGCAATTAAAGAAAGGTAAAGGTATATATCTGAACTCATTTGGGGTTTTAATAGCAGTTGGCAGTTAGTGGCAGCTGATACCTCTGTCACTTACAAGGTGCAACAAAGCTGAAAACTAGTCTGATTCAAGGGAAAATTAAAGTTTCACACAATACTATAAAACATTCTTTGAAAAGGACGTTCTGCTGGATCTTTGTCTTCCTAGTAAGAAGTGCAGAGTCTCTACTTCATCCCCAGCTGAAGGTCTGGATCCATGGGCTCATCAGTTTTGAGTACATCTGCTCCTGGTAATTACTATTTTACTATCTTATGATTTAATTTTATGAGAGAATAATCCTTCTCTTCAGCTGTATTTTAATTGTGCTGTATGACACTGTTTAAAAACATGTTAAATCACAGAGCACATGTCACAAGATTATGAAACTGGAAGGAATATCCTGAGATATCACAGTCTATCTTCTGCCTGCACAATGTGCAAAGCTTACTATTTAGAAATATTATCAAGCTATACCTTAAAAACATATTTCTTATTCTGTACAACTTGTGTTAGAAGACTGCTTTCAAATCACAACCTGAAAAATGTCAAACTCTCTTGTACCTCCCAGTCTAAAATATATTCTTGATTATTTTATTTCCAAAAGTTGTAACATTATAATCTTTCTTTTTAAAGGATGTTTTCCAGAGAGATGGAGATTGTGCAACTGGGCTTTGTGTTTTGAATTGCTGGAGTCTTTCCAGAAGGTATGATGGTGGGCGGGGGACTGTCTCAGAGACAGCAGACACCTGTGAGTCCTGTAAAAATGTAAACAGCTTGCACAGGTGAGAGGCTCCTGCCACCACAGCAGGACAGAGGAAGCTCAGCCCCTTTTCACTGTGTTTGGTAGAAGCCTGTCAGCATATCTTCATTAACCCTAAGATGCTGCTTTTTGTCCACATGCCAGCAAGAAGTTATATAAAGCATGTACAGGGGACTGCAAGGTACTAGTGGGAGAGGTGGGCCATGGGAGGGAAAAGAAGGGATGACAAGGCAGGAGAAGGTAGACATTGCAAAAGGAGCCTCATCAGATGTGATAGGAGGGAAAATTGAGGGAATATAGCAAGTGTGATAATGGGTACTGTGAAAAGGAACTGGAAGAAAACAAACATTCAGGAGATGGATCCTTTCAATAGGTCCTTTAATCTTGGGGAAAATGTGCATCTTGAGCAGTTTTCCAAGATTACCTAATCAATACAAGCAAACATGTCTATCCCAAGCTTTCATCCCTCTAGGCTCAATACAGAATGCCTTTTTCTTATTTAATAATTGTCTTTCAGCAATTATGAGACTTTCTTATTTATGGTACACTTTCATATGTTTTATGGTGCAGCAGGGGAGGTGGCAAATTACCCTCCTTTGGAGGGAGCATTATACTGATATCTTGGGCTGGGAAAGAGAGCAGCCTCAAGTCAAGCAGGGATATATTTGAGATATATAGTTGACAGCAAAAAAATGAGGGAAAATTATGTGTAACAAGGGCTTATCCATAATCTCCTTATATTATTAATTAGTACGTGCACACAACAAAGTACCTGCAGCAGAATTCTCATGCTCAGATGAGGTCCCTGTGTCCTGGATATGTCCAAAAGTTCCCTTGCAGACCACTTCCTTGAGGTCTAATTAACATTCCTCCTTTCCGCTATGAAATTGAGCATTTTTCCCTACTACTTCTTCATGCTTCCCGTCAGCCTCAAAAGAGTTTCTTAGCTGCTCAGGCTGGAATTGCTTATAAGAAATTACCAGAGGACCCACCAAAACCCAAAACATGTTCGTGTTTCAACAATCTTGTTGATCTAGTGGAAATTGTATCCTGAATAGTACAGTTTTGGGCTAAAACTGTACAGTCACAACAATTATCTAAATTTCAGGTGATTCCTCTTAATCAGTAGGTGAAAGTCATATTTAATGTAGCTGAAATGAAAACTACTACAAATCAAAGTGGGTTCCTTTTAAGTTTTTTTTCCTACAGTGAAAGAGATTAGCATTAGTTCGCATATTAATTTGAAATAATCATCAAATATCTTTTCCTACAAAGATGACATAGTCAAAGCTAACATTTAATCTCATTCTTCATTGAATGAAACACTGTTCTAAGGGACAAGTTTCTGTTGAAATCTATTAAGTAAATAATAATACAAAAAAAAAGCCCTAGCAAAAGAGTAGGAAACAATGGAAAACGTTAACCCAAATAGTTAATCTACTCTAGCCCTTTGAAATTTACTCAGCAGGTTTGCCAGAGATGACTATTAGCACAAATGAAGGGACCGTGTTTGCAAGTTGACACAGGTACCCTTTCTCTTGGGCCAAATACCAGATCTGGCCATTTAATTAAATAATTCTTCTCCTGAACTCAAAAAGCCTGGTTTAGTTTGATTACACATATGAGACCAGTTATTCAAGGACTTTGAACTCAGACCTGAAAATGAAATTAAGCCAGTTAGAGAGATTCTCACTGAAATAGATATGCATGTCTCTGGCACTGCAGGCCTCTTCTCAGTCCAGCAACAAAAGGGCACTTAAGGGAATATGGAATGTTCTGCACGGCGTGATTTAACAACACAATCCCTATTAACTTTAATGAGAGTTGCACAATTAAATCTTCACACAATGTGCTAAAAATTACTCTTTCAATTTAATGCACAAACTAATAGGTCCACTTTAAAATGTGAAAGGATAAGGTAGATGAATAATTTTTTCGAAGAAATCAAGCCTTAGGTTGATTAGACATGTAAGAAAAGGGGACAAGTTAAGTATAGAGTATGAATCTTGTTGAACTAGGCATTAGAATTAGAATTCTGTTGTATATGTAATGTGAATCTTGCAGGAAATAAACAGAAGTACGAAAAAATTGTATTCTTCGCTGTGAACCAGGTAAATAACTAGGATGTCTTCATTTCAACATGCTTCAATAGAAGGATATCTAATGATAAGCATGCTTCCACCGATTAAAAATACAATGCACGAACTTTAAGAGACTTAGAAGGCCTCTTTATGTACAGTCAACAAGCTTCACTCTATAGCAAAAAAAAAGGAACTTCTCTTCCTCCTTGTTTTTTGGACAAGTTGTAGAGGAGGAGTGAATTTCCATAGTGATAAATCACCATTAAGAATTTTATGTAGTGCTCTCAAATACAGTGGAAAGCCAAAACAGGCTGTGGATCGCTAGTAATTTTGACTCAAAATACAGTATTCTGTCTTACCAATAAACTACTACATTCTGTGAAAACCTTTAACTCTCAACTGGGCTTCAAATACAAGGAGTAATTACACTCTGATTTCTTTTTAATGCAGGTCTGTACTATATGTAATTATATATCAGGCTCTGAGTGAGTAAACATATATTGTATTTTCAGAAAAACTGTATTTCTACATATACAACCATATCTCTGTACAACCAAGAGGCTTTACATGGTCAAACTTAACATCCAAATAATTTTCTCCTGAAGCTGTAAGTGTTTGGAGAATAATGACAAAACCGTACAAACTGCCCATATAATTGAAGGTTTAACACATTTTTCCCCCCAAAGTTTGAGCTCGTTCACTCTCAAGAAATTTATGAAAGAAAACTTAATACTCCCCCAGTTCTTTAATGTCCTTAAAATTTGACCACACTTTGTGCAATCATATGAAAGTATGAAGTCTTGCCCATTCCTCTCAAAATTAGAGCTGAGTAGGGAAGTAGAAGTTAAGGCCTTAGACATGATCTTCATAATGAGACCATCATGATGAAAATATCTACACTTTCACACTCAGTATTCTACAAGACGACATTTGTTCTCTGTTTCCTCTCTTGACCATCAATCCTTAGAGTCTTCCTGCTCCATAATTATTCTCCTCAGAAACAGACATCTTGTAGACCTGTGAGAAAATAATGCTACTTTTTCACAGATGGAATATGTTCAAAGTAGCATTCTTGTACGGAGTGTTCAGTTAACTGTCTTGATAACCTGAAAGTCAATAGATAAATATTCCCCCCTGGTGTAGGAAGTGGAGTAGAACCTGAATGTCACCTATTGCAGTGGGATTTTCTGCATGCCTGTATCAAGATATCCCTTTCCAACAGCATCAGCTGTGACTTTAACACTTCAGCTTGCAAATGGTGTTAAATGAGGCTGAGAAGTGATTAACAGGCATCAGATATGGATGGTTTTACTGAATTCATGATCTCCTGTGAACTTCTTGAGCTGGCATACAGCAAGTAAAAAACTGCCACTGTATGCTTTCATAGTGGATCTCTCACACTAGGATAGAAGAAATAGTGCCTGGGTTCTTCAGTCCTGATTTTTTCCCTAAGTACTTCAGTTTTTGCAATAGAGAACATTATTATGAATTGAGTCTAAGTGAGGATAGGTGGCCAAGAAGCAGACAGCAGAGGTGATCTTCAGGAAACAAAATAAAGTAATAATAACAAATTACTTTAAAATAAAAAATGGAGCCACTGCAGATGTCTGATGAGAACTGCGGACAGAACCAGTACAAAGGATTTTCTCAGAACATTTTCTGATGCCAAATATAAATAAGTAACAGACAAAATGAATGCCAAAAATGCATAATTGATTTATTTCAGAAGAGGATTTGGGATTCTGAGATGACTGTATATTTATCTGTGATGGGAAAATTGATGAATGAATTGGAACGGAAAGCAAGAATTTTAAGTGCTATTTAAAATTTAAATGATAGAAAAGCTTTTTATTAACTTTGATAACTTTTGTACTACAAGTATGAGTTCTGAAATGGATTGATAACACCCTCTTGTGCTCTGAAGCTCTTGCTGCTAGACTAAATCATCATCCTTTGGGAATGAAGTCAAAGCTCAGGTGAAAATTCAGGTGCAGAATCTGAGCTGCCAACTGAGACAAGCTACAAGTCTTGTAAGGTAACTGGAAATGGCATCTCTAGCTGGTAAGTTCTGGAAGCCCAATTTAAAAAATGCCTATTCAGAGGAAAACTGTGCCTGTGAATATTACTTATCCTGAGAGGATCACTCAGGATAGAGTTCAATGAAATAGTTGTGAAAGAAAACTATACCCTTTAAACATGTATCTGTAGGACATTAGTTATGCCTCCCCGCATTTATCATTGACATTCATAAAAGACACAAAAGCCAATTAGAAACTGCTCATAAAATATGGTATAGGCCATATTAAAAAAATAACAACTTTAATTTGGGAATTATTTGGTTGGTTGTTTGGTTGGGTTTTTTCATTACACGACAACTGGTATGAGGAACCACTTTGAATTAAGAACTGTTTGGATTTTCATGTCATGACTAAGTGGATGATGGTACTTCAGCAAAGCTGCAGAGCAGAAGTTTTATTTAGTGTTTTGTGTCTCCTCAGACTCCTTGTTTTGGATAATCCTTCAAACCTGGTGATTTTGTGATTATGTTAATTCTGAAAGACATTGAGATTTGACTAGCTCTTGGACTATAAACTACGTATATGAGCTGTATTACCTATCAGTATTCTAAATTGATGTAGAAAATATAGCTAAAGATCTCATCTTTAATGGTTACTGAACTATTTGAAGCAATCTTCCCTGAATGATACAGATAAAATTGCCTTTTGTGCTGCATGGCACTTTTGCTTCTTTCTCCCGTGGTATCAAGAAGAGGTATCAGTGTTCACAGCTATATTACAGGCCTTGCAACTGTTGCTGACATAGGGCAAGACTAATAATGAGATCTGGAACAAGTCTGTGTCCTAGTATCCTCTCCAAGCCTGTTAGAATTTGGAACTGAAGCAACAACACAGAAACAAAAAAATCATGGTATTTTACTGGCAGACTATTGCCACTCATGTATTTGGAATAAACAATCATGCTCTCCAGCAGTGCTCTCCCAGATGATTCATCATCTGTGCCAAGACAGTGTGGTGCTTGGAGTATGGCTTCCTGCGCCTGGCCATACATGCACACGCGTGCCCATACATCCCCTCCTGAAATGTTGTGCTCTGTTGCTCTTCTCCACTACATGGAGCAAACCTCATTGTGGTCCAGCAGTGCAGACCCTTGCACCTGAGCCAGTATCACCAAAGTCAGCCATTCAGGTGAACTCTGTAGTGCAGATGCACAGTGAACTGCCTGGTGCGATCCTGCCTTGGGCTATGAATGCCCCATCTCACACCGCAGCTCAGAAAGGTTTTCTAAAAAACCAAAACATTGCTGATTTTTTTTTTTAATTTCAGAAAATCTTTCTATTTCCAGTTCTATGCTATGGCCCTCATAACAGATTTGTGTAAAACCCTATTTGTGAGGATGCATATTATGTGAAGGAAATCCAAGTCAGTAATCCATTTTTCCCACTGAAGCCATTTTTACTGAAATGCCTCTGAGCTGGCCACAAATCTGTTACAAAACAGTGCAAGTTATCTATTTCTTTAATAAATGAAGCATTTATAAAGATTTCCATAGAACATTTTTCTTAATCTTTTATCATATTCTCCTTAGCAAGTAACTCTCTAGGGCCATTTCTCAGCTATAGAATGGATCTCACATTTCATGTAGGGTTATTAAGACCATTACTTTTCTTAGACATTAGTTTATCGATGTCCTAAAGGCTCTTCCTCAGCACATCTTCTAGATACTCAATTCAAGTAGATCTGTCTTCCGCACAGCCTAAAAATGTTTTAGGTCTTAATTTAATGTTGTCTTCTGCTTCTGCCACCGTATTTCTGATCCAGTCACCTATTTCTTTTTCCAATGGGGAAGAAGTGTTTTGAAAATCTCTCAGGTTGAGCTAAAGAACTTGAAGAACTAAATCTTCACCAATGTTCATAATTCTTGGGTTATTTTTTGTCATAGAAAATTTCACTGAGGAATTTGCAATTTGCTTCATATTTTTCAGGTTAGGCTAAGTAAAGTTGATACTTGTTACCATGACAGGGTTGAAAACAGTATGTAGAGAAAAAAAAACCCTTTAAATCAGGTCCTGTACAATTTTCCATTCAGACCCTTAATCTTGAATAGCAGTAACTGCTTTTTGTCTTGCTATCCTGGTTTCTCCTTAGGAGACATTTGCAATCATACTGAAATTGAGCTGAACTATCTATACCTATTAATGATTAAGGGAGATAAACCTGCACTGAATCCAATCTAAATTTAGCCTAACCAAGTACTAGGGAAGTTTCCTGCTGCAAGGCAGCTGATGATTGCATCACCTTTTCTGAACTACCTTTTCTAGGTGAACTAATCTGATAATTTAGATGGCAAATAATTGGAATAAAATAGTTGAAAGAGAAATAGCCCAAAGTTAATGAAAAATGTGTAAGGTACTACAAACTTACTTTTTTCAGAAAGGCTTTAAAAGAAATATGCAACTGCTGCCAAAATAAATAGCTATATACAACAATTAGGAAAAAAATGAATATACTAAAAGTAATTCTGGAATGAAATACATTGAAATATCTTTTTGCATGCTGTTGTTGACAAACCTATTACTGACAGTCCCACAGCTTTTCCTCTGAAATGATAATCTGCTGGTATAGCAACCACAAGTATTATTGGCAATAATATTTTGTTTGTAGATTGATATTCTGCACTGAAAAAGTCTCCTGACAATAAAGGTTTATCCCTTGCAGAAGGGAACATTTTCTACTAGCAATATTATATATTTTTGAAAAAGTTATCAGTTTAAGAAAGGATTTAAGAGAACATGATCTTCGTGTTTTATAAGAAGTAATAAAATATCTATTGTTTATATTCAGAGGGCAACATTCTGTAACCAGCCAGGATTACAGACAAGGGAACCCCATCATTATGATCATCTTTTAGGTACAAATATTTCAGCTTCCTGGCTTTCAACATTTCACCACATTTTCCTTCCCTAACTTCTCTTGTCATTTTTGACAGTCCTACTAACTAGCCTGTCTCATTTATGCTGGTAATGAAATCTCTGTATATCTGGGATGCTGTATTCAGTTTCCAGAAACCTGAAATATCTTGTAGGAAGAAGAAAAATCATCTCAAGATCAAAACAAAGTAACCAAGGACGCAAATGACAGAATTCAACTGGCCAAAAAATGAAGCCATTTTTTTAGAACAATGCAGGAGCAAAGTGATACCTGCCCAGTAGGAAGTTGAAGTTGATGCTGAGAAGGAAATGAAAGCAAGTAGCAAAGGTTTTATTGACCTGAAAAAAAAAGCTAACAATATGGTGGACTGTAGCTACAAGGGTGGTGGGGTACCATGCATATACTCTTTGTTAAAAAGAGTATATACATGGTCCTAAGATCAAATATATATTTTGCACCAGTTTTCAGAAAATGTAGCAGTCTCGTGATGACGAAGTAGGCTGGTAAATGTAAATGAGATTAAGGCATTGGATTTTATCTTAGCTTAGAGAAGGAATCAAAACGTAAAGGAGATGATGCATTTGAGAGTTTTGGATTTTAAAAAGGCTCATGCTTGAATCACAGGCACAGAAAAAAGTGTTTACAAGAACCTACTGAGAAGAGTGCAACAATATTTGATTGCAAAATGGCAATGTTCCTGGCTGTATTACAGGAGAGGAAAAATATTAAGAAAAGCGATCCAAATAACTGCTATTCTTTTAGCCTGATCTGAATAACGTGCAAAGCATTATGATATACTGAGAAGAATAATGGTTAAAGAAACGCAAAATAACATAAAATACATATGGGTTATCAAAGACAAACTGTGTCAATATTCATCTTTCACAAGGAAATGAAAGATTTTTCACAGGAAAGCAACCTCACTCTGAATTTCAATAAGATTCTGATATGAAGTCACATAGAAATTATTAGTCAAACTAGAGGAAACAGGGGTGAGAACTCAATAAAAAGAAAAGAGTCTTGCTGTGAAGTAAAGCAAAGTACCCTAAATTAGGCTCTAAGCTGCTTTGGTTTGGCTGTTTCTTGTACCAGAGCTAACTCACAATTTGAATTTACACACTTGCCTGCAGGATGCAGTCAGCTAAAATATTCCCAAAGGTGGTAGCCTATTTGGTTAAGTAAGGCAAAAGCTAGAAGCACACAGGTAAATACATCAGGATAGAAAGGGTGGATAGGGAAAATAATTATTTAGTCTGAATGAAAATATTAGCAAAGAACCCCTGATAATGAACTATCCATGGCTAGATATCAACTGGTCTGTAAATATTTCTAACTGGGACACTAGTCAAACCCCCATGACAAAATGCAAGCTAATTTTAGGACAGGATAGGAGTGTGTGGGGGAGGGCATCTTATTGCTTTTATCTGCTACTATATATGCCAAACAGTTTCTTACACCATCAAGCCACAGCCTTTAAATCATGTCACAACAGACTCCTTCACTCTAGCTTTTTCTTGCAGTAACACCAACGTAGAATCAAAGCCTCAGAAAGGTTTGGATTGGAAGAGATCTTTAAAGGTCACCTAGTCCAACCCACCTTCAATAAACAGGGACACCTTAGACTAGATAAGATTGCTCAGAGCCCTGTCTAATCTGATGTTAAATGTTTCCATCCACCACCTCCCTGGGCAACCTGTTCTAATGGTTTACCCCTCTCATTATGAAAAGATTTGTTCCTTTTATCTAGAATAACATGCAGTCATTCTTTTGATATGACATTTTGTCTTGTGCAGGCACACCATACCAGGACATGAGCTACACTACCCACCCCACTACACTAGAGAGATATGGCAGAATTTTACTGCCCTGCAAGTGACCATCTGTGGGTTATAAAGGCAAGCATAATGCTGTCTTCTGCTGTGTGTGACACATGCAACTCCCACTGACTTCTGGTTGAATGATAGCAGTGGGAGTGTTGCATAGCAAGCAAACGTTGGTAAACAAAGTACAAGTTTTGGCCTACTATGGAACACAGGGATGTATTTTTAAATTAAAATTTCAGCTTTTGATCTGAATTTGCCTCTGTGCCTTGACTGCAACTGTTTCAATGTATTGTTCTCTACCATGATGTGTTCATACAAAAATCACAGAAATCAAGTGGAAGACTATTTTATTGTATAAAGTGGTGGATATTTTGTTGTATAAGCCTGACCAGATGTGGCTTTCAATTAAAGCTGAATTATTTACACTACAACTGTGGCAAATTAGTGTTTGCCATAGCTAATCTTCCGATGTGATAAGAATGGCAAGAGTAAATAGCTATATATCATTCTTCCCATGATAATATGATCTAATTACATTGTTGTCAAACTAAAATAACTGAGATCAGTAAGACTTTATGCAGGTTACAAAGTGTCCCCTTTTAAAGAAATCTTTGTCTCTGTAGAAAATGTACAGCACAGGTTACACATGCTCACAAGTTCTTCTGGAACTGGGCTAATTTCATCAAGTACCCGTGCTTAGGAGCAATCATTATGTTCCTGGTGAGATTGTTCAATTGAGGGATTGTTCTTCCTGTAAAGAATTCTTATATCAAGATGAAAACTCACTTAGATAATCCAGGAAATTTAATTTTTGTTTTAAACTACAGCACAAAGAATGGATAAAGGAAGATGAGATGGCTCAGAGGTTTCTGTTTTGTGATGCAGGCATCAAAGCTTATCTAAGATATTTTGCTTTGTAAGGTAAGATTTATCTCATGGGTCACCAAATTTTACCTTAAACCATGCAATAATTCCTGATTTAGGTCAAGTTAGGCTTAGTAAAAAAAGAGATTTTGGTATGGTTTAGCGTATTTTAAATGTACAATATGCAAAGTACACTTTAATGAACACTTAGAAATGGTGACATAACAAGTACTTTTTAATTCCTCAAAAACGATAGAAAAATGAAAATATATTTCTTCTGACTGACATTAAAATACAACAGTAAAGTTTGTTGAAACTAGCTGGGTTTTTGGGGTTTGTTTTGTCCTCTTGAATGCTCTTCCCAATTGACCAGTCCAAGTACCTCTGATTAGTATTAGGAACAACTGTATCTTTTCAGAAAGATCTTCCATCTATTCCACTGTCTAAATTAATCTTTCTGATTAGCCAACTCTTCTCTTGCAGACCCATAATCAAAGCCCTTTGATTTTTTTTTAGTATTAAAATTCATAGCTATGCTGTAGTTCATATCAAGACAAGAGCCTTGTTCATAGCAAGACAAGAGCCTGTCTTGCTCAGTTTTCTGTCTCCAACATCAAAGTGGATGCCCAAGTGCCCTGGCATCAATGTTATTTTCCATAAGATTTTTCCAGTCTCTCCATTTTCAATATAATGAATTTTGTTAATCTATTTTTCTTTGTCTATTCATTAACTCTTAGTAGCTCTCTCTTCAAGTACTTTCTCTGTCCTCATTTGTACTGAGACGGCATCCTCAGTGTCCTGCCGCAAGGAGTCATTGGTCACCTATTCTGTGAAATGCCATCTCCTCGTGCTGGTTTCAAGTCCAGCTTTGTATGACAGTTACCATTTCTTGCCTTGATAGACACCAGTTGTGTTTTTCCCTCTGTGCTCTAGTTTATTTCTCTTGGTTGAATTTAGTAACTCACTTACCTATTCTTTTTTTCCCTCTTCATCTGAGAGCCTGAATCATATTTCTCCCCAAACAGTCTTGATTGCACAATGAGGATTCCCAGCCTACTTGATTGGGTGTTGCATGGCAGCTGTCCTGTGCCTCTAGCTGCCCTCGCTTTTCTTCTCTGATTTATTTTCCGTATATGCCCAGTCTACCTGAGACAGTGATGAGGCTCAAAATTGTGCAGCAGTATGCTGATTTCTGTTTCATTTCCTATGCTTTCTAGTAGTAATTCATAGCATTTCGTTTGTTCTATGACTGCTTTCAGCTACTGAGATCATGTTTTCCTAGAGTTATCATAACCCCAAGTTCTTTTACCTGAAATGTGAGGAGACACTAGAAAACATCATTTAAAAAAGAAAAAAATTGTTCCGCTTCAGAAAATGGTTTTATTTGGAAATATCCTCATTTTTTCCACCACGAAAAAAGCATTTCTTAAGCTGCAAAAAAGAACCTGGTCAGTTTTTCTGCAGAGGTCTCACTTTTGCTGGGTGCCCTCAGGGATGCACTTACTGGGTGCTCCTGAGGTACTCTGGCCATACAGTGCTTTAGGACCCTGAAGTGCACGTTCTTTCAGATATTTTAATACCCCTGAAGTTTGCAATAGTAGGTTTGTTTCCCTTAGATGCTTGAATATTAAAGACTTTTAATACATTTGTGTTCCTGCTTCTGAAGCTTCCCCAAGTCTCTCTTAGTGCATCTCAGGCAGTGCTGTAACCCTGCCTAACATACTAACACAGACTCAGTACTGTCTGCCTTCCATTTAGGCTTGTGATTTTCATGTAAGGCTTGTGTTTTTAATGTAGATGCCATGTTAGACAGTAATATGGTCAGTTCTTTAATTTGTTTTGATGCTAAGGTTTCTGACATGCTGTATTGCTTGATTTTTACTGCATGACCTAAGTGATATTTTCTGTATTTTTCACATTGTGATGTTATTGCATGACATTGACTTCCCCCAGCCTTATTTCTGAGGTTCCTGCTATGCCAGTATCTTCACCTAAAGGCCAGGCATTCTAATTTCCCCATGTGGTTTCTTACACTGTGAATGAAAATCCACATGTTTTCTATTTCTATTTCAGTTATTTTTATCAGGGATGAATTTCAACCATAGAGAATTTAATGACATTTACAAAGGTTGCAGAAAACCAACTTGCTTTGGCTGCAATATTCATAAATTTGAACATACAAAAATACTTAAAAATCCCTGGTATCTTGGAAAGTGAATAAGTGATTGGTTTTATTGTTTGCAAACAGTAATAAGGATTTTTTTTAGGAAAGGAAAGAACAGAGAATATAAAAATCTGATAAAAAGAGTCTGCAATTATTGTTTATAACATTACTCTACAGTTTTTCTCTTGTTTATGGTCATGTGTGTCCCAAAAGTTATTATTACAGTGGAATTCTACTCCAACCTTAGAGACTGTGTAGGAGTTACACAACATGTATATATACCCCACAGTCCTACCTGGCCAACACCGTGGCTCCTCCAAGTATGATCTCTTTCTCAAAGACGTGACAGAGAGAGGAAAGCATCATTCCCATTTTCCTTGCCATGCTGTCTCTGTCAGCCAGTTCAAGCCATTATTTCACACGGCAGCAATCCCTAGAGCCGCCTCTGTGCACCACTGCCCAGAACTTCTCAGGTAGCACTGCTTCCAGATTAGTGAAAGCACAGAGCTGTGACCACACAAATCTATTCTGTTCTTCAGAAACTCACCTCCACTGTTCTATTATTTCTACAGAATTACTTTTAAATGGTTTTCTTATTTTTTTTTTTTTTTTAGTATTCTTTGTTGTCCAAAGAAGGCTTTCCTAGTGCAGCTTAATCATTTTTATTTCAATCTTTGTTTTGCATGTTAGTAGACACTATATTTCAATATAATCAGAAATTACTTAGATCTGGATTCTAGAGGCAGCAGAGGTTCTAGAGGCCTTGCTGAAAGGTCACAATCTGTTCCTCTTGTTTTGGATTTGATAATAATACACATTTACAGCTGTAAAGTGCTGTAACATCTGGCATTAAAAAGTACCTTCTCTTTAAAATTCTTTTTCAACCATACTATTTAAGTTGCAACAATGGAGCCACATATAGGGAACAGGGTAAGATTTTTCTGCCTGTTCTGGTAGAAGCTACATTCATAGCAAGGCTTCTGCTTAGATAGTTATCAGTTTAAAGAAACAGTACCCCTACATACATATGCCTGTGAAGAGCCTGGATAGACTACTGAATGGAATGCAAAGATATTATATATTATGTAAGCACTGTGCAGAAAGAACACGTCATGCTTTAATAAGCTCATAGCTGCAAACACTGAAAAAGAGGGAGCAGAAAAATATGATTGCTAAATTAGATGAGAATGTTTCAGTTTTTGGAAAGGCCATAAAGTCTCAGAAACATTTTATTAAAAAATTACTACTAATCTTAGTTTAAAAAAAGAAATCGTTGTTTCAAATCACTCATATTATGAGATGTCATTGTCTTCCTTTATTGGTGACACATTTAAGCACATTAATATAATGGAATTATAATGAGTTAGTGATGCTTCTACCTTGAGCTTTTAAAAAGCACCTAACCACCAAGTGAATACACCCTGGTGAATAAGGAGAAGGAAGGACAGGGTCTCCAAAACAAATTTGCAAATATGAAGTGAGTTTCTAGGGGGAAAGTACTTCAATTTTGTATACTTGTGACTAATCCACATCTTGTGATGTCAAGAGAAAATTGAAAATGCTCAAAGCTATAAAAGGTGCTGGACTGGATTAGGTTTACAGAGTAACAAATGCTATGGATTTAGACAGTGCCCATGTAGTAAGTAATTTTTGCTGATTTAGAGCAGAGAGTTTTACCTGTGGAAGTAGATTTCTAATGTGTAATGAATAATTGACTATAAAACTCTCATATGACCCATTTCTTTCATCAATTTCCTATCTGCAAACATTTTGTTGCTTCATGTAAGGGAGGAGAATGTGGCATAAATTTTTCTGCTGCATACCTGACACTGACCACTGTTTTGGCTGAGGAACCCTTCACAAAGCAATGCTCTAGTCCACTTAAAACTATGTGTTCCACTATAAAGTAGGAATAGCACACGCACCAACATGAGATACTTCTATATGTTTTATCATGCTTACATTGTTAATATTTTGACAACAAATGTTACTAATTTACACATAAAGAAGATTTTCTGAGGGAGAAGACAATTTAAATCTGTTTTATAGGAGAGAAACAGGTTCCATATATCATTCAGATTCCTGAGGAGTCTTGCCTAGTCACAGATCTATTGAGAAGATAAAAGGGCCACGTCTGTTTAGTCTGGTTTTACCCTTTAATTAGAAATAAGAAAAAAATGCCCACTTGACCTATGTGCATCTTTTCTACCTGCTTTTCTAACTAAAAATTTCTGGTATTAACAACAGTATACTAGGCATTCCTTGACTGATGTTAAAGATAGCCAAAATCTGTAGAAGTAATGCATATATAAACAACTGTAAACAACATGTATCTTGAACAAATGCACATAAGTGTACTGCAGTTTAGTTTTCTTTCTGAGCATGACAGTTACGAACACCCAGAGGACCAAAAATAGCCATGAGCACCTGTGGCGTGCTTCATGGCTTTGCTTACCTAGTAATTAATGACACATTTTGCTTCTTGTTAGCCTTGTAATGCAAACCAAAACAATGTCCCAACGGTGGCAGAGTAAGTGGGAAGCACCACTGCTAGCATCAAGTCTTTTTCATATCAGAGCTCAAGGGTGTCTAGGCTTGTGAAAAAATGTAAAGAGGTGGAATGAGGAGGCTGATAACTTGTTCTTCTAAAGCATGAAAGGACTCCCACAGCTAGTCTGGGGGGTGCAGAAACAGTTGGGAGGGCTATTAGCCAAGATATCCACTGAGATGATGGAAAACATGAGGACAAATGAATCTCAAGCAATAATTTTGAAAGCAGGATTTAGTTCTGAAACATCATAACATTTTTCCTTAGGTGAGCAGAGATTTTCCACTTCTAGGAATTGCCATAATGCCCCTGGCTGTTAACATAGGAATAGATTGGTTTCAGGGTTCAAAATCTTTGCTGAGTACTCTGGAGAGATGGTGTTATTCTGCCTGATGGAATGCTTCTGTGTTTTACATAGGTTTCATGTGTCTTCTCCAGAGGCATCAGCTCCACCGTTCTGGTCTGGGGACTGCATTTTTAAACAGTAGATGGGGAAAGGCCACACAATGGTGTAATGTTCTTTGCTGATGAAGCTGGTTCCCAGCTGACCTGTGTTGACAGATGGCTGTCTTGATGCACTCATCCAGAAAGAAACTCTAACCAAACAGATACATGTGAGAAGTTCAGTCTTTCCACTCCTCAAGGAAATTAAACGATATGATTTGCTTAACCTTTAGGCATTGGTTGAAATATTGAAAAAAACTACTTTGCATCTAGTTTCATTTTAAATATATCCAGAATCTTAAAATTCTAAAAACTGTTACAACACATTATTTACTTTCAATTTATTTCTTATTCACTATATTCATTTTAGTGCTACTGAAATAAAACTCTACTGAAAAGGTGTACAGAAGAGTGTGAAGCACAAACATGAAAACTTAACTGCTAATTTATGAGATGAACAAAGCCTGCCACTGCTAGGAAGAAATGACTTTTTAGGTGCTTATCTAGATACTGTAGTAAAAGGTTCAGAAATTTGATCTCCACTTTTTTATATACCCACGTTTTTCACATTTGGCTCCTTTAGCTGTTGTCCATGGATTGCTAGGTCAGAAACTTCCAGAATCTGGCCGGTGGAATTCACATGAGGACTTCAGCAATGTACTACCCTTAACAAAAACGAAGTTGCCGTTCCTCAGCTCCTAGCAATGGCCATTAGGCCATAATTTTTCTCACTTATGGTCCAGAGCTGCTACTGCCTGATGGCTCCTGTTGCGTCGCTTGTGCCTGCCCATTACACGTTTGCTGTAGCACTCCATGCAACTCACCAGGTGACAAACCCTTCTTTTATTCAAATTAGCTGGTTATGAATGGAAGCTTCTGGAAGGGAATGGATGGAAGTCAGTATGGCACCTTGGTGACTTGCTTTTGTCCTTAAGGACAGTCCATGTCTATTTGAGAACAAATTACTGTATGGATTAATTCAGTATGTAGGCATATACTGCACCCTTTTTTTTCTGAAAACATACTCATACTTCAGTTTCATTACCTAATTTTGAGAAACTCCATCTTGATCTATGAGGTGGACCAACAGTTGAGAAAGATTGTTAAAAGACAACAGAAGCAGGAGACAAAAACAAGAGACCATCTCCAAGAAGTCCAGAGATGTAATGGATTAAACAAATATGAGGAAAAAGATACTTTGATCTATGGCTTCAGAATCCTGCCTTTACTGAGGATGGGACAAGTTAGTGCCTCTAGTCTTTATTTCCATGAAACACTCATGCAAACACTCTAGTGCAAAGCAACACTAATGAAATACTAATTTCATTGTACATTGATATCTGATTCTTCACAGGGCTCACAAATATGACAGATACATGAGAGTTTTGCACCATCCTAGAAAGCAGTCTGAGGTTAGGCAGTGTGTCCTGAAGATCCTAAAAATCTGTTATGTGCAATGAAAACAAATCCGTGACTGACAGATGCGAAAACAAATCTTACGAGGAGCAGCTGAGGGAACTGGGGTTGTTTATTTTGGAGAAGAGGAGGCTCAGGGCAGACCTCATGGCTCCTCTACAACTACCTGGAAGTGGTAGTGAGGTGGGGGCTGTCCTCTTCTTCCATATCTCAAGTGAAAGGGTGGAAATGGCCTTAATTTGCACCAGAAGAGGTTCATGTTAGATATTAGAAAAATAAATCACTGATAGAGTGGGTAGGCATTGAAATATGTTTGCAGGGAGGTGGTGGAGTCACCATCTTTGAAAGTGTTCAAGAGGCATCTGCATGTGGCACTCGGGGATATGGATTAGAATTTTTTACCAAACAGCTCCCTAAATAAAAACAGCTCCTGAGTCATCATGTCTAGTGACTATCTTTCAGAATCACCACATTACATAAACTGATTAAATGCTAATGCTAGAAGGCAATGTGAATGCAGTGTGAAATGCTGATACACAGACTGAAGAGCTGGTGGTGTCTAATTGCTTATTAATTAAGCTACAACAACACATTCTACTCCATTGATAGAACAATTTTGCTCTAATTGAAAAACCATCTATGTCATAAGGATCTAAATCACACTAGAAAAAAAATGGGTACATGTGCTGGTTTTGGCTGGGGTGGAGATAATTTTCTTCATAGCAGCAATCATAGACTATGTTTTGGATTTGTGCTGAAACCAGTGTTGATAGCACAGGCATGTTTTAGCTGTTCTTAAGCAGGGCTTACACATGGTCAAGGCCTTTTCTGCTCCTTACCCCACCCCACCAGCAAGGAGGCTGGGAGGGCACAAGGAGTTGGGAGGGGACAGAGCCAGAGCAGCCAACCCCAGCTGAGTACAGGGATATCCTATCCCATAGGACATTGTGTTTAGCATATAAAACTGGAAGAAGGAGGAAGAGGGACATTCCAAGTGACAGCATTTGTCTTCCTAAGTCACCATTACATGTGATGGAGCCTTGCGCTCCTGGGGATGGATGAATATCTAACACCTGTCTGCCCAGGGGAAGTGGTGAATGAATTCCTTGTTTCACTTTTCCTCTGTGTGCAGCTTTGCTTTACCTATTAATGTGTCTGTATCGCAGTCCACAAATTTTCTCACTTTTCTCACTCACTCTTCACATTCTCATTTGATCCTACCAGGAAAAACTGAGTGAGTGAGTGAGTGAGTGAGTGAGTGAGTGAGTGAGTGAGTGAGTGAGTGAGTGAGTGAGTGGAGGGGCCCAGTGGCCCTCTGGAATAAACCACAACAGCAGACTAGCCCCTGAAATGACTATGGTAGTTGCTGTATGCAACTTAGTGTACAGCTCAGTGGCAATCAATTTACAAAGTGCACGTAAAAGGGAGAGGTTCTTTATTTCCAGTTTGAGAGCAGATTTAATATAGGAACAAAACATCAAGGCTGACTGACCATGTAGTGGAATAATAGAAGAACCATACCCCATACAGTTTCTAGAGTTCCAGATTTTCTGAGTTTTAAACAAATAAACTTTTCCTTAGACATTTTCTGAAAACTAACTCACTAAGAGCTCAGGGCTTCCAGTGATCTCTCTAGCAGACAGAAACCATTTCTGTGTATTATTCTTTTCCGTGGTCTCTGTAACCCTTCTAAGTCAAAGAAGGTCTTACTTTACTGGGAATAATTTTGGCTTCTATACAGTGTTTCCTTGTATGTGAACCCAGCTTGTCACTGTGAGTCCCTCTCACTCTCACTAGGTAGAGGTCACTGAGTAATGGCCCTGGAACATGTAACTCCACCATTATCCCATTAACAGAAAGCTTGTTTAAGGAGAGAACCAGGTTCTATCTATAAAATTTGAAAACCTAGTCTTGAGAAATGAAGCCTGGAACTTTGCTATCACAGTTCAGTTATGAACTTCTGCAGACG
Source organism: Promerops cafer (assembly GCA_013398275.1). Taxonomy (NCBI): domain Eukaryota; kingdom Metazoa; phylum Chordata; class Aves; order Passeriformes; family Nectariniidae; genus Promerops; species Promerops cafer. The sequence goes on along the minus strand of VZSE01002221.1, from coordinate 87,397 downwards.
TTATGTTTATCTTTAGCAGCCACACCTTTAGCAGCTTCCGCCTGAGTGGAGGCTTTCCTCAGCTAATGTACAGAGTCCAGAACACGAGGGGGGGAAGTTTATTTGCTGCAAAACTGATTTATTGGTGAGATAAATATTTTCCTCATGCACCTGGACTGCACTTGGCAGCAGATACAGAGTAAGAAATAATTTTTGCTGCAAGGCATGGTGGCAACTTTAGAACTGCTTTCCCTTTTGCTCTCTGATGCTTTCTGCTTTCCTTTCTGATTGCTTGTAAAGGTGATCCTAATAAGTTATTTGCTGTTGTGAAGAGTTAATATAAAAGCACGTCCTCCTGTAATTCCTTATGTGATACACAGCTATGACTCTGGCTTTTGATGTTATACTTCAGGCCTTTACACTGCTATGGAGTGCTGGGAAGTTTTGTAGCCTTTGAGGCACAGGAGCATGTGTGTTGTTTGTCCAGAACTAAGTATCTCTTCCGTCATTGCTTACAGTCACAGAATATGGAGCTTATTGAACACTATCAATTTTTCCAGTTGCATGTACTAATTGTTAGCAATCACCTTACACATAGCTATGGCCTGCAGCCCAACCTGAAATGAGGAACTGTGGTGGCCCTGACCTTGCAGTAAGGTTTTAAGAGACATGATCCTTAACATTCTTTAGCTCATGCCTGAAAGGCAAATACTGCTTCCACAAAAGAGTTAGAGTATTACTCCAGCAGCAGCACACTGCATGAAGAAAAATGACAAATACATTAATCAAGGCCTACAAGAGAAACAGATTGTACCTGCGTGAGTGCAGCCTCCTTGTACCATATATGAAAATTAGTCATTTCTCCCCAGTCATAAGGGGAGGTATAACTCTTACCCAAAATAACTTTCCCAGCACTATTAATTTTACCTGAACTGTGAGTAATTCCCACTGTTAAAATCAGCCACAAATGACCAAGCACAACCTCCTTCTATAATGTGACCAGCTCCTTCTGTGGGATTAATGTTATCTGATGGTATCTTTTTACCTCATCTTCCAAATCAGTTGCTCCACCTAGATATGACTGCTTCTACCTGTGGCATGAACAGAGGGGAATATTCTCCCTCCAGGAAGAGGAAGAGTAAAATTAAAAAGAGATTGTAAGTCAAAGAAGTTGCAAGAATCCCTTAAGAAAATGTTTAGATGTGACCTTTCCAGTTTGTGGAAGTTTCAGAAGACCATAAGAGATTTTACCAGCTGAAGTTTCACGACAGAGCACATACCATTTCAGAGGCTGCGTATCATGACATTACATGCTCACTTTCAGAATGTAGTATATTAGTCACTGCAAACTCAGCAGTTTTGCTGATGGAGTATCTGACTTTTTCTCATTACAAAGCTTTTAGTTTAAATACATTACTTTGCCCTATTAAAACACTACCCTGGCTATGTCTGATCATGTGTCTGAATCACATCTGATGCAAGTGCAAGGGCACACATACTTGGAAAGTTGATCTGTGCAGTAGCCACTGGTTGCACAGAAACTTTTGGAAAGTTTTGAAAACTTCAGAAGCCTCTCTTGGAAGACCTTATTTGGTCCAATGTTCTGTGTCTCCCTTAGGACCACTTTCCAGGCAGATCACATTAGCTATGTTAGGTTATGTTTGGTTTGGATAGCAGCCAGGATTCATGGGTCACTAGGAGAGTGTCTCCTACTCAGATGAGGTCTACAGGGTTCCATCTCAATTCAACTGAATATTAGAATTTGAACAATGAGTTATTAACAACAAACTTTAATGAAATCACACATGAAACAACATTAAATGACTTAAGGAACAATATACATATGGTAAAAATTAATCAGGTTAAATGCACACATTCTGCATAAACAAAATGTCATTATTAGCTATATTTTACAGAACAGATAAAATAAACAAAAGGTGGTGAATAAATAGAACAATGCTGTGCATTTAGTGTACCAGTAGTAATGAGCTTTAGCTGTAGTTAAGTCTTAGTGCTGTCATCTGTAACCAATAGGACTTGTTGCTTGCACTGAAATATAAAGGTCAGAATATACTTTTAAAATATTCCACTAAAAATGGAATCTATTGATTTGATATGGTTTAAAATAACATTATCACTGACAGTGGTTCTTAATCTTTAGGGTTAATTTTAAGTCATGGATTATTTGAAAACTTTTTTGGTTGGTTTCCTATTGGTTGAGATATTTTAAATGGATTATGGTCATTTGAAAACCTGATGCATCAGTTATATGGTTTCATATTGAACATATCATTAACCTCCCATTATTTGGGAGGTTACCTCTAGGTCAGTTTCGTGCACTTAAAAAAGGAAAAGACCATCATCAGACTCCTGGTTATAAACGTTGTAGTAAATGTAACTCCTACACTTGTACTTAAAACCAAAACCAGATTATGTCAGATAGATACTAATTAATCTCAAATAGTAAATAGATGAATTAACTCGTGTCCCTGGTTTTTTCTCAAGCACAGATTATTTATAAACCTGTCTAAGTTGTCACTTAAACTGAGTTTATGAGTGGTCGCGTAAGTGAAATAGCAGTGAACATACAGGCTGTATTGATGAATATTCACTAAAAGCTTTGCAGAGGTTTATTCTTTTCACTTATACCAAGTTTTCTGCATTAATTTAACTCTACTAACTTTGGCAGAATTGCCCTTTACTGGCATAAATCAAGAAGAGTACGGGGTTTGTGACAGGGAGAGGTATGACTGAGGATCAGCAGGCTTTTACACCCTCCTGGCTATATGATTACTACAGTGAAGGGGATGGATGAAGGAGAGAAGACAAAAACAGAGAAGTAGAAGCAGAAGCAGGGCTAGAAAATGGATTGGTTTGAATACATGTCCAGACCCTGGGCCTGCAGTAATGCTCACCACGTATGGGTTAAATTACAATACTATCCATCCCACCAGCTCATTGTCATACCAATTGCTAGCACATGGTTTTGTTGCAGACTAGCTTGTCGGTGAACTGTGGCTATGTAGAGAAGTTTGTAGGTAGGTCAAGACCTGAGGTGTTTTCATAATCTCTGCATCCTGTCTCAGATGACCTGTGCTGCATCTGTCTCTCAGCACAGCCTTATATGATTGGAAGGGTAGAGACAACTGAACAAAGCCACTTTTGGTTTTTTTACCTCTGTAGACTCTGTAGACAAACACAATCATTGCTGGGTCTTTAAAGCACAGACAAAACAGAGCAAAACAACTCCTGAACAGTTAGTGATATACAAAGAATCCTGAGATAAGCTTCCAGAAATCCAAGTTCCTGACACTAGAAATTTTGCACTGCAATTTACCTCAAGGGAGATTAAGACTGTTTGGTATTCTATTTATACTGCTTTCTCTTGGAGTCAGAGTGGGTACTGGAGCCAGAACGGGCACTGGGAGCCATGAAAACACATTTCTAACAATATCAGCTCTCTGAGGAGTGTTATTCCCACTTCAAATAACCCATCTACAGAATGGACCTAACAGTAAATACTGCCCTGTCTTGTGTGGACACAAGTTATGAGGTTTTGCTCCATATTCAAACATACAAATTTATATAGTTATTTACAGTGAAAATAAGTCATAAAATGCTGAGTAGAGGAAAGGCATTACATTGTTGTCTTCAGTTTTCAATATTTTTGTTGAAGTTATGTTCCCCCCCTGTGGAGATTTCTTAAAAATAGTGTAACACAGGTTTAACTCAAAGACGTTATTGCAGAGGTGTCTATTTTTATCAGTGAGCCTTTGTTAAACACAGCAAATTTCTTTTATTTTCTTAACTCATGCATGTACATGATTTCTATGTACAGTGTCATCCTCTGCTTTACCATGTGGTATTTAAAACCCATTAATTCAGTTCTAGCACAACCAAGACTACAGTTCATGTAGTTTTCACTGTCTTCTTGGGCTAAGAAACTCTTGGTCTGCTTTGAGGCTTATACTGGGAATCTTGCAATTTTTTTTTTTTTTTCTATTTTATTGTTCCTTAAAACAGCCTATTCCCAGTGAAAAATGACCTTGTTAGAAAAGAAGTACTGGTTAAATCTGGAAAAATTACTCAAGAGAATCCTGGTGGCTCAAAAATTGAAGATAATGAAAATGCACCTTCTGTAAGTTTTCTTTACAGAACTCCATGAGGTGACCAGAATACTGACTGCATAGTGCTAGAAGGTTTCTCCTGTCCTGTAAGCCTTATCTATTATGTTTTCCAGACAAATCTGCCATATGATGTCCCAAATCACAAGAGAAACTTTACCACTGCATGTGTAGGAGGAAGACACATGCATTAAGAGGTTGATATCTTTGATATTTGAAACTTATGGGACCCATTTGGAGTCTCCTTGCTATGACTATATTTAACCTAGTGGGTCTGAAAGCATGCCAAGGCTTCTTGACCCAAGGATGTACCTTCTCACATCTGCACTACAGTGAAATGAGATACAGGAGTTTCTCTGGAACTGGTTTCTTCAGAAGAAACTTGGGTATCCAAGTCAGAAGGAAGCCATACTACCTTTCCAACAGATTCCTCACTTTTGACAGTCAGATGACCCTGGTATACATTACTGACTGCACTCATTCCTTAGTATATTTGAAGATTAATCAGAAGTGTATTTTCTTTCTTTTTTACTCTGGCATCTCACCCAGATGCCAGGTATTTTTCCTCCTTTTGAACAGAAGATCTGTCATTAACTGAGCTGGGAACAGTATTTTCCCTGACTCTTCTCTCTTTATCACAGACCTTAGAAAATTTGCTGTTGTTTTGAAAAGAATAGATGGCCACTTAAAAACATATACCAATGGCCTTTTACAAGAAGATAGCAAAACCAAATTTGAGGATTAAAAATCTTTTTAGCAAAAAGAAAGAGCAAATAGTTGCCATAATGACAGTCTTCATAACCATTCCTTTTGTGATACTTGGATTCTGAGGCCTGAGTAATTTTTCTACCTTGTAATTTTGAGAAGATTAAAACTTCAGTACTGCAGCTGTTTTCTTCAAGAAAATCTATGGCTGTGGAATTATAATACATATGGTAATGCTACATTAGTGTAGTATTATTCACATCACTATAGTTAAACTTGGGTCAGCACTTCCTTTTAGACTCTGTGAAGTTAGGGTTTGTCCATGCACATTTCCTTTTAGCTGACTTGGAACATGATGGCTCAGCCTTACAACTGTATTTGCTTATTTTTTTGTAAAGCTGTTTGAAAAAGCTCTGATCAAAAGCTCTTAATCTTATGGCTAAGTGTTACTAGCTCTCATTTCAAAGTATGTGGCATATTTAATTGTCACTGAAACCCTTTCCTGATTTGTAACTTTAGAGACAATATGTAATTGGAATTAAAGTCCTAATGTAAAGATTTTTTCACTTAAATTACTCCCCATTGGCTTAGCTCCCCCTATAAATGCATCTTGTTAACACTCAAAGTAGTGCGAGAAGGTGGGATACTCTGGTTTTCCTTTTAATCAGCTTTATTCTATTTAGCAGCCTTCAAATCTAAACCCCTTTGAACTGGGAAAATGCAAATATTAATTTATTGAATCCTTTAAAGTAAATGTATCCATTGGTGTCTATCACACTTGCCATGGTTTAATCCCAGCCAGCCATGAAGTCTCACGCAGCTGCTCGCTCACTGCCCCACCAGTAGGATCAGGGAGGGAATCAGAGGGGTAAAAACTGGAAAACTCACAGGTTGAGATACACACCGTTTAATAAGGAAAGCAAAAGCCCCCCACAAAACCAAAATTAAACAAGGAATTAATTCACTGCTTCCCATGGGCAGGCAGGTGCAGCTGATGCCTAGAGAGGCTACCTGGAACAGAGGCTAGACCGTGTTAAAGGAACAAAATAGGTATTTATTAAAAGGCTTTAAAAGGATACACCTTGGGCAGTACAAGAGCCTGGCCGTGGCTCTACCCAAGATGGACCCCAGATGGACCCAAGATGGATGACCAGTCACAAGTTTTCACACTTATTTATAAGTTTTGGTCCATTTACATATTGAAATTAATTGTCCAGTTACAGCTTTAGGTTATGAAGTCCCATCCTCCCAGTTTGCTCTCCTCAATTCGCTGTTGTTTATACTTTTTGGGCCCAAAGCTGCAATGGTGTCCTTGGTTCTCAGGCTGGAAAATGATTGTTTTGTCTAACTAAACTGTGAAGAGAACTTGCTAACACTTTATATGAAGTTCAGAGTTACACACTAAAGCAGTACAGAATCTGGAAAATATGAATGCTAAAACTTAAGGCATCACAGCCATCTCCAGGACAGCAGGGCCCAATCACACATAATGGTGATTTAGGAGGACCAACACCCCAAATATTCGTCCCCTTCCTCTTTCTTCCCTTACTTTGCATACTGAGTATGATGTCACATGGTCTGGAATATTCCGTTCGTCAGCTGGGGTCACCTGTCCTGGCTGTGTCTCCTCCCAGTCTCCCAGGCACTCACATCTCCCCTGCCAGTGTGGCAGTACAAAAAGCAGAAAAGGCCATGGTTGCGTGCAGGTTCTCAGCAATAACAAAACAGTCTCCACATTATCAACTCTGTGTTCAACACAAATCTCAAACACATCCCCATGCCATCCACTGTGAAAAAAATTAGCTCTACCTCTGCCAAAGCCAGCACAATGACACTTCTGAAATTCCAGAGAGTGGAAACATAAGACAGTGTTAATAAATAATCTCTTCTCCAAACACTTCCAGCTTCATTCAGTAAAATCAGTATTTGTTTAGATAGCACTCTGTGGTTTCACACCTTTCTACTTTTGAACTCACTGATACATTTTTCTGTCATAATCAGATGTTGATATTTTCCTATGCATTACTTCAGGGACCAGGAAGGTGAGCCAGAGAGAGATAAAAAATTAATGACAGAAAGGAGAAAACGTGCCTTTCACAAGCCCTGGTTTATTTGGGCCCCATAGATATTGTGTATGCTTTTTCCTCAATAGAAAATTTCTGTTCTCTATTTATCACTGCTAGCTGGAGTAACTTTAATAACCTGGTCTGGCAATGCACTATATTCCAATGACCCCAATGTATGCCCTACGGTTGGGCTTAATAAAAAAGTACCTTGGAGATTACATGTGAACACTTTTCTGTAAGAGTTTTCCTGAGAAATATGATTAATTTGACCTGCTTCTTAGATTCTGGGTAATTTTAATCTAGCCAGTAAAAAAAAGAAGCTGTATAACATGCACAACTCCCTCTTTTTTCTCTTATGTATTCCCTCTTCTTTTCCTACAAGTGGCAGAATGGTAAGGGCTTTTCTAAACACCTAAAATATCAAGTATGGTGACTCACATGGCCAGTTTAGAGTGCCTAACTCCTAGTTTGTGTATGTCTTCCTTTGGGCAATCTGCATCTTCCTGTGGTGATGATGACCCTCTCTGCTTACCTTTACTTGTGCCAGGCAGTTACAAAATCTGCCAAAAATTTTCCAGTCATATAAATATTGCACACGGAGTAGAGTGATGTATATTTCTACCTGTTAAAAGTACAGCATACACACTAGTCACACGGAGGGATTCACATTTCTGTGTTTTTGATAAAATATCTTGTTTTTAAATCCCATTTTACCTAATGTGGAAAGATACTTTACTCACAGATGTTTAGGCATAGCTTTTTATTCCTAGTTAAAATGATAAGCTCTTTCTCCTGCCATGTCTGTTAAGACTAGTGACTGCTAGTTGTGTTTTCACTTTGCAATCTGCAGCCACTCAGAAGATGTCACACATTTCTTAGGCTTGACTGCATCCGACAATTGGTCTAGCTAAATCCATAAATGAAGAAAAAACTGTGCAGACAGTGCAATAGCTGCAGAGCAGCAGGACTGGGAGAGCTTGGCATTAAAAAGGCTTGCCAAGCAAGAATTCTCTGTTCTTTATTTTCCTGAGGGATGAAACCCTGGGGTTTTTTTACCAGCCTCAGCAGCTTCCCATAAATTTTATGCTTCCTCTGACAGGCAGTTGGCTGCAGCTTCCATTGGCACACTCTGGACATTGGTTGTAGAGTTTCTTGAGTATAGCTTTAACCGTGTCTGCTATCAAGAGAGCTATGGATAAATATATTGCATTTAGTTCAAGCAGAGCTGTACTATTGCCCATGTAAGATACAGACAAACTTCGTGTGTGTTTTTGGGTGTGTGTAATCCTTAATATTTCCTAATGTCCCTTATGCACCCTTTTTTTTCACATCCTTTTCAACTTGTTAAGGTTTTTTTTCTCAAACCTGACATATTTGAAATCACTAATGTAGTAGAAAAATAGGTGTATCATATATTGCAATAATTCTATATAACATGTAGTAGGATTTTCTTCGTACTTAACACAAGGGTTTAATTTTCACTCGTTCTGCACAGCTGTAAAGGCTACAGCAAGTTTAAGGCAGAGGCTTTCACTATCTATACTTCTGTCCCTTTATCTTGGACATTAACTTGTCAAACAATGCGTCTGTCTTCATATGAATTACTGTGATATGCTGCCCACCCAAGTTCTTCTTACTGCCTTTCTTGCCTACTGTTTTTGAGTAGTGATGTCTTTCTTCTACAGTCTGGCCTACAAGAATTTATATGTGGTAGGACTTGCTGTGGCTTCCGTAACAAAATCCATGGTCTGAATTTTGCAGTTAGGGTCTACAATGTGTGGGTGGAGAACTGAGTGAGAGCTACAGACAAGGAAAATTGCAAATGGAATACCCAAGCATTCATCTAAAACTCTGCCTTTTCACAGTTTAGATACCCTACTCATCAGGGAGGCACCTACTCTTGCTCAAATACTTAGACCTCTCAATCCTCCCCCGGTGTGATGCATCTAAGTTATGTTCTTGCAAACAAAGTCTGCATCATTCTTTCCTTCAAAAACCTGTCTGGAAGTGACATTATTCTCATTTAGATAAAATACCTTATTGGAGACATTTTGCACTAAATTGTTTAGAGTTGACCGTATTTTTCACATGGATTATATGCCATTTGACCAAAAATATAAATAAACATTGGAAAATAGATTATCTCCCTGTTTCCTATGTGTAGACGAGTCCTTTTTGTACCAAGATACACAACACCATTCACACTTTGTTCCTCTCTGGATCCCAAACAATCCTGTTCTTTTGGGCACAGGGAAAGACACTTGAGAGAAAGCTCAGAGGTGACAGTACCTTGGGGCTTTATTGATAATGGTTAGAGCAGTGTCTAGAAGTTGATCTGGAATGCAGAGTTCAATCACTCTAATCTTTTTGGCTGAGGTGATGCTTTATTTTCTTGCCTTTGCTGGGGTCAAGATAGGAAGCTAGAAAAAATAGGAGCATGCAGCCTTGTTTTTTTCTCATTGGTGTCTTCTTACACAGTGTTTTATGTATACAGCTGCATTAACAGTAAAGCTTTCTAAACAGAGGATTCTACCCAGTCCTCAGCCCCCAAAACCAGGCTTATATGGGATTTCTGTTTACAGCACATCTGCAGAACATCCACAGGAGTTGCCTCCTATTGCTAGGAAATGTTGTATGTGGCACACAGGGTACATGTTCATCAGTTCAAGTTAATTTAGTTTAGGTTTGTTTCAAAATATTCTTATATAGCTTTTGTAGGCTTCACAATCCATCTTAAAGTCATGTATGCTGAAGCCAAACCTAGTAGTCATTTTAAATTTTAAACATCTCCTATGTTGGAAGATTCAGTATTAATAATAGTAGCTCCCAGATTACATAGATGTGTTTCTGTAATTTCTGAAACAGAGATATGCTAGTAATGTTTGCAAATTGCTGTTAACTGTTTAGAAGGATAGAAAAAAATGCCTTTACATTTAACAGAGAATAAATTCTTGCCACTGCTCCCAAAGCAAAATATGCTTTTCACTTTGCTACTTAGGACATATTTTCAAAGGGAATAATAGAACATTACCTTTCTGTGATGGTTCCCCAGAGGTGACAACAGCATATTTTCAAAGGAGTAAGATTTGGGGAAGAACTTAGAACAACCTCAGTGGCTAATTATGTTTTAATTTTTATAACTTTTTTCCTTATCCTTTCTCTGCAGGTCAGAGCAAAGGTGCAAGGATCTGCCAGTGCTTTGAGGACCACTCCCTTCCTTGGAGATCTCACAAACCTGAATGGGTTGAGGTCTCTATGGTTCTGTACTTCATGTGTTCAGTACTCCTGTGTGAATTTGTATACTGCACTGCTACCTTCCAGAAACTGACATTTCACTCTCATGTTGCAGAACTAAAAGATTCTGAAAGAAATCAGAGAGACTCCTGCAAGCAGGAGGGGAAGGCAATGTAGTGGATTGTGTGCATTTAGTACTTTGGCATTGTCTCAGTTTGAGAGGAAGTGAGGCTTTTTTGGGAAGTTATAGTCAAACCAATCAGTGGTCAGATTTGAATATTGACACCTGGTGTGACCACTGAAGACATGGATAGCCTCTGAGAACACAGGGGGTTAAAAGCAGAGAATTCCCAAAGTTCTCTCTCTTTTGTTCTGGCCCAGGGGAGTGCACATCTCCTCTGGCCAGCCACAGGCTGGGTGGGGAGGGGAGCCATGGAGGCCCAGGCTGAGGTAGGCCGGAGCCCCGGAGAGAGAGAGAGAGGGTGGAAGGGAATGGAACCGGGCCAGCCCCTGCAGGATGGAGGGGTGGAGAGACACTGAGATGTTTTTTGTTCCCCCGCCAGAGGAAGAGAGAGAGAGAGAGAGAGAGACAGAGAGAGAGACAGAAGAGAGACAGAGAGAGAGAGGGAGAGAGAGAGCCTGTGCCAGCAGAAGAGGCGGAGGGGGGAAGGTGCCCAGTGTGTGGGAGTCCCCACCATGAGATGTCACCTTCCTGAGGGCAGCGGAGCTTGGACTTTTAACCCTTTCTTGGGTGAAGGAAACTTTATGAAACATTAGTCCTCCTGGCTGGTGGTTTGAGAGAGAAGAGAGACAGTCTGGGACTTGAGATGTTGAGAGGAAGATGGTAAGAATCCGAGGTGGGAGGAGATGCTGGAGTGGCTTTTAGCTGGACTTTTCTTGTATAGCCATAGACTGAACCAAGTGGCCTGTAATATGTGAGACTGCATTTAGGGGGATGCGATGGCTTGAGCCAAGAGAGTGACCTGCAGTAATGACACCATATAAAGGAGTGGAGTGAACAGAGGAAGATGAAGAGGGTGTGGTGGTGCCTTCTGTCTTCAGGGAGAAGAAGAGCTCTGTTCTCGAGACCCTTGGCCCCAGGGGATGAGAAAATGGGGGGGACTGTTGTCCCAAAAATGAGAAAATGGTTGTTTTTTGGTACTTGGCAAAGCATCCTTGAAGAACCCTGTGAGCAGTTTCGGTCCATGGACAGTGGTGAGAGCACTGTACATGGAAGGAGCATGTCACAATGGCAGATTTTCTCTGGGTGGTGCCATGTGTGACAAGGAAACATGGGACATTTCAACCGTATTTCGTGGGGAGGACTGTGGTACAAGAGAGACTCCTCTCTCCCCTCATGGACTGAGAATTGATTATCTGAGTGGTGGTAACTTGATCAGGAATCCAAAGTTTTGTCTCACTGTGTTTTGGTAGAAATTGGGTGGGAGGAGGAGGAATATTTGGAAAGTTTTCGTTCTGTTTCCTCTGTGTTCCTGTTATTTTAGTGTAGGTTAATAAAGGTATTTTTCCTCTCTTTCTAAGCTTGAGCCTGCTCTGCTTTGTTCCTGGTCACATCTCACAGCAGTTAGTTGAAGAAAATATATTTTCATGGGGGAACTGGCATTGGGCCAGTGTCAAACCATGACAAGGATGAAGACTGACACATACTCAGTACACAATGTGTATAGGTATATGTACACAGATAGATATATAGGTAGGTAGGTATGTTATAATACTAAATAAAACAGGACTGGGGCAAGGGCAACACCTGTATATCATTTGTCCATAGCAAAGTCACCGAGGCTGCTGCAGCTTTCTCAGATGTTGTCTAAACCCAGTCTGAAAACAGTGTGTGCGGGGATTCTTCTTAGCAGACAGTTTGGCTGCTTCCTTTTGGAGAACATGCAGCTGTCCAAGACTAGACTGGTCATGCCATTTGGCCTCAGAACTACAAAATAAATTTTATAACCCTTACTCTGATACAGACTCCTTCTGGGATATTCAAGTTTGAAGCCTGAAATTTAGGAGAGCCTAGAGAGTCTCATCCACCTTGCAACATACAGATTTTGGCATGAAAATATAAAAATTAAGCAACTAACTACTTTTTTTTTGTTCTCTTTTCAGGTAATTGGAATGGCTTAGGTGCAAATTGGTTGGTTCATAAATGGAACATGGTCAAGTGGAAGATGTTTAATGCTCATTATGCTTTGTGCCTCCAGTCTTCACTACCATCTTCCTCCTGTTCCAATTCCTAGCTCCAGGCTTAACATTTCACCTGAAAAATCTCACTTACTGAGGTTTCGTCATCAATAAAACTTCAGCACTTTGGTTTTCAAAACATTTGGCATCCCCACTTACGATCCTGTCAGGATTCTGTGGGTGTTGAGCTGAGGTACAGCTTCAGAAGGACTGTCTGTGCAGAGGAACAGAGGTACAGGCCTTTAGGGCAGCCAGAAACAGGTCTGCTTCTGAATAAGGAGATATCAAATAAGCAAGAAAAAGACTTTTTAGCAAGTACCTTCAAATGGTTTTATGGAAAAAAAGAAAAATTTCCAAGGTTTATTGCACATGGGAATAAATATAATGTGTACTAAAAAAATTTCCTGACTGGCCTACGTGACCTTGATTCCACAGGGAAGAGTAATAGTAAAAAAGAAAGCTATAACCTCAGTTTAAAAAAAAAGCTATCATCATTACTGTTGCCTTAGTTCCCCACTTTTATTACATGAAAATACTTACCTGATTAAAATAAAAAATAGAAAGCAAAACTCATCCTTTTTTCTGATTTAAATCACTGTGGTTTATAAACTTGTGATCTACAAAATCAGCAAATTCACACCTTCATAATATATTGATTGCCTCAGAAAGAACATTTTAACAAGAAACATTTAGAGATGTCCTTGAAGGGGCAGAACATAACCAATGCTGAAGTGCAGTTATTTGGTAGCTCAGGTTTAGTGGCTGACAGGCAGGACCTGCTGCTTTCAACCTTCAGGCATCACATCCAGCTGGACAAACCACAGTGAAAGTTATTACCCAGACTTGATGCAGTACTTAATCCCATTTCTGAAAGCAGAGATAACAGTTGATGCAATCTCTCATGAAATAAGCTAAATTACTATTCTATGAGCAGAGTGTGCTACAAACAATTCTATCTGCTTTGTGTTTAAATGATGAAGCAAGGAAACAGTGTTGTACAATAGCTAATACTTATTATCTTCTGCAACAGGACCTAATAACCATGAAAATATCTACCACTGAACTCAACCTCCATTTTATTAATTCTACTCTCCATTAAAAAGACATGACTTTCATTTTGCAACACCAAGTTTCTTTCACATTAAATTCTCTCTAAACTAGTATTTTGAAACCACATGATCTGAGCATAAAGCGTAGATGCTTTAGTGCATATATACATATTTACCAGACTATAGAACCTCTTTATGTTGACCTGTATTGTGAGGGAAGCCCACCTGTAACCATACAAAACCATTTTGTTGTTCCAGCACTTAATACAGAGCTGCCTGACACTCTGATAGTAAAAGGTGTAGAATTTTATGCTACTGCAAGGTTAGGATTTTTTTTAATATTCTGCTTATCAGTGTAACCAAATGTTCCTCATTCTCTATGAACCAAAGAGAAGATATTAGATATACTAATACAAGATATTTCCATTCCAAATGCTTCTTGCATTTTTTCCCAGTTCTTTAAGATGCTATGGACCATTCTTGCCAGGATGTTAGGCTGATGGCTTCTGTGCAGCTCTGCCCTGTGCAGTGCTGTAGAAATGTCACAGTTTGGGGCTAGCTGCTCCAAAAGACTTCCAGAAGCCATCTTCTTGGCACAGTGGAAATGTTTGGGTCTTTGGCTCTTGGGTAGTCCATGTGGAGGCATTCACCTAAAACCACAAAGCATCTGAATCCCAACAGAGACCACAAGCCTTCTCTTCTCTCCACTGCAGGGCTTCAGTTCTATTTTCTAGGTGTCTGAGACTGCCAGTTTCTGAGGCCTGTGGTGAGATATGGTCCAGAAAGAATAGAGCAATCTTACTCTAACCAAACATGTGTCTCTAATCTGTGCCTTAGTATCACCTGAAGTGCTCAGGTTTCAACCCTTTCTGGTGAAAATTTGACCTGCCAGGTCCTTCAGACTCTTAATGTTATGATAAAAAAACTCTGGCTCTCTTATTTGCCTTAGAAAATTTGGTATTACAGAGCTTTGGAATAGCTTTTAAGGTTCCTAGAATATTCTGAACTCAGCAAGATTTTGTGTAGCTGAAATTTTGTGACTAATCTTTTCAAACTTTCATCTTTAACAAGGCAATTTTAAGCTCATCCCTCCCATTTTTTCTTCTCAGCAGAAATTGATGCCTTTGGTATCTGAGGCTGGAGATACAGAGCTTCTGATGAGTGTGGTCCTGGGGCTGGTCTCAGTATGTCACAGTGTGAGGTTACCTGCAGCAGTACTGCTTTTTCTAAGGCTGCCACTGCCTCCTTGGTCTTCCAGAGGACAGACTCTGACCTGTTTAGGAACCTTGTTAACAGAGTCTCTTGGAGGGTAGTCCTGAAGGGCAAATGAGTCCAGGAAGGTTGGACATTCTTCAAGAAGGAAATCCTTAAAGCACAGGAACAGACCGTCCTCACATGCCAAAAGATGAGACAGTGGGGAAGAAGGCTAGCTTGGCTGAACAGAGAGCCTTGGTTGGAACTCAGGGCGGGGGAGGAAGGGGTGGAAATTAAGATTATGACCTTCAGAAGAACGGGCAGACAACTCCAAAGGACTACAAGGATATAATGAGGTTATGCAGGGAGAAGATTAGAAGGGCCAAAGGCCAGCAAGAACTGGCTACTACTGTAAGGAACAACAAATGTTTCTATAAATACATCAGCAACCAATCAAGATCTAAGGAGAATCTCCATCATTTACTGATGCAAAGGGAAACATAGTGACAGAAAATGAAGAAAAAGCTGAGGTACTTAATGCTTTCTTTGCCTCAATCTTTAATAATAAGACCACTTGTCCTCAAGGTACCCAGACCCCCTGTGCTGGAAGACAGGAAAAGGCAGCAGAAATAAACCCCTATAATCCAAGGAAAAAAGGTCAGTGATCTGCTAGACCTCACACAAACACAAGTTTATGGGTCTGGATGGGATCCACCCAAGGTACTGAAGGAGATGATGAAAGTGCTCACCAAGCCACATTTGATCAGTACTGGAGGCCTCAGTTGGATGGAGGTTCACAAAATGATGCCAGTTTGCAAGAAGGGCTGGATGGCAGGTCTGGGAAATTGCAGGCCGTCAGCCTGGCCTCAGTGCTGGGGGAGGTTATGGGACAGATTGTCTTGAGGGTGATGACATGGTACATGCAGGAAACCCAGGTGATCCAGCCCAGCCAGCACTGGTTTGTAAAAGGCAGGCCCTGCCTGACCAGCCTGATCTCTTTCTGTAACAAAGTGTCCCACTTAGTGGATGAGGGAGAGGCTGTTGCTGTTGTTCTACCTGTACATTAGTAGAGTTTGACAGCATTTCCCACAGCCTTCACCTGGATAAACTGGCTGCTTGTGGCTTGGATGGATGTACAGTTCACTGGGTTAAAAACTGCCTGGATGACCTGCCAAGAGCTGGGGGTAGAGTGGAAAAGCTGGAAAGCTGCCCAGTGGAAAAGGACCTGGGGGTGCTGGTGACAGCAGCTGAACATGATCCAGGGTGTGCCCAGGTGGCCAAGAAGGCCAATGGCATCCTGGCCTGGATCAGCAACAGTGTGGCCAGCAGGACCAGGGCAGGGATTGTCCCCCTGTACTGGGCACTGGTGAGGCCACATCTCGAGTGCTGTGTGCAGTGCTGGCCTCCCCACAGCAAGAAGGACATTGAGGTGCTGATGTGTGTCCAGAACAGAGCAATGGAGTTGTTGAGGAGTCTGGAGCACAAGTGCCATCACTGGGAGGAGTACACTCCTCCTGGGAGGGTTTAAATTGGTAGCAAATTATTAATCTCCTGCCTGCTTTTTTGGGCCAAGAGTGCCTCAGGTTCCATGTATCCTATTGACAGTAGCAGGACAGTGTAGGTGTCAAATTCAAGCATCTTTGGTGTGTTATTAAGAAAGGTTACAGCCACAAATACATTCTGCTTTTGATTCTTCAGGTAACTGAGAAAGAATTCCTTGCTGCAGCATGAAATGTTTCTATTTCAGCTGTAAACTAAAAGGAGAACACTTTCCTTTTATTGTCCAGCTCCAGCGTATGTATTCAGACTTCTGGCTATTTACCCAAAAACTTGTTTAAAATCTCCAATACCATGAGCTTTATGAAATGCTATCAGAGCATTCCCCCATTCCTATTCCCCAAAGAGCAACATCCAAAGATCAGAACAAAATATCTGAAGGAGAAGAATGCAGACTCAGCTGTCTTATTTGTCTGTTCTGCCAGGCCCCACACTAGAAAGTTCTTTTGTTTTCCAAATTTCCTTTGATCCAGATCTTCAAAAGGTAACACAGGTATCTTCAGTGGGAGAGCAAGGTAGCTTGTGATGACAACCTCTGGTCTGTACGTTGACTGGAGATGGTGTGCTTCATCTGCCCCTCGTCAGGAGGTGGAGATCACTTTCAGGTTCATTTTTATTTTTTAGAATTTATTTATTTATTTGTTAGAATTTCCAGCTACTTCTTTCACCATTGCTTGTCCTCAGCCAAAAAACACCTGGTAACATGATGAGCATCTGAAGAACAAAAGGGAGAAAACTCAAGTGTTGAGATAAAGACAGTTTGATAGGAAAAATAAAAGCTGTGTGTGCATGCATGCAAAGCAAAACAAAGAACAAGGAATTCGTTCACCACTTCCCATGAGCACGTAGGTGTTCAGCCACCCCCATTAAAGCACAGCTCTATCACATGTATCAGTGACTTGGGAACACAAATGCCATCACTCCAAAGGTTCCTCCTTCTTTCATCAGCTTTGTTGTGGAGTACGATGCCGTGTGGAATGTGATATCTCTGTAGTCAGCTGGGGACATCTGCCCCTGGATGTGTCTTCTGCCAACTCCTTGTGCACCCCCAGCCTTCTCACTGGAGGGTGGGGTGAGGAGCAGAAAAGGCCTTGGTGCTGTGTAAGCCCTGCTTGACAATAACTAAAACACTTTTGATAAAAAATTCAACACATAGTCCCATGATAGCTACTATGAAGAAAACTAACTCCCAGCCAAACCCAGCACACTGCTTTAGCCTCGGTGGTGGCAATGGAGCATGTTTATAAAGGGTGATGACAAATATTGTTAGAAAGAAGTGGAATTTTCCTAGCTTATCAAATATTCAGTTTGGGTTGAAGCATATAGGCAAGTGATGGTATTCTGTTGCAGAATAGCAATGTCAGTTGGAGAGGTGCTGCTTGGCTGTAATCCTAGCTTGTATTCTCAATATACAGGACTTCTACTATGTCCACACAACTTAGAGAAAACTCAAACCTGTGAGAACTTGCCAAAACCTGTTGGCCACCATGTAAACAGTTCCACAATCTGCTCCACAGTTATTACTGGTATCTGAGTCCTGGAAAGTTTCCACTTCCTTACTTGCACTAACAATTGTAAAACTTAAAAACTACAGACTGACTGTATAGCACTGATATAACAAATGTGTATGTTTTTTAACTAAACAAGTATTCAGGTTAAAATGTGTGATGGAACAAGGAGTCATCTTAATGAAAGACAAGACGTACCAGCTTTCATTAAAGAATTGACTTCATAACACTTTTCAGATTGACAAGGATTCATTTTATCACAAGGTATTACATTTATGTTTGTTTCGTAATTTCGCTTCAGAAAAATTATTTTTTTTCAGTGGAGATCACATGAAATTTTTGATGCATTTTCCAATAAGTTAGTGTTTGAGACAAAACTGAGCTACTTAATTAGAGATAATTGCCTGTTAGATACATCAGTCCAGGTTAATATAATTTGATTACTTCATCCAGAGAAATAATAAAAAAATTAAAACAGTACCTTTCAATTCTCTCTATAATTGGTAATAAGATCTTGCTTACTTATATGATCCAGCAACTTTCTTCTGCAATAACAGAGATTTATTGAACTTACTGAAGATATGTACATTTGCAGCAAACTTAGGAAGACTGATTCTTCACTGACTCAAACTAGCATAAATCAGAAGTAACTCTGAGATCAATGGATCAATGGACTTTAAATAATGGTAGGCCAGTATAAAGAGCTCCTGCATGTCAGGTCTCATACTGTTTTTACACATAAGTGACTATATGAATTGCCCTATGAAAACTCAGTGAAGTATTAAAATTGCCTAGAACCACAGCAACCCTACTGCTCAAATAATGTAGATCTGGAGCTGTGTCATGTCCATGTCCTTTATATCAGTCCAACCATCAGAGACAGCATTATGTTTTTCAGAGACTGAAAGGACATTTTTTTTCCTGTGCCAATATAGACATCTAGAGTTTATTGAAGAAATGTTATTCGAACAAAACATAAATTTAATTCTAGATTATTGTGTATTGAATTGTGTTTGACTGCACTTAATATGTTGTTTCAAATTCTGTACCAAGGAGAAACAATGCTATCTGACACTGGAAGAAACTGTCATTGCTTCTTCAGAGGAAATTTTAGATGAAAATATATTAATAAATTTATTTTTCTCTGGCATTCATTTTAGTTAGATTGATACACATCATCATGAAGACCTACCATTTTTTCAGGCACTTTTGACTACCTCTCATAATTCAACCTGTCAACATGAATTTATTGGTTGCAACTGGGTGTAAAGATGGTATAAGGACTGTTATGTGTTGAAATTATATGAGTTTTGAGCATGTGGAATGATAGGAAGCAATCAAATTTCCATGAAGTTGTAGAAATCATTGTTACAATACATTTGTAGTAAATCCAACTAGGAATCTTATGAGGCCTGGTCATTGGAGACTTCAGTGACCTTGGCAATATTTCTGCAAGTGGTGCCTTTAAGACAGTTGAACTTTATGGGCTTTAAAAAATCGAAAAGATACACAGATTTCAAAGATATTTTTATTAATAGAATTCAATCACAGTTACCCCCTGGTCCTGTTTAAATGGAAATGCTCCTACAATACCTAGGCATTCTGTATGTCCAATCCTCTGAATCCAAGGTATTCCTGAACATCTAAATAAAGGAACAAAGGGCTATATCCCACACTAATCAAGAGTATACCGTGGGTTCTAACTTTTTACAACCTTCTGGCACATGCCTTCTAGTATCAACTCCGTCCTTCTATGTTCAGTTTTAAACTGCTCTTGTCTGGCCTTCTCCCAGAATCCCCGAAGTCTAGCAGTTCTTTATGATTGCACACGAATCTTCTTAAGCTACTTGCTTTGCTTTTCCCTTCTCTATAAAAAGCAAAAATACTTGCTTACTTTATAAAGCACTTAAATGTCTGTGAATCGGTTTTTTTTATATGTTACAGCTGGGAGCAAGAGGAAGAGATTAGATATTTGTCCACATTTGTGGGGTTGTTAAATCAAATTCCATCCCCATCTGGTCTGATGCAGACTATGGAGTTATTAATTTGGTGATTTTATTTCCTCCTATAAAACAAGACAAAGACCTTGTGTTTAGACTCTGGATTATTTTTCTCTATTCACTGGTGATGTTTCTCCTTCTCTCCTGTCTTCAAGTGCAGACACTAGTTCTTACTTTTGGAGTGTTCCCTTTATTAGGTATTTCTTAGGTTTTCTTTATATATCATTAAAAATAAATACTTCCAAAAATAAAAATGTCTGGCATGACCAATGAAAGAAGTACTTCAACTGAATCAGCTGACAATGAGAATAAAGTATTTACAGTGTCAATTGTCACTGGTATGGCAACTCAGCCTATTCTTGACTATGCTGGAATGATGTCAGAAAGATTAAAGGTTTTGGTCCTGGTAGGAGATAGTTCCGTTGCATCAGAGTTGCAATGTTGCAATGTAAAGAGGTTATTTTCTACTTCTCAAGTAGTGTTTACTGCATTTCTCAATTATTTCTTCTATTACTTCTATGGAACCATGTGAAAAATTCTGACCTTTTTAACAAGTGGATTCAGTTTTCCTTCTCACCTTCAGTCTAAGTGGTGATCAGCACTTTTCTGAATGTAGCCATTGAAGTTTAACATCAGTTTAGAACAGATATGATGCCTGAGAATTAAAGATAATACTAAATCTTTGTTGATACATGATTTTCACTTATCAGTTTCTGATATAGTAATACAAATTACAGACCTTATATGACTTTGTATACCAAGCACAGGTGATTTAATCCTTGTAAAAAATTAATAAATTTGTGGTTTTTTGTCTTAGACTGAGAAATTATATTGCAAGATGGTCACCTAAACCCCAAGAAAATTGTCCTCCTTGTAAAAGAATTAGTGAAAATAATAATAATAAAAAAATCAGTTAAAATGTTAGAGACTATTCAGTATAATCAAGGTACAATTTAGTATAATCAAGGTACAATTCAGTATAATCTAGTACCATCTGGACAAACTGGACAAACAAGGGTTGTCTGGGCACACAAATTGCAGTTTTGACTATGGTTAGAGAGAAAGCTGCCTTTTGGCTAGAAAAGTTTTGCAGTCACTGGAAAGCATACTGGGAATAAAGTGGTCACTCTCTATTCAGCTGCTCAGAAGTCAAGTTATCAGGACAGAATAAAAGTAGATATGAAATAGGTACTGTGTAATGAATGAAAGGAATCCAAAACAGTATTGACAGAAAGCAGCTCTGGAACTATCTTCTCAGAGCTTGCCAGAGTCTCCCATGATGATGATAATGTCCCATTTAAGTTGTTTCTCTAGAGTGTCTCAGGACCTAAATTTAAGCATTCTGCATTTTTCCTCAGAAGAAGAAAAGGAACTTTAATACCTGTGAATGTTGCCTTTTTGGAAGACCAAAATGTCTAGTCAAAGCATACAGTTTGCATTTTGTGAATTGGTTATATTAATTCCCTTCTCTCTGGTCCCCTCACCTTCCCCAGCCCTGAATTTTAGTAAAATTTCCTCACAAGAAAGAAAACCCTTCTAGAACTGCATACAGTATTAATAAAGACTTCTTATCTAGTTACTTGGTGACTGCTTGAAGCAGGAGTCTGATTTGTAAAGCATTAACTTTATTTGCTGATATTGGTAGGCTATAATCTCTGTCATTCTTTATAAAATTATCTGCAATTCTAATTCTAATGCTGCAAAGGATGGTAGACTATAGCCTGTAATAATTTTTTTAGAGTTAAGTGATGTAAATCCTTAAGCAGATTAATTTACAAATAATAAATTCTGGCATGATTCCAAATTTCAGGAAGTTTCCCTTCTTGATCTGAAGACTTGATGAATGTATGAATACAGGATACAATCCCAGCTTTTGCATGATGTCCATTAATACCTTCTTTTATCTGGACATATAGCTGACCATCAGCACTGAGACAGGTTTTGAATGCTGGAATAACCATTTGGGAGGGTTTGTTGCTTGATTTTGGTTTTGGTTTCTTTTCCCTAGTTGGAACCAGAGCTCATATTATAGACATTCTACTGCACTAGCAACATAGCACAGCCTTTCTTCAGGCTGCTTATAGGCTTCAACTTAATAGTTTTCCTCCCATCAAAGACAGAAGAGATTGCCTCTTCCCTCAGGAAAAGAAAAAGCCATGAGTTTAAATCCTAAATCTCCTTATTCTGGGCTAGTTTATTGAAAACTCTCTGCAAGTTTTGGGAAATCAGAGATCACACCCTGGGATTATGGCATTGAACTTTGGTTGCAGTTTGTAGAAGCCAAAAGGCTGCAGCACACGTCACATCTCCAGAGTAACGTGTGATATCTCTCAATCTAGCTCTTAGACCTGAATGAGGCTGGTGTAAACCAGGTGACAAAGTAATAACCTGTAGCTTCCAGGCCAGTTCCTGATCTGTTGAATAACTCTTGCTTTGTGTTTACTCATGAGCCCAGTCAAACCTTGGGCTAACCTGCTTGCATCAAGGGACTGTCTGTACAAATTGACTCGTGCTGGTCCTCCGGTCTTCACTACTGTCCCAAAATTTAAAGTCATATTTGTGTCTTGGTCTGCAGTGCAGGGTTCAAACAGCAGAATCTGTCTTCTGGGTTTCCCTCTATGGCCCATTTTTAACCTGAATGCGTCTGTTTGCTACAGTTTTTTTATCTAATCTGCTAGATTATAGCAAGCTGAAACACTGACTTCTGGTTTTTGAAGTACATCAGTGATGACATGTTTCTAATATTGCTGTTGATAATTTAACTTCACAAGCTTGATGGTGTTTTCTGTGTATGAGATAAGCTAACCACACATACAATGTCTTCCTTGCTTCAGTATGAGAGCTTGCAGGTAGTTGTGTCAGTATAGTGACCAATTCAGGGACTCTGTCACTTTATTTCATGTAGGAGGTTGAGGTCTGATAGGTTCTGCCTGAGCAAATGTTACAGCATGTATGTTGTTGCCAGAAAAGTGCGCATGCTATATCAGACAAATTCTTAACCTTTTTATAAGATTAAAATTTAAATGTAAGATTTTAAATTTAAAAATGGGTCATTTAAATGTTTACTAAAACTCTGACAAATTTACTTTCTCTGAATATGAGTACAATTGAGAAAGACTATTTCCTTGTTCTGTAGTAGGAGGAGAAATTAGGGATATCCTATGTTCTGGCTTAAACTGCACAATTGATCCTTCCTAGCCATTTTAGCTTCTGTTCATCCCTCTGAATGTATTCTGTTTCAAGTTCCATTATTGCTGTTGGAGGACACAAATTATTGACACATGTTTGGAAAATCCAATGTTTCTGGAATAATTTAAATCACAAACCCGTTTATAGTTACTATAAAGCAAACAGGTATTTTAAAATCACTATCTTAAAACTGAAAGACATACTTTTCCAAATTCCTTTCCATTATATAGCTGTTTCTGATAGCAGCTAGGTTTCATGCAAGTGGATTTTTCAGTGTCAGCACTTAGCAGTAGATAATATGTGTCTCAATGGCAAATCAGTGATAATGTCAATGTTCATAGTTCTCTAGATTCATGCGTGAAGAAGAAAGATAATGACTTGGAAAATGTTTCTAAAATGAGTTTACCATTTCTTGTTCATTCATATTAATTTGGAATCTACTTTAATGATACAGTCAGTTACAGTGCAGGTTAATATACTTAATCTGAAAAGATCTTTTGAGATGCTTGAGAAACTAAAAAAGCAGTTATTTTCTATCTGCTATAACATCCTTCAAATTAATGTCTGAATGTATGTTATCTTCAGCTCTATGTTATTTGCTCAATGGCACATGCTTATTTTGATCTGAACTTCAAGCAAGTTTGTCTTTATCTTTAAAAGAAAAAAAACTCCTCAAAAGAAAACACCCTATCACACCTCTTTCCTTTTGTGAATGGCCTCTATTTGGAATTCACTAAACACAGCAGTTTGTGAGATTCCATCTGTTATGTCTTTTTGCAAACAGCTCTGGTGCAATTTTCGAAAGCCCTTACCAATGTTTTAATCCTATTCCATGGATCCTTCCATTGGCTTTAGACATCAGGTGTGGACATGAAGAATTTCTGCTGTCCCGCTTTTTGGTCTTCTTCCTGAAACCAGTTCCCGAGTGTTTTGAGATTAAAGCCTTGCATGGGAACCACTAATTTAAATGGAAGATACACTGTGGTTCTAATGGGCTAATCTTCTAAAAACAAAGAATAGAGATTCAGGCACTTTTGTGTAAAATTTAGATCTTCACAACTTTTGCCCTCTCCTAGAGTAAATCCCTTTGACACTTCTGTTTCTGTCCATCCCCCTCCCCCAGTCCTTCCAAAGGGCCCAAATGTCTTCAGCTTTTTAACTACCCAGTGACTTCATGGTTATCTCACAGCTAATATCCACTCATCTCAACTAACTACAGTATGGCTGAAATTCTCTGCTTATACAGCACTGGGTATACCTCTGAGCAGGATTCTCAAAGCTCCTGAGCTCAAGTGAATTAGGGGGAAAACCAATCTCCCTGCATTCAGTCCTAGTTTACTCATCAGATTGTATGTGGAGAAATCACCTGACATGGGATGATCATAGTCCAAATCCTCTCTCTCCTTCTGAAAGAGCAAATCTTTGACCAAAGATTTCTTGTTTTAGAGCCATTCCATACAACCAATAGTGCTTGAATCAGAAGAATCATATTAATCTGCTATGGAACCTGCTCAATTTTGCCCAAACTAAAACTCATGGGGATTCTGCTAGCTTTCACACTCGTTTAGTTTTTTTTTTCTGCCCTAAAGATCAGTTTTTGCTCAACCTTGATAACAATTGACCTCTCTGGGATAAGAAAAGGAAATGGAAAACTGAATTGTTTATGCTTGGGTTGAAAGTCCTTCCCAAAAGGTTTCTGTACAATGGGAGGGTTTGAAACCTTCATCTTTCATCCTTTTCCTCCAAGGGTTCTCATGTTTAAGTCAACCCCCAAGCAAAGGAAGCTGCTTTCCCTGCCTCGGTAGTATTGTTGGTCTAAGAAATGGGTGGCAGGGATAGACTGTAACTAAATGCCAGACACCACACAGTCTTATCTTTAGAGCTGTTGCAACTGCTATCTGACTCCTCCCTAACCAAAAGTACCCAAACAAATATTACTAAAGATTTAAAAACAGACACTGAATTTCACATCTGACACGTGGGAGAAAATCAGTAATAAACTATAAAAGCTCAATAACTTTTACTGAATTGTGCTTATTATATCTATGATAAAACCATTTTGTCTTTCAGTTTTCTGGCCAAGAATACAAGAAACATCAAATTAGCTTTTCAGATTACCTCTCTGTAGCTACGTTACGTAGAAAAAAAATGACTGACCAAAATGCCATTTGATTCAGTATGTGTTAAGAATAAAAATCACAGGAGAATATATTTACTATATCAGAATATATGAAGTTGTTCATTTGAAATTGTCACTGCTGTATCTATGCAGTTTTAATATCAAGAAAATGAGAAGACTTCAAACAGTTAAGTATATAGAAGTCTTGCAGCTGGGAAAACCTATGAATGCATTGTTTAGCAAAAAAAGTACTATTCCATTGTTCCCTTTTCCCATACAGGTCATTATCTTTAAAACTTGTCCCTCAGAACTCAGAGAATATATTAAAGAGTAGCTGAATGGAAATGAAAGTTGTTTTGTTTGTTGGGTTTTGGCTTGTTTGTTCTTTCTTGGTTTTTTTTTTTTGGGTTTTTTTTTTTTTTTTTGTTTTTTTTTTTTTTTTTTTTGGTTTTTTTTTTTTTTGGTTTTTTTTTTACTGCAGAGTGCTTGCAAATCCTTAGGTCTTATTTTTGCAGAATTTTGGCCAGACATAGCAGTCCTATTAAACATGAGCTATAGATTAGGTAAACAAAGCCGAATAACAGCTATTTGCTCCTTTGCTTGTGTGAGTTGTTCCTAGTCTTTCAGAAGATCTCTTCTCTCTCTTTAATCAATGTTGAAGTAGCAGAAATTTAAACATTAAGGGCCTGTTTTTCATCAGATTAATGAGCAATGAGGTCTAGACTTCTTGTACTTATTTTCTTCTTTGCACTGATAGTAGATGGCTTAATGGAATTGAATGAATGCATTTTTAGAATAGGAAAAGGATTCTAAGATATTATGCATGTTCTTTCCCTTTTTTTTTCTTTTTTTCTTTTTTTTTTCATTGTCTGGAACTTAGAACAGACTTTTTGTTTTTCAAGCTACTCACCAACACTTTTGACTTTGCCAGTGCCCAAACAGTGCCCAGTTGTTTTGATTTCATACTCCTTTTGTATGGGTCAAAACCATGTTAAGTACCTTCCTTCTGCCTAAAGCATAACCATGGTCTCTCTGTGTTAGTGATCTGATATTAATTTTTTGTTCTAGTATAGTCTTTGTTTTAACAAAAATGCAAATTGGTCCTTTTAGAGCTAGTCTCCATTCTTTGACAGTAATATTTCTGTCAGGCTAAAGAGCAAATACCATTCCTCTCATCTGTGAGCTGACATCTGACATTTTGGCAGTAGCAGAAGATATCTATCTTACCATTATATTCCTATCTGAAAATAGCAGACTTAAGTGCATGTTGGGACACAAACACAACATGCAAGAGGATCCCGTGACTTTATGGATTCAGTTATTGATTCTTTGGTGGTAATGATGTGCTTGCTTATACTGTCACCTGCTAGCTCTTCTGGTACCCCTATTTTAAAATTATAACCATTTTCTATAAGGAACCGTGAAAAGACTTTTCAAAGATCATTGTTTACTTTTATAGCAATTATGATGCATGATCTCTACCATTGTAGTCTCTGCAGAAATGTGATGATCGTCCCACATAATCAAGAAAGTCCTGTCTCAGTGTGAAGTTTCTATGCCATAAAAGAAGAAAATATATTCCAGCAGTGCATTAACACTGGGAACTAATATCTCTCATGCAAAACAGTTACTATCTTTACATATGAAAGTAAATCTTCAATAAAGGTGCTGAGGAGCCAGGAAAATCCAACTGTCTTATGTCTGTGTTCATATTCTAGATTTGCCTAGTGGCTCAAGACATGAACAGAACTAGAATTTCCTCCAATACTTCAATACTCCTGGAGATATTTGGGATTTCAACTTGTTCTATCTTTCTATGAATTACACATCAAGGAACTACACATCTGTGACATGTGAATGACTCCATGTTGACAGTACATGTAACATATTAATGGGTTACAGAGGTCAGCAGCAGACTTCATTAAAAAAAGGTGTGAGTCATCAAAAGGGGTTATTTGCTCACAGTGTAAAGAACAAAATGAAATTAAAATTAGAAATATGACTATCATGTATTTCTCAGTAAGAAAACCTGTACTTTAGTTTTTCATGCTATTTTAAATTTGCCATGTGATTTGAACACTTGAGTAATCTCTCTTATTATTTTTGTTAATTCTGGTGATTATGGCTGTCCTTTGATTTATCTCAGGTATGAAACCATAACAGAGATGCTGGATTATTAACAGGTATTGGAGAGGGTACAATCTGACTATATGAGTGATTCAAAATATGTGACAATAGCTACTTTCTTGATCACTTTATTTAGATCAGGATGAATTTCTCCACTTGTGCCCTGAATTATAATTTTTAAAAATAATAATCTTCCTAATGAAGCAGGAGCATGCAATTTTCTTTTCCAATTAATTTTATATTAAAGTAAGTCCTGACAAGAGAAGCACCAATAAAAACATAAATTGTGACAGGAGATTTAAAAAGTCATTGAAGCAGAATGAAATAAGATAGAGTTGGGCTGCTTATGCTGAACACTCAGTACAAGAGGTGAATCAGTAAAGAATAAAAAGTTATTAACACATGTTAATATGATTTAAATGGAAGTATCCTTTGAAATGGAAATATGAAGTAAAAGAAAAAAGGCTAAAATATGCAGTAAGAAGCAGTTTGTTCTAATGCTATGTTCAGATAATAATCCCTAATCAGATGCTGTATATTATTTAATATTCTTTGTACCTACCAAAATATACAAAATCATCATAATAAAAAGAAAGTAAGATTCTAGTTAAAAGAAGCTTATCTATCTTCCAGTACGTATATTTCTGTTCCCTTTCTCAAAGTGAAATTGAATTTATTAAATTTCAAAGACTGCCTTAAGGTTTGATAAAACCTAGCTAGAAAGCGAGCTTTCTATCTCATCAAAAATATGACTTTGGCATTTAGCATGTAATTCTAACACAAAGTGCAAAGAAGAAAAACTGGCAGAATGGTCAACAACAACAATAAAATATATAAAAATGTCTTAACCATGAAATATTCTGGAGCTGAGTTTTGTTGAAGCAGATATATTCCAATAAAGTATTTAGACTGAATTTTAAAAAAACTTTATTGAAATAACGTTTCCAAATCCTTCAATTTCTCATTAAGGGACATACTGGTTTTAGTGAGTCTTGTGCGTCTAATTCACAATTCCAGGGAAAATTACATTTAGTTCAGAGCAATTGGTACAATTTTTGACAGCAAAATTGCAAAACACAGAACAGATTTTTAGTTAACATATTTTCTACCAGCAGTTTTTCTTGAGTGTGTAACATTCCTATAAGCACTGATAGCAGTTCTGGTAGTTTGAACTGTGCCAGAAGAAACAGAGGAGTTTTATAAGTAACTGGAACACTATCAAATACTTAGCCCTGTTTATATTCTTCCTGTCATAGGTACTTGTGTGAAAAATGGAGGACAAGACCACTTTTTCATAGGTGCTTTGAGGAAAGGTAGAGGGTCTGTAGTCCCAGTGCAATGTTGCCTGGTAACAGCCTGAAGGCTGTTTGAGGAAGAAGGCAGGACCCTGCCTTCTGAAGTCTCTTAAAACTTCCCAATCCCTTACTCTAAGTCTCTCTCTGTAATGTATCCCATTTACACTACTTCCCCTTCAATATCCTTCAAAGAAAGGAAGAGCCCATGCTGGGTTATTTTTCATTATGGAGAATATTCTGAACTAGTATGAGACAAGACAGTGAGATATCTCCCTAGTGCAGGAGGCCAGGTAGCATAGCAAGGATGGGTAGATTTTTACTACAAGCACAGAGTGAGTGTCTGGCTAGAGAAGCAGATCTGGCTTGGGATCAAGACCATCTAGGGCAGGAAGGCCTTTGCTGACATGAAGCCTGCAGTCACCTGTATGGGCCTATCTGGAAGATGAGATGGGAATGAATGGCACATATGAACCTTAATCTTGAATCCCAGATTTTTGTTGTAGGAATAGGAGGACTAATTCCTTTGACAGCTCAATAAACAGTTGTCCAAATATGAAAGAAAAAGCTTCCCATTTTACCTGTTATGATCATCCATCATACTTAGCATTCTGCTGAAGCCATCTACGGTGGAGAAAAATCTGAAAGAAAAGATAGTGATCAACTAATGGCACTGATCCAGACTGCAGTGGCAAGACAATCTCACTTCCTTCTCATCTTTAAATTTCCTCTCAACCTCTGTGCTGTGTAATGCCACATCTCCCAATATCACCGATTATACATTTCATGCTTGAAAATACTCTTGTGAAAGAGTTACCCATGAAGGATGGTTAATCCCAGACAGAAGCTATGTAAATTGGAACATATGAGTTTTGATTGCAATGTGCCTACCATTTTAGTATCTCATGTTACCTACTAACCCACATATCTGCCTTACTGGGCAGTCAGAAAGATGATGTAGTTGAAAAGAAGAAAAACATATTTCTCTGAAGAGGTCAGAGATGCGATGCAAGAAATCCTGCTTTATCCATTCTCTCGGGCATGGGTACTCAGAAAAAAACCCACAAAACCTGAAACCGATAACTGTTTCCAGAGGCTTTTATTTTTTATGTCCCCAAAAGAGTCCAATATTTCAAAATTATGGCAGTGGGAAACACTGTCTTCTTTTGTAGGCTCTGAAGCAAATGCACGCAACACCCTCTCTTATGTAACATCTTCTAGGGAATGAAGAGACATTATTATCTAGATATTACGCAATGATCATGAAAAAGTGAAGAACCATAGAAAGTCATTGCATTAAATGTGTCTTGCAAATGAAGAACCATCACAAGGACAAATCAACACAAATGAGGACAAGAAAGGGGGTTGAAAAAACATGCAATGCTGAGAGATTTTTCATAATTATATTAATATCTAATCATGGTGTCATGATACGAAGCCTTTCCTTATTTGAGAAATTTAGCACAAAACACCTTCAACAAACAAGTGGTAGAAATGTCAAAAAGCTCCTTCCTCCACTGAACCCAGAAACTCACTCAAGTTTGGGGCAGCAAGATGTTCAACTGGGGAAGATAAATTCCAGTGCCAGGTTTGATGTTGCCTGAGGAATCTGTGGATTCTGCTGTTTTATGACCAGATCTCAGGTCCTGAGCAACTTGATCTAACTTGCTTTGACCACATAGCAGGAACAGGAAAAAAAACCCCATGTAGACAGTTTATTACTCTACAGAGAGATTAGGAAATATTGTTTCAGATAAAAGTTGTAATACAAGTCAGGTTATAAAAGCTGATGATAATGTGTTGAGATTTTATTCTTTAACTCCGTAACGCATGTAAAATAAGTTACAAAAATTATTCATATGATATTTTTATATAAATTGTTTTATATTTCTTATACATAAAATATTTTAAATAGACAAATATATTGCAAAGATGATGATCAAACTTTTCCATTTAAAATGAGAGTTTGGCAAGCAGCAGAATTCTTAGAAAATGTATGATCTTTCTTTGCATTGTTTCAGAGAAAAGGTACCACTGCAAGAAAGAATTCTGAAGCCTGAAAAGTATTAACATTTTCCAGTTGAAGCAGTTCATTTTACTAATCCGAGGAAATATTTTTGTCCCTTCTAATGTGCTTTAACATGAAATTTAAAATGCATGCGTATCACCTTATGCAGAATGCTGTGTTTCTTTCTATTTAATATAATTTTCAATCTTATTTTGTTGAAAATTTTGGATTGACCTGAAATGTTCCTTTTGAAACTACGAGAAAAATCAATCAGTCCAAGAGGAGAAACTTAAACATACTTTAATCAAGACTGCATTAATCTTGCTCTCAGACCAAGGCACAACAAGCTGTGGAATGCTCTTTGATTTGCAGACTGAACAGTTAGAAGTGTACATTCTGTATCTAACAGGTTCATACTAAATAGCTGAATTAACCATGAATAATTCAATCAAATATAGAACTTTCAGGAGCTGTAATCTCAGAATCACCTCTCAAAATTTAAGGTTTCTGCTTTCTCGTGATTCCAGTAGCTCAAGGGGATAGTAATTCTGAGCCTTGTCTGAACACATCCAACTTGATCAAAAACTAACATCCTAGCCCTATCCGAAAGCAAGTTTCCCTTTTATTTATGTTTGAGTCTTATAAGCAAAGAAAAATGGTCAGAGAACTATATCCAAAGGAAAAAACTAATGCAACTAAGAGAAATTCATATTTCTATCAAGGAACAAAAACATGCTGGCTGTCTTTTCCACTTGATTATTCTTCACCAGTGAGCTTCCTTTTTTAAACTTTCCCAAATATCTTTTTTTCACAATATACAATTTTTTTAGTATAAACAACACCCAAGAATCATAAGCATGAGTTTCACAGATCAGTGCAACTGCTAAATGAATGAGGAATGAAATAGCAGTTAAAAAAAAAAAAAAAAAAAGAAAAGAAAAAGGAGAAGATCACAGTCTCAAAGAAAGATTGAAAATGCCACAGAGCAATCCAAGGACCTTGTTTTCAGGTCTTGATGATGAACTTTCAGTGGCTGCAGTGGACTGTTTGAAGCCCACTACTTTCAGAGGGAAAAAGCCAACATCTGTCTCTGACAGTTTATTTAACTCTGTGAAGAAGCATATACTTCTTGAATGCCAAGCAAGATGTAGCACGCTGAGTGGCTTGCTGCTGGTTCTGAGTAAATTCCTGTAAAAACATATTTCTGAGTCTTTAGCATTAGACAGATAGGTTGAGACAGCTGAGCTGAGAGAGCTGTGGTTGTTCAGAAAGGAGAGGAGAATGCTTCAGGGACACCTCATTGTAGCTTTTCAGTACATTAAGGAAGCTTATAAAAATTAGGGAGAGAGATTATTTATATGGGACACTTTATAGTGACCGAAAAAGGGGAAATGGTTTTAAACGGAAAAAAGGAAGGCTTAGATTAGGTATTGTGAGAAATTCTTTGCTCAGAGGGTGGTGAAGCACTTGAACAAAATAGCCTGAGAGCTTGTGGATGCCCCATCCCTGGAAGTGTTTAAGGCCAGGCTGGATGGGACCATGAGCGATCTGGTCTAGCATGCATCCCTGTGCATGGTGGAGGGGTTGGAACCAGACGCTCTTTAAGGTCACTTCAAATCCTAATTATTCTACCATTGTATTCTATGGTTCTATGAATGGTCAGCCAGTCCTACCTTTACCTTTTATTCTTTTTTTCACCACAGCACATCTCCAAGGCCAAAAGGGCTGCTACTCCACTATTCAAAGGAGAGTTGAAGTGAAACTCCAGCCAGATCGCTACCAAACAGATTGATATGAGAAGACTGCACACTGGAATAGCAAAAAATCTAATTAAATACCTTAAAGGTACTTTTGTTTTAGTGTATAATTGTGCATATTGTGCATATTGTATAAGTGTTTTCTGAGCAGCAGAGAGAACCAAGTTGGGGCACTGATGGTAGGTACAGGTATGATGGCCAAAACAGGAGTTCTCAAGTAATGATGGTTCAGGGTGCAGTAATACAAGCAGCTGAACTTGCTCAGCTGAGGGGTCAGCAAGGAGGTGGAAAGTACCATAGCAAAACATAGAATTAAATTTCTAACTGCCGATTAATGGTTCCCACTAGTAAGCATTGATAGGAAAAGTATGATGAAAATCAAGAGAAGGGTTTTTTTTTTCTTCTCACATCTCAATTCTCTCACAGAAGATATAAAAATAATGAACTGAAACAAGGGTTTCTGCTCTGTACACTCAAAAATTTATGGTTGATTAAGCAAACAAAATGTGATTATCATGGAATGTCAAATCATATCTCCCAGGGAAATGTGACACAGAACTGGTCCAATGACACAAAAAGAGAGGTGTTACACAGCAGAGTAATATATCAGCAGTAAAACAACAGTACTAGAAATGAAAGTGAAAGAGCTACTTCACAAAATGTAATCAAACTTTTAAGATAAGAACTTGTGAGATGCTAGACTGCAGTAATGATATCACACCGCTAATACTGATGACTTACAATTTATCAAGAAATCTTTCCATATTTCGTAATTTTGAAATGAAAACAAAATTTCTCAAATATGATTGTGTATTTGCATTCATTTTACTGGATTTCTTTGATAGGAAAAAGCATGCCTTTCTATGACAGAGAGAACATACAGGTTTTCAAAATGTTACCTGACAGCTAAGGTTATAATTTTTGGTTTTCTGTCAACTTTTAAGGCCAAAATCTTAAGCACCAGATGAAAAAAAGCACATATGTCAGATGGTCAATTTATTTCCATTTGCAAGTTAGAGGTGGCATTTAGCTTTAGAGCCTCAGGACCAACCCACAGAGGAACAGAGGTAAAAAGAGTAAGCAGTATAAAGATGAGAAATCAGCATTACCAACAAATAATGTAGCTCCTGCTACCCCATTCCCAGATGAAAAAGTTTTCTTTTTGTGTTTTATTCAGGTTCTCTGTATCAATTTGTCAATGTTCAACCATCAGTATTGACCCATACACTACATCTAATTTTTTGACTTGTCAAGGCAATGTTTATGTCAAAGGCAATGTATTTTTTTCCATTAAAATCCCAGCAACCTGGACTTTTACCAAAAAAGTCTTCTGTCAGGGATTTCTAAAACAGCTGGGCAGAGGTACAAAGATGCAAATGTTTTTCTACAATTTACTTAAGAAACTCAGTCACAGATTCAGTTCCTCTCTTGCTCTGTATTTAAAGCACGAACAATAATAATCTTTTCTTTTAAAAAAACACATTTTGAATGCTGAGAAATTATTTATTTAGAGTTATGAAACAAGAATCCTCTATGCATTATCTTACTTTTAATATATTATCTTTCATCCAAAATCAAAGAGCTATGACTTTTTGGAAATTCTAGTAACTTAATGATAATTCAATTCTATCTATTAAAATGATTGCAAATGCTCTCAAACAACTGTTTTGCATGTCTCCTTATCATGTAATGATCTGATAGGACAGCCCAAATTTAAGCTCCAAGCACACAAATCCCATACAGATAAAGAAAACCCCACAATTTTTTCTCTGTAGGAGAGAGAATATATAAGAGTGGTTGGGATTGCACATGAGGAGAATGATGAATGTCAGTATTTTGGACCAGGTTGCAAAGTCAAGATTTCTTCAAAGAGAATATCTTGCTGTCAGATCCCTTTTCATTTCTCAAGTTAATCCCTTTGAACATATCATTCAACATCAAAATGGAACAATACCATATAAAGAAATGCAATTTCGCAAATAAGTTATTTTAAAGCAATTTAGGTATGTTAGAAATTATACTTCCAGCTGCCTCCAAAAGTCAGTAGAAAAAAAAGCTTACCTTATTTTTCCAATACAGTAGATAAAGTCTTTGAAGTAGGCGTAATT
Source organism: Promerops cafer (assembly GCA_013398275.1). Classification (NCBI taxonomy): domain Eukaryota; kingdom Metazoa; phylum Chordata; class Aves; order Passeriformes; family Nectariniidae; genus Promerops; species Promerops cafer. The sequence continues at coordinate 53,182 of VZSE01002221.1, read as the reverse complement.
TTTAGTATGTTTAGGTTTTCAGTGCCTTCTAGGATACAGTGGTATTTTTAGAAGAACTCAGTCATACACAGATTTCACTGGGATACACAGACTTTCAGAGTGCTGCTACAAAGCTTATACAGAAACAATCATTCATGTGTTAAAATGCTGGTGTACCACACCCATCAGAATTCTTCTTCCATCAGCTGCATGCTTTCTTTGCACAGTCACACACACTTACTTTGTAAACATATTTTATTAGGTACATAAAGATGCAAACAATCCTTTTGCACATTAGCAGTAAACTTTATGGAATAGTAGTTCATATGTAAGTGTCATCTTTCTGCTTCAAAACATTTTTACTGTAGGGACAGTTAAAGCAGAAAAGTCCATACAATATATGTGGGAGGAAACCTTGAATTTTCAGCTCTGATGAAGTCCACTGCTACACCAACAGCCTGGACACACTATGTCCTACTGCAAGCCTGTCTGGGATGGCTCCTTGCACAGATACAGACATGCTAGCTGAAGTCGATCGTTATCTTGGGCTGCACTTGAAATTGTAAAGCATCCTGAGAGCAACTGCTGTAAAGCAGGCTCCTATTCTCTAAAGTTAATAGAATTATACTCTCTAAGTAAAAGGATTACCAGGACAACCGCTGATTTTTCCAAGCTCACACCTGGTTAACAAATAAGCTAATAGGAATGAAATGTTCCTCTGCCTGCTTCTATTCTCAGTTTGTCCACTAAACATTTGTCAAGAAAATAATTCCGTTGATTTGAAATATCAGGCTGATGTACTGGAGACTAAAATTTGCACAAAAAAGCTTATTGCTTTTGTGCCAGCATGCTGTGAAATTTTATTTTGTAAGAAGCAAGTTGGCTGCTTTGCTTGCAGAACTCACTGTCAGTGCAGATAAGATGATGTCTCAAATAGGCTTGTCAGTTTTAAGGACACAATTTCTTCCTGCAACTGTTCCAAATTTTTCAGAATGGCCATGCAGGGCCTTCAAAGACATTTTCTATGCAACATATTCCTTTTTTTTATCCTCTACACAAAAAGAGCGTTGCAATAAAACTCCTACTTTTGGCTTTTAAGTTTGTTTGCTTGTATTATTTCATAAGAAAGCATTTAAATATAGACACATGGGTATAGATAACAGCATTTTGTATGGACAAGAAAATAAACATTCAGAAGCTGGAAAAAATATTGGACTGCTTTGACTCAAGTCACAGTTAAGCTACATGCTAAACATGCATCAGGCTTCTGGGAACCTGTTGGAGTCTGGCTTGTTCAGTGCTGATGTAATCCTTTTCCAAGCAGTAGAACATATAAACATGAGCTCTGCCCTGCATCAACCATGCCTGCATGAATTCCAGTCATTAGGAAACACAATAAGAGTTGTCTGTCTGTCTGCAATAGAGGTAAATGTACTTTCAATATATGTATATTCATTAGATCTCATACGGAATGACATATGAAAATCTCTTTATGGCCATTTTCTGGCAGTAAAGGACTTGCTTGATAGGACTACTTCTTCAATCTCAAACACAAAACTTGCCTCTCAGCCTATTAAATTCAAGTACCCATCCAGCTCAGGAAAAGGCAGACACCTCAGAATGAAAGTTTCGTGCTGGGCGATCAGCAGAGCCCCTTCACATTTCAGAAGCTGACTGGAGGCTGCTGCTTGGTGCAACACTCAGTCAGGAACCATTTCACTGAGCAGGAGTGCTGGGACACTTTCCTGCTTCTCTTTCTTTGTGTCCACTGGAAGACTTGTTGCATCAGAGTCTCTTGTTCCTATTAATGCATATGCCTTTTCAAATTAATTTCGTGACTCCAAATCAAATTTATTTAATCTGAAGCCGCTGATGCCAAATGAGTTTTTGATTTAGTGTCAACAGAGGCAGTATCAAATCCCTCTCCTGAACACAGCATTTGAACAGGCACATAGAAGGGCAAAACCACTTTTCAGATAGAATTCTGCTGTAAATCCACAACAGTGCAATTCCTAGCCCACTGTAGCAGGATGTGTTCTTCCTTGATGGTTTTCACCACTGATGAAAATGGATGTCTGCATATTGCATTATGGACTCTAGAACACAAATGCTGACTGTTTCTTTATTGAACAGTTTATAACCCTGGAAAACTTGATTTCTTCACCTCTCTTGTAGACACAGGACACCACACTTTATTCTAGTAGTTCTACAGAGCAGGATTTGAGGAAGTCTTTCTGGGAATGCAAAGACCTCCTCCTCATGTCTGCAGGTGTCAACTTTGTGCTGCTGAGACACCTCTTGGAGCCAGGCTTGTAGATCCAGCCCTGCAGAGCCAGTTCACAGCAGGCATTAACAATCTGTGCCTTTCCTGTGTTAGGAGTTTTCTGCCACCTCAGAGAAGATAACGTGTGCTCTGACACTTACAGATACCAAGATCAATAGTGGGGAAAATCAAGAAAATGCATTTGAGCTCAGAATGAGTTATACATGAAGTGAAAACTTTGGGGCTGTAGGTTAATTCATCCAAACAGACTAAGTATTACTATCCTTAGAATGTACACCAGACATGCTGGGGAGAAAAGAATATTCTAGCTGTGAATTCAGATTTTTTTCAGAAAAAATTCTAAAATTTCATTGTGCAGAAATATGTGAGAATAAAAAAAGTAAAGTGTAGTTCAGAGAGTTCAATCTGTAAGGAGCTAAAATGTTTAATTCTTAAAACTGCCCTGTGCCACTTGAATGCTACTTACCAAAGACACTACCTAGGCACAACCACTCAACAGGCACTGAAGCTATTGGTTCTTCAGAAGGTTCTTTTGCACCAGAACATTCCTCTGCAGTAGCAACTATAGCAGAATCTGTCAAACTTCAGTAATATAGGTAAAATTTTGAAACACCTTTGTATGTACAACAGACAGTAGGAAAATAACATAAATTATTGGATTATATTCCTATTTTCCTACTTTTTTTTCTCTAATCATATAAATGAGATATTAATAGTCTGGTGCTATTTGTTTTAAGAATTAATCTTACAGACTACCATAAAAATATATTTATCTTTCAAGTGATAATTCTTGAGTTAATAGGCTCTTTCCTAGAAGAGTTTCAAATAACAGGCAGAGAAAGAGTTGTTGACTCAGGCACAAGAATGATGTGGGTCTTTGTGATAAGGAAGTAAATGTTACGCAAGTTATCAAAACTAGGGGTTTTAAAAGATAGAAGTGAAGATAGGAAGCACATTTGTTGCACAGACACTCAAGAACTGAACTCTTTGCTCAAGTCAGTAAAGCAGTTTAGACTGACCAAATGAGACATTTTGCCTCTTCACAACAATCTATTAAAAATTACTTTTAACAATGAAGTTTAATACTGAGAAATTTTGAGATAAAATATATTATTTGTGCCCAAAACCACAATGTCCAGCTTTTCCAGGTGTTATGGATTGAGCGAAAGCATTAGACAAGCCCTGCATCAGGTTCAGACTTTTGGCAGCAGCTTAACCTCAGGTGACCTGCATCTAAACTTCCCTGGTTCACAAGTTCTTAAAAATGGCAAATCAGGTCTATTAAAAAATGAGATTTATTGAATAGACAGAAGGCTAACAGACAATAGGCCTTAAACATTTTTACTTACTACACATGTTAAAACAAAGAACTACTTGTAGATTTATATAAAACACTGCACAACATAAAGATACCTATATTATAACTAACAAAGAAATAGTACAGATTAGGAGTCAATGTAATTTACCATTGAATTGATGATGGGGTACACACAGAGACTTTTCACTCAACCTCTGTTGCGGTTGATAATTTCATGTTCCAGTCACTTTGGTTTGTTCTTGTACCCCCTCCCTCCTTTCCCAAATTAGTACGTTCCTGAGTTATACCTGCCCATGTTATCCGTCAATCTATGAAAACCCCTCCCTTTGCTCCTGATTCTTCCTTGCCAATCACTGTGACCCCTCCCCATGTTCCGGCACCTTCCCTGTCACTCCCCGGTTGAGCCAATCCCTGCTTGTTCTGCCCCCTGGGTGTTACCGTAGTCCTCGATGCCCCACTGGCGCTTGTGACCCTTCTTCCGCTCCCCCTTGCCCCAATTGGTCCCTTCCCAGTGGTCTGATCCCTTCGCTCCTCCCATGTTCCTTCTGGACTGGTTTGTTGCTTGTACGCTCCCCCTGATTTTTTGCTGTATATAACCTTGTGCACACCAGTGTTTGCTGCTCCTTGTTGCTGACCTCTCCAACAATGAACTCCGCGGTTGGAACTTCAGCTGAAGAGCCTTCCTCTATTTTGTTGTCCTTTCCCTGACTGCAGCAGGATACACCCCACTGTAGAGTGTGCAGCTCTAAGGTTCAGCTCAGACTGCCAGTCTTAGGAGCTGTTCCCCACACCTTGGCGCAGTGCCGGTGTGTCAGAGCTAGCCGAGGCTCCCGTGGCTGCGTCAAACCTCCAGAAGAATAGCCATGAAGTTTGTGTCCTAGCTTCAGAGAAAAGCCCTATAAGTTTCCAGGGAATGTGCAGAAGACTTCTGTTTGTGAGTTTTGTGTAGCTTTCATAATTTGTAAAGTGAAGTATCTGCCAGTCAGAAATTCAAGGCTTTTCATTCTTGAATCTTGTTCTCAAGGCAAGATCTTTATTGTCAGCTGGCTTATGGTCACCTCCTGGGGCCAGAGATAACTCACTACTGGACAGCTGTCGGGGTAGTCTCACCAATTACAGAGGGAACATGCCTTGAGCTATCACACCAGCTGATGGACAGAACAGATGAGCTCTTCTGTGGTAGAGGGGAATGTCCTACCACATCAGGTGACAAAGGAATCTCTTTATATTTTTAATTGATTAAACTCCTGAGGAATTGGAAGGAAACAAGAGAGAAGTTATGGAAGACCGGAACAGCTGCAGCCTTGATCTGGTGGTACCCTGGTTTTCCTTCAGTTCTGTGCAAAAGCAGAAGATGGCCTTCTTGCTCTCACACTTACTTCCAGCAGAAGTCTGGTGAATGTTCTGGAGCACAACAATGCGGCCTGAAGAAGCCCGACACAACTGCCAGCTATAAAGTCAAGTTACTGGTGTGCTGGAGAGCTGCTGGTTTGTCTGTGGTAGAAGCAACCAACCTGAGGCCCAGGAGATGAGCTGAAGGGCTGGTGTTAATACCAGGGCATGGCAGCGTCCAAGCCCCTCCTTGGTTCATCTCTGTTTCAAAACATGCACATTCCTTTTAACTTTAGATGCCTCTTCTAATAGGATGATAAGGCTCCATTTGCAGGGACTCAGCATGAAGATTGTTCGACAGCCAAGTCCTCCTGAGCCCTACTGGCAATCCTTTTGCTCAAGCCTTGAAAGCTGGGGCCCTCTGCCCGGGTGGTCTGTGGATGTGGTGTCACAGGGGACACACTGGGAGATGGACCAGAGAGTAACACTGACATTTATCCAGCTGCAGGCGGCAATCAGTAGAGTTGACTGTTTCTCTTACACAAAAATAAGACTTCTGTGGTAAAACCATGAGTCCCCCTCAATTGTTTCTATGGGAACCAGCTTCAAATAAGTTCTGTAGCCAGCCATTTATTTAGACAAAAATACTTCGTAACTGAGACATAGAATTGCACATTATAAATGGTAAGCAATTCTGAAGTGAAAAGAGAAATTATACTTGAGAGTCACAACCTGAGGTTTCAATTAAATAAAGCTATACTCTTTAGCTGGCTTAAAATTAGAGAGCAAATGTGTTTGATCCTGCAGAAGTGTGGCCATTTACATACTTTTTCAGTGTATTAGAATTCAAAAACTTGGTGTTAGATGAACTCAGCAGATAACTCAGCATTAATAAATTTGTATGAAAATAATCAGTAGCAATTACTAAATTAAAACCAGACAGAAGCTGCTCAGTATTACAGAGAACATGGGGAACATGAGTCCTAGTGCACAATTACTTCCTTTTGTATTCTTCTGTAACAAAAAAAAAATTCTAACCCTTATCTTTAACTAACTCTAAATTCTTTGATAGTAGGAAAAGTACTATGTGTATTTCTCTAACAATTAAACTGCACCCCAGAGCAAAGAAAAACCACAAAAAGATCCTGGATTTTTTCAGCATCCTGAGAGAATTCTGAAAATACAAAATTATATTTTTATGTTATTGTATATCAAAACAAATAATCCAGATTGTATAAAGTCACTTGCTGTTATATTATTTAAATTTAATTCTCACTGTCACCAGTTTGATTTTCAGTGAAATGCTATTTTAGGACCTGACAACTTACTGGAAAACTGTAATTAAGACCAGAGAGTTCTATCTTCCTTCCAGAACAGAGATTTCAAGTATAGTTCAAGATCTGAAAAGAAAGAAAGGAAAACTGAAGAACATATATGTTCCCTTAACCTTGACCCTGCTGAGCTGTGAGTTGCAAGTAGGAGCTCCCCATCTGTAAGCAATTCAGCTGCGTTCATGTGCTTTCTGACAAGAAAATCTCTGGAGTTCTTTGTGATGAAAAGGCTGTTGCTGGCAAAGTCATGAATTAGAACCTGGTTTAGTTTAACAGCACAGTTGTAAATCCCCAGCAAACTGTGCAAGTACACATAGGTAATACTGTAGTTTTGGTGAATATGATCATGGGAAAGAAGTAGAAATTAATCTTAGTCACTTGAAGTGCATCTTGCTTCAGCAGGATCTTACCTCTCTACATTGGAAAGAAACCAGTGTTACTCTGGTTCAAACAATTTACAAAGTTAGGGTTTCCAGGAAACTAAAATTAAGTCTGATGTTTGTGCCTTGACATATTTTGTCAAGTTCAAATCTTCTACAGTCTGTTTATTCTCTTGCAAATTTTTTCTGTGGTCAAGTATTTTTAATAGCTGTGGTAGGTGAAGAGCTGATAATCACTTTATAGGCTCAGACAGTAATATTTAAGATTTACAAATGTTTAAAACAGTGCTTGTACACAAAATTGCACACAGGCAAGTGTGCACAGAAATGGCCTGAGTAAGAGTGAGCCATGATTTCTCCCTCACCCACTGCATAAATTTCTGACCATCCGTTGCATGAGACTATGTATACTTAGGGATGATGCCTCATCAGTACTAGTTGATAAAAACCGAGAAATTCTTGTTCCAGTTGACAAATTTGTACAAACTTTGGGAGGTATTCAGCGTACTCTGGGTAAAACAGTCACAATTCTCTACAATTCTTACCTCTACAATTTTTACCTGAATTTTCAAGACATTCTAATTAAAAACAAGCACAATTTTTATGTAGGTCAGGAAGATTGGACTGATAGCAATTTGAAAGAATGAGGACTGAAATTGAAAGGGTGAAGTTAGTGGTCTGAAATATAGTTGAGTTTTATTTGAGGAACGTAAACAGCAAATTAATGACTCTAGATCATGAACTGAATTAACATGTATTCCAGGTATTAAATACTTGGCCTAATTTTTCTGTGGCTTAACTTTGAGAATGTTCTCACAATAGTTAAAATATCTGACACAAAGCCAAACCAAAGTTTTTAAGATGTTTCAACACCCAGCACTGTGCAACTAGACCTATATGCGTTTGAAGAATTAATCATTCTGACCTCTTCCTACACATTTTACTGTTGCAGGTAAGGAATTCAGTGTTTAATCCTGACTTTCTCTGTTAATAAAGCTATTTAACTCTGCTCTAAATCTAATAAGCTTTAAAGCACTATATATTGCTTTTAAATCACCTCACAGTGCATCTGAAATAAACTCTCATGTCTAAACGAATAAACATTCTAATGACTTTTGCTGCTTCTACTAATCAGAATTTAGTAACAGGTTGTTCAGTCATCACCAACCAAGGATTTAAAAAATTTGCTACTAAATTACAATATATCAGTTACTCTGATTAGTAGGCTCAACAGCATCCTTACTATTCTGTGCCTGAGGAAGAGGATAAAGTTGTTTGGGGGTGTGGAGGGAGTTAGATAAAGGCAGAGGGAAGAATGTACAAGGAGAAAGACACTAACCCAACAGGTAAACAGGCTTTCTTAGCTCTGCCTTTCATTGTGACTGTCACTTACGAAACTGTAAGTGTGCCCTCCAAGACCTGTCTCCAGGAAGGAGCCAGTGCCACCTGCAAGAGACAGGAGTGTGAACTGTTCACTTCTGGGTCAGCCTGAGTGACGCACAGCTGGCAACATGGAAACAGAGGCGCTGTAAGGACAAGGAGTGGGATACAGAAGGAAACAAAATTAGCTGTAATCCGAGTTGTCCGTTTGTTATCTGCCCCTTCAGTATAGCACAATGTGTTGAATGGGCAATATTTGAACTTCAATGAATATGAGTTTCCCAGTCTCTTGGTGACCCTCAGAAGGAAGTGAAAGTAGCATGACTGTCTAAAATGAAAAGAATCTGATCCTTTGAATTAACTGAACATCTTCTGATATAAAATCCAAGGAAGTCAGCAGAGACAAGCCTGCTTACTGGTTGTGTAAACTTTTTGTGGCTTCAAATATTGAAAAAAAACCTCAAAATAGATCAAAATGGTTTAATGAAACATTTGCTTATAGGCTTGCTAACACCAGTGTTAAAAGTATCTATGTTTCCAAGCTTTAGTGACATTTAAACAGGTGTTTTCCCATTAATATAAACTGAAGTTCAAGCCTAGCAACACCTGACTATTTCCCACACAGAGATGTCCTAGGTTCCATTTGCCTTGGCCAGAGTCTGAGGGGATCCCCTCTGCTCTGGGTTTGGTGGTTGGGCCCCAGGGCAGGTCAGAGCTCCCAGCCTGCTGCAGACATTGGCCAGTACCCATCCCAGAGCACAGAAACACAGGGTGGATGGCTCTCCACCACAGCACTACACCAGAATGCTGATACATTAAATACAAGGACTGAAGATATACTTGATCTTTATTATTTATATCTTATGTTTTATATAACAAGTATAATATATAACCCTTCTAGTTCTGTGCTAAAAGCAAATGCAACAGTAAAGACTAAATTTTTGCCTAGCGTATCTACAATTAATAGGAGCAAAGTATTTGATTCTCCAAGACTTTTTCTGAACAAAAGGTTTTCTAAAGGGAATATGTAGCTGGCTAAATTCTCTCTGAAATTAAAAAAGCACCCCTGCATGTGCACCCACACAAATGTATATATACTGAAAAGAAAGTTCATTATTTGTACATTTTCTCAATTATTGACCTGAATGTCCTTAGCACTTCTATTGTTTGGAAAAGTATGATCCTTTTGTTATTTGCACTTTGTGATGCTGAATTATGTAAGCTCATTATTTTTAAGTGAACATTGGCAAGGGTAATGGTGGCAGCTAAAAGATAAAACATTAACAATTGGTAAGCATTTACACAAATGCCTAGTAATCACTGTCTTCATCAGGCAGTAAAGAAATGACCCAGTAATTACGATAAACACTGCCCTGCTTTATGCAAAAGTACTATTTGTTTTAGTTATTCAGCTTGTATTTTTGTTTTCTCAGCATTAGGGCTGCTGTTAGTGGAAGTTTGTATATGCAGCTGTTGCATAGGAAGAGAGACTACAAACTATGGGGGTGAGAAAAAAAAGGCAAAATTCAGTTCAGAACATAAACACATCAAAGGAGTTATGATGATTAATTAAATTGGTTTTTTTCTATTTGATTCTGAATGCATTTTTATTATTTAAACATTAAAAGTACTATATAAAACACCGTTACTATATGCAATCTAAAGATTCATAATCTTGATAACTACAAGTATTTCCATGGTTTAATGTTTGTCTAATAGATAAGTTTATAAGTACACACATACACACACTCATTTACTTCGAGTCACTCCATTTATTTGAAAGGCTTCTGAGGGAAGCCATCACTTACTCCTAAGTGTCAGATGATTCTCCCAGTGTGACCTCTTTTGGAAATGTCACTAAACAAACAATACTAGAAGTGAAAAGCAGAATTAGTTTATCTTTTGAGACTATATGAGCAGCCCCACTGAGACCAACTATGATTCAGTACACCAAACTTTATATGGTCCAGATACTGACATATCAGACACTGTATACTAAGATATACAACTTTGTGGTCAGTAAAGTCTGGCAGGTTATATTACAAGTGTTCATCCACATGACCTTTTGCCATAGTTTGCTTTGTGTTTCATTATTGAAACTGCATACAAGTTTCTGGGAAAACAACTATCTTTGTTAAGCATCCATAACCAGTCAAAACATCCTGGACTTGCTCATAGGTCAGTCATTAATAATAGAGGCATTATCTTAACAGATACATAATATTAAATATCAATATCTGGATGAATGTACAGCAAAGATCTGTCAGTGCTCTTAGCTTTAAATTGCTGCACAGATAGAAAAGGCACTAATGCCTCACTTAAACAGAAACTAATCTGTAGTTGTGTGGTGCCACTGGAGCAATGTAGTGTCCAGATAACCCCCCATATGTCCCACCTGGCACCACCTTTGCTTAGTAAGTCTGCCCAAAACACCTTCTTAAAGATTTCTTTAAACTGTATATAATCTGGGAAAAAACCTCAACTCTTTTTGTGCTGAAATAGGACTTTATCTGCTGTAGTACAGTGTTTTACTCAGGGTAAACTACACTGTAAAGCACTTACGAAGAGAAGCTGAGATCCTTTTTCTGATGAAATACAAGTGCTGGGCAATAAGAGATTGCTGACACTGCAAACTGGAGTTGTGATTCTGGAGAAGGCCCACGCTGGGAGCTGACATGGGAAGAATCATGGACAAGAATCCCCAAATCGTTTAGGTTGGAGAAGACTCTTAAGACTCCAGCCATAAACATAACACTGCCAGGTCCACAGCAAAATGATGTTCCCAAGAGCCAAGGAAGTAGAAGTAGGATGACTTCCTACAGGGCTGTCCCCAAGGGCAGAGAAGGTAGTAGAATACTGAAAAAAAGGAGTTGAGGTAAGCAGTGCAAAAAGGGACAAGGCATTAGAAGGACCAGAATAAGTCAGAAAAGAAACAGGCTGAAAACAAGAGTAGGGACAGGACAAGAGAGGAATTAATCCCAGGTCCCTTCAGCAAAACCTGAGAGGAAAGGGCTCACTTTTAAGTGGTAGATAATAACCTACCACTGACTTCAGTTATGGTGGTAACTCAGCTGGCAGGCATCTACAGATAACAGATGGCTTTCAATATGAGCATAAAATTTGCATGAAATTTCTAGCATTTTTTTCAGCTTTCTTTTTAAAAAAGAAACAGGAAGTGACACACAAAACACTGTTAAGGAGAACACAGTATTGCAAATTCAAATGCTTAGGATATGGAAAATGAAAGAAGTGAGGATTTTGGTGGAATTTTAGTTTGCCTCATCTGTTTAAATGTATTATTTTACCCTCTCCAAGCACCTGATTACAAAACTCAATGACCGATCCCACCAACATTCAAGATGGAGCAACTTGGCAGGCAGATGTTTTGTTCCTCTTGATGAAGGTAATTTATGGAATCTTATCTTCTTTATGAAGGAATCTGGAAAGTCTAGAAAATGGATATTGTCTCTTGTCTGCAATGCCTGTAAATATTCTGCTTTCTACTACAGAATACATATGAACACTGAGGAGTGTTCATATGTATTTCTCTTTACCAAGTATAAATGAATTTATATTCCAGAATAAGAAGATTATCTGGCTTTAATAAAGGCCAAACCTTGTCAAAACTTTGAAGTTTTATTCCTCAAAATAGGAGGAAATACATGTTTTGTTTTGTTTCAACTTAAATTTTTACCTTGACCATTAATACTTGTATGAAATTCCACATCAGTTTAGAGCAAGGCTTTCACACAATTTAATCACAGTAATTGTAATTTGAAATACAGTAATAATTTCAGTATATTTGTATACAAATTACTCAGAAAGGGTTTGCTCAAAGAAGAAGGACAAATTCCTAGGACTAGGACATTTGTGGTGTGAGCTCTAGAGAAAGACATGACTTTTACATGTTCACATGTAAAATAGAGCTGCATCGGGTTAATTAAAAATGCATCATGCTACACTCAGGCTTTATTTCTTTTAGTAGGAGTGGGTGAACAAATAGCATGGAGTAAAGGTTCACAAAGACAAAAACAGTCAGCTGCAAACCAAATGTTTGATGTTGCCAGATTTAGAGGAACAAGAACACTGAGAAAAATGAAAAAAGCAGGCAAATCCACAGTGAGTAAGGATAATAATATGAGTTGTCAGAAGTTATGTTCCTGAGAAGAGGTGCTGAAGTGCTGAACAATCTGCCACTCCATCACAACTCCTTACCCATCCTCTGAGCTTTTTGACTTCATAAGCCAGTATCCACCCCCTTACAAGCAGGAGTATGAAGAACAAGAGGGAGTGATGCACAATCAAAAATTTCTGCTGATAAAGTTCTTCTTTTCTACTTTACCTTCAAAATAGGCTCAGAAATTGATCAAGAGATTAGTCTAGTACCTGTCATCACTGTGATAGCAAGAATGAACTTAGAGCATATTAGAGCAACATCTGAGAGTTAATCATACTAGTAAGAATAATTCAGAACTAGGAATTAATCTCTATCAGTGTTCATATTGTCTTTTGAAACTTTGGCCAAGTTTGCACCATAACAAAAGTGTAAGTTTTAAAAGTATCACCAGGAGTTCATTATTCCTCACTATAATAACAGCAAAGAAAATTAGTGAATGTTTTTGAAAATGTTTTTCTATAGATAGAAAGTATACATAGATAAATAATAATCTCTTGTTGAATATACAAGTAATTACTTTTTTTATCAAAAGTATATGTGAGAGTCTGAAATTGTTACTGGCTTAAACATTGTTAAAAATCACCAAAAGACTGTCCTCACTGTAGCAAACTGTGCAAAGAAGCAGCAACTCCAAAGGCTCCCTCAAAAATACTTCCTGAACACAATATGAGAAAAAGGTGATGCTATTGTTCAATTATCTCTGGTCTAAGGAGAAGTAAACAAGGCTGAGGGAGAAGAATACATCCACAAGAAAGCCAAACCCAGCAGATGTCCTGAAAATCATCTCTGTCTGGGCAGGGGGATGCCATAACACACAGATCCATTTGCTGAGGTCAGGTTTGTACACTCTTCCCCTCATCAAATGAGTAGGACGAGAGTTTCTGGGTGTGTGATGGTGAACCTCTGGTAGAGAGGGGATGAACACCCACCACCAGAGGCTACAAGGAGATCCTGCTGAGAGTCCTCCCTGACACAAACTGGCTCAGCTGTAAAACTCCCCCACACCACTCCCCCGGGAAGGTTGCATTCACAGGGACACTTGCATGAGAGGCATCTGTCGTGTCCTAGAAGGTGTCATAAGCCATCAGAGAGCCCAGAAGTGCCCCAGAGCAATTCTTGAGGCCCTACACCAGAGGACTGCACGTCACCCAGTGCTGCAATAGATCCAGAGTCTGTTGCAAATCACAAGTAAAACTTTCCCCCCCAGATGCCTGACTGTATATTAACCCATTGAAATCTGTGTTTGGTGGGACCCCCAGCACAGAGAAGACAGAAGAAGTGGATCTATAGGACACTGCTGGATCCACAGGCGTAGTGATTATTTGTCTCTATCTTATTCTCTTTCTCTCTCCCGACCCACAGCTCCTCTCTTTTCTATTTCTTTCTGTCTTTTTCTCTTGTTCACATTTACTGTTAAATAAAATACTTCCTATTAACTTCAGCATATGGTCTCAGTTGCATCTTAATTTGGGTAGAGACATCTATAATAATCAGATCATAACACAAATGTATATGAATGTGATATTAAATGAGCTATTTAGTTAGGATATACAAATCAGCTTAGAGTTTTATTGCAGTTTTTTTATTTCCACTTATGGGTTACCACATAAATATCTATGAAATGAATTTCTGCCAACATGAGATGAAGCTATAGCTCACTAAATAAAATCAGTGCTAAAATATTCCTCTGGATTCATTGCAGTCTCTCAGCACAGAGCAACAGAGATGCCTTCTACTTAACCAGATTACAGAAAACTTATGAAGCCATATCAACAATGTCAAATGCATTAGACATTTTACTAGAGATGTTATATTTAGAGATGTTGAAAATAAATAGATTTACTACTGTAGCAAAGTGTATCAGGAAATACATTACATATGAATGTGTATTAGTTAGTCTTCTTGTTAGTCCTGGCTAAGAACATGCTAATATGTGTCACCCAATAGTCTATCATGTTAATATGTTTTATAATAAGTAAGTAATATTATCTAATGTAATTTAAGGTAGGAGGATTTGGAGTGTTTGCTAGTGTTTGCTAACAAGCACTGTGAAATTAAAAAAAAAAAAGCATTATGTCCTAATGCTTGATAAATAGGCCATCACAGAGAGACAAAAAGTGCTATGTTCCTGCTTCACACCCCCTTGATAAGTATTTCGACTTCTAAGCCCAACTCACTATTAAATAATTGTTTGAAATACTTAAATTTTCAAGAAAAACAGTCAGTAAATCCAGCTTATTGCCAAAGTTGGATCAGTTTGTCTGTCTCAATCAACTTCCAAGCTGCATAACTATCTTTACCAGACTCAAAAAGAGAAAAATTCACATCTTATGTTTTATGTCATGACTAATATTGTTGTGACCAGAGGCAAAGTAAAAAATTCTCTTAGCATTTAATAAAAATGGGTTAGTATTGTGGGTGACAAGCATTTTATTGCTTACAAGTCTGAACTATTGGGCTATGTAAACTAGGAATTTAATTTAGAATTTGATTTTTACGTCATTTTAACTGAATGCTGAAGTTACTTATAAAAGCTGGTTCTGTGCTCTTCTCGGGCAGTGTGACTTCACTGTAACATGTGGATGTACTAAATCACTGTGTGGCCCCTGTTCTTAGGTGTTAGCACTGATCAATACTTTGGTCAGACTCTATCCTATATATATCTGGGTCTATCTAATTTAGATTTTCCCAAGGAAATGAGGTTTTAGCCTACATACAGATCTGAAAGCAGCTTTCAGGTTTACCTCTAGGTGTCTAGAAAAGAGCATGTTATAACAATTCTTTTCATGGTAAAAGAAAAGTTAACCTACGGCAGCAGTGAAATGAAACTGTTGCTAGATGCTGGCCTTTCTCTCAAACCAGCTTACCAGCAAAATGAATGATTTAAGACAATGAAGATTGATGATCTAGCATTTCATCATTGTAGGCTCTCTTTTTACTATAAGAAGTCCGTAAAAGTCTCACTTTTAATCTTGACTGTGCCTTAGGAACATTAAAGTTTAACATATATTGCAAGTTAAGATCCCGAGTCTTAGTCTTCCTCCTTGCACAAGAGTATTAACAAACCCAGAAACTCACCTGGATCAGCAGAGAACATTAGTCTTCCACAAGTCCACACACGATGTGACTGTCTTTCTAATAGGAGAGACAAGCTGAAATATCCTTATCACTGTATAGGCCATTTCTGGAAATTTCCCCACTTTTGTGTTGCAGTTCCTATATACCTAAGGTTACAGAAAGTCACATGAATTTGGTCCTCACTTCATGAAATTGACAAATGATTGTTGGAGAAATTAAAAATAATTTATCTGATACTTTATGTTTTGTAGTGCCTCGTGGGTGTCTGAGAACATAGGTGCAACCTTACCCTAGCTGAGTTTGCAAATGGGTTAAAACTCTCAGGGATAAGCAGATTCTTTCAGGTTACTCTGCCGTTATCTGCTCCAGACCTTGCTATGCACCTTCTCTTTGAATGCCGTGTCTGCAGTGCCAATTTGGATGGAGAGAAGTGACTAGGTAAGGTTTTGAGCTCTGACCTGGCTTTTTCTTTGACAGTAGCCGACTCCAAGAACATACGGTAGTAAATAGAGATTATATCCTACCGAGACAGAAGCCAGATGGAAAAAAAAATATGTGAAAATATTAAATCACTGAAACCCAGAGATCATAGAGGCTGTTAAAATACTCTAGCAAAAACCAAAACCTCTCTTTGCATTCAAGGCATTAATTTTAGCTTTCCTAAAGCAAACAAGACATTTAAGACGTAGTACGTGTTGTTACACATGTACAACCTTATTTACCTCCGTGGTATAAAATGCTACAACAGAACTTCTGTGTATCTTTAAAGATCCACGGAGCAAACCTGTATGTCTAATAATGCATCTCTTGCTTGAGTATCTCTGAGAAACAAAAGATTCAGTGAAGGGATGTTTGCGCTCCTACTTTTACATTGCAAGATGAAATGCACAAGTATAAATAATACAATGGCCTCATTTTGCATAACCTATTTAAAATTGTAACCACAAGTTACTTGCAGTACAGCAATATCCTATGCTCCCAATATGAACTGCTGCATGCTGCGTCAACATCACAGTGCTTTGTGGAAAGCCACTCATTGAAATGCAAATCATGTCTTAAGCTAACTTCTTTGGATCTTGTATGTCACCTTATCTCTGGTGTGACTCCATAAAAACACAATGCAGGACAGAAGGATGAATTGTTTCACTCCTGCAGGAAGGATGCCACAAATGCAGTGTGCAGTTTCACAGCTTTTTGCTTTGCTGTCCTCTAAAAAGCATTCTGAAAGAGCTGACAATAAAATATTTTTAAATATTACTAGTAAGTTGATTAAATTTTATGTGCCATTTGAATAAAGTACCTGTCTCAAATTAAATAACTATTTATAGACTGGTACAGTTCAAATAATATTTTAACAACTTTTAGTTAGAATTGCAGAGAAAGGTACATTCTGTGCACTATTCTGAATATGAAATATTATGCATTTGGAATGTTCAGCTAGATCAAAACATGTTATTCTCTATATCAAAGTCAAGATTTAAATAAAATTTGCAATGTTGTAGGTCCTGTTTGTTAATACAAATATAACAAAGATGTTTACTCTGACAGTTAACCTGTACAAAAATCCATTTTATCCAAGGACTACATGAGAAGACATAGTAGGCCGGAGAGACACAAACTGCAGGTAACTGAGTTATTTTCAACACATTTTAAATACACATTTAAACCAAAAGTTTGTGACATGTAACTGAATTCTCTGTAATTATTTGTCTAGAAAAAAATTATGCTTTGTTTTTTGATTGTACATCATTTTAGCACACTCTTATTTTTGACACAGAAGGAATTAGCCTGACTGCATAGCATACACCTCCAGAATGATACATAAATTACACAGAAGACTAGCATATGGTACTTGCATGATAGCAGAGAATTAGAGTGAAGGCAAATGTTGTGCCAGTTTCAGTAAGGAAGAGGATTCTGCTGTAAACTGTAGGGGGTTTAAGTCTAACATCTGTACTGGAGAATGTTTTAGCACCTTTTTTCAAAGAGATGAACTGCTTAGCTTTTAAAGCACACATTGCAGGAGTGTACTAACCCAAATGAGTCTGAGGGCAGTGCATCTGATCAGACAAATTCTTTGACTGGATAAATCAAAATTGCAGGCAATTTAATAGATTCTGTTTGTACAATTTAATGGTTATTGTTGCTGAGGAACAGGGATGGAAGTGCTGCACTCCAGAAGCCCTCTGTATGTCCCTCTCAGGGACTGCCATTAGTAGGAATGACCAAGCTACAGTTGCCTGGCTTTCAAGGCAGACACTTAAAGTGCACCACACAACTTTGCCCAGTGCTGCTTGTATTGTGCTGATTTAGGTGTGTGAAAAAATCTGAAAATAATGTGCTGTGTGTGAAAAAATTGAGATAGAACGACAAGATATAATTCCCAGGTGCCAGTGACTGGTGGGTGACTTGACAAGGCTTGAATATAACCAGAAGAAACTTTCTGACTACATCCATTTTAGTGGTTTTTACCTTGCTCAGGATTCTGCAGTAACTTACATTACCTTCAATAATCCTCAAGTGAAACATAAGCACTTCGAACAAGCTAGTTCCTTAATTTTTTCCTGCATGCAAGATCATTGTTTCATCTTTCTGCACCTCACTTGTTGGCCACAATTATTTGCTCAGTGGAGTGATCTTGGACCGACAGCTGATTCTTCTCAACAGGAAAAAATTCAGTCCAATAGGGAGATTAATCAAAATGTCCAAACTGTGATATGCAGTGGGGTTCTTGCTCTGCTTGTGTTAGATACAAGTCCATAAACATTTCCACTGAAATCACTGCTGAAGGGTTTGCAGAACTATAGCTTTTGGTTAGGGGTGAGACAACGAGAATGGCAGGAATTTTCCTTTTAGGTGTTCTCTGTGGACAGCAAAGATGAAGACAGGTATTCATGACAGCAGAGTAAAACCTTTTGTATGAACCAGTCACTGTTTTGTTCAGTCTTTCCATGTACAACATTGCCTGATCTCACAGGAAATATCCCCAAGGGCATTTTAGCTTCAACACAAGATTAAGAGCACTGAATATGTATACCTCCCTAAGGGAAACCTGCAGCAATCATGTCAGTCCTAGGGTTTGAGAAGTGGAAGCATTTATCTTACATTTAATTTTCTATTTGCCACAGCTGCTTGACAACCAGAGCTGTGGTTGTCTACATGCAGAGTTGTGGTTGTCTAGATGTCTATGTCTACAGAGAAAGTATTTTTATGCTTTATCTCTTCTTAGTATTCTCTTTTGGTATATTGAAATTGATGGTGGCATAAAAAGCAGCATTTCCTGTCATGTTCAAGTCCTTACATTGTTCTTGTTGTGCCCTTAGTACATGCTTTCTATCTGGCAATTTTTTTTCTGAATAAAGGCTGCTTCTGCAAAAGAATGTTGAAGAAAAAAACAACATTCATTAAACACCCACAGTGGCTACATTTCAAGGATGAGGATAGCAAGTATTTCTTTAAAAAGATAATCAAGGTTCTTTAATATCCTAGTGTAGCAGGTGAATCTCATGACATGTTAGCTTCAAAAGAAAGTGTTTTTCTGAACTTGGAGCTGAAAAGCAATTTTTCTGTCATGTTGCTTAATACATCAATAGTATTTGACTTTTCACTCTTTCAGTTTACTCATTCATTCCTTAACTCTTAATTGCATTGAATATGTCACAAGCTAAATACTAAATTTAAATATTAAATACTAAATTTCCATCATTTTCCTGTTACAGTTAAGAGAATTACAAGGTAGTTAACTGAATCAGAGCACTGACAAACAAAATGCAAAATGAACTAGTCAGACCAAATTTAATTCAGTTGCTGGATAACAACCTTCCTAAAATTGCTAGATTTTGGCAAATCTGAACTCTCAGTAGTCTGTGTAATTTTCTATGTTGGGCTTTCTGCACTGAGCACAAAAATTCTCTACTCCATGACCACACTGATGCTGCTGCTTTCAGCAGTTCCACATCTCTCTACTCAGTAGCTGTCACTCATGAGTAGCCCAACAAAACATTGAAACAAAATGTGGTTCCTTAGTATCTTCATTGAACATTGCAAAGGTTGAAATAATTTTCATTTGCCATTGTAAGCAAAATGCTATTTTTTTCTGAAAAAAAAAAAAAGAAATATATATACATATATATATCTGTTTCTCTTGCTTTTCTCCACTACTAAAAGAATTAATGTCCAATATTTCCCACAAGGCACTGGATTGGGTGTATTTAAGTGTTTGTCAGGGAGGGAAAGTTTTTCCATGCCCACCCTTTTTCGATAGCAGAGGGTAGCACAAAAGCAAAACACTGAAGAATTTGCTGGAAACCTGTGTAAATAACTTTACTGCATGTTCTCACAGCACACCTGGAGGAAGTTGATCAGGTCTCTTACCAATTCTGTAGCATTGTTGCTTTTCCCTCTCAGCTGTAATAAAGGGGGATGCAGAGTTGGAAGAAATGTAGTCCATTGTTGTAATTTTTTGAATTACAACAAAAGCAGGTACTTATGCTTGTGAGACAATTTAAAAATATTATGCAATAGAAGATACAGTGATGTGTATTTTTAGTTTCTTCACAACATTTTCATATGTGATTGTGAAAGACAGAAGCCAATAATCTAATGACCCAATTCAATGATTCTAATGTATGATATCCTAAGAAGGCCCGCTTTGCAAATTAGCAAAAATCTGATTCATATTTCATTATCCAGGATATTCTGCATAGTCAAAACACATAATTTGATGTATAAAGGAAAATAGAAAATTCTTAAACATTTTATTCAGGGGGAAAAAAGGAGGCCTTTCTTTGATGATGGATATTTTGAAGGTGTGTTTTAATGGAAAGAGAATTAAAACACAGAACAGCCTATCAAACTCATGAATAATGTAGCTACTCAGCCCCCAGTTCTCAGCTAGCTGGGTACCTGGGGAGAAAAAGGCTTCCTTGGTGTCATGAATATAACTGAAATTTTATTGTTAAATCTAGATCCATTCACAGGTGGGACAGCAAGTTCACAGTGTTGCAGTAAGACAGGATTCCGCATGCAGTGAGAGAGAGAGGAGGAAGCAGCTGAGGGAAACTAGAAGGTTAAGGTCTAGGCAAGTCAGAGTGAGATAAAGATACTCAAAAAAAAAGAGATGCTGTTTTGACATGGAGAGATTTTACTCTAGTGGCCATTCAATATCCTTATCTTTTAACTTTTTCAGTATCATCAGAGAGTACTTACTTTAATAAACTATATACTGCACTTTCTTAATGTGATGCATAAAGGTGTCTCTAATCTGTGTCTGTTTTAAGGGGGAAAGACTTAAAAGCAGTCAATTGCTCATTGTTCTTCCTAATTAAATAGTGTTTTCTGCCCCAAAGGTTTATATGGGCCACTGCTAAGGGCAGACAAATTCTCTAAACAAGGCAAGATCTTTTACCTCCTGTCCTTACTCAGTTGGCCTGTTCTATTGTTCAAGCCCATTAAACCTGGCTGACTGCTTCCATTAAGTAATAAAATGGGATTTGGAGTTGGCTTTTGCTCAAGTACTTCAAATTAACTTCCCCCCGCCCCCCCACTCCATTTTCAACTAGCTTGATGTATAGACAAGTATCTAAATAATGAAAATTTTTGGTACTGTGTGATTACTTATGATGATGTATCAGCTTCTGATGCTGCTTCAGAATCTGGGATAACATCTATTTTGATAGTTCAATTAGCTTAAAAGGTAGCTGGACAAAGAGCTGTCCTTTTGTAAAGGAAAACACAGCTGATTTTTCTGGATATTGTAACTAGTTTAACTGTAATTGCACTAGAAGCTACAAATTTAAGTAATATTTGTTGGATTCTAAGACCTTTTCTTGTCTTGCAATAAGAAGTCAAGCAGCAAAATTAATTAACATTGCCAGTTCACTGTCTGAATCCACAGCTACATACTGTGTACAATGTTTTTCTGTACATCTCAGAGGGTTCTGGAGGTTTTTTTGATTTTCAGAAAAATCTCCATTTTGGACAAGCTTCATACTACAAGGCATTCAATAGGCTGATAGAAAATGTAGCTTGATAACATGAAATCATTTTAAAAAAACGCCAAAACCCAAACAAACAGTTGATATTTTAAAATGTAGAATGTCTAAGGTATAGCACCCAAAATTTTCAAGGATCCTCAATGCAAGGATGGATTTTTGTAGTAGAAGAATCTCTTTCAGCAATGAGGGACACAATTTCTGGTGTTTATATTTTGTAGTATTTTTCACTTGCCTACTGTGTTATCTAAATCCAGAAAACTCCTGATACACTTTTTCTTGGCTGTATTTCTTTATCCAACACCAGTCCACATTCTGAGCTATGTTCTACCATGAGCGCATTAAAAATGGAGGCATAGAGACCTCACAGTTTGCATCACTGTCCTCTGTTCCTTTGGACTGTCTTGCTTGACAGTCTTGATGTTTCTGAACCTCTTTTTGTAATGTTGAAGCAGGAAACAGTCATTAAGTTGTGACCAATTAAAATTCCCATGGAGAAAAAGTAGCACCTTAGGATGAAAGAGATGATAAAACTCTCTGAACTCCTTCCAAATTGTCTGAGGCCATGAATACATATATTGGAAAGGGTGTGTCCTCCTTATTTTATATTCCTCTTTTACTCAGAAGACTGACTTCACAGGAATAAACAAAATTAAGCCAGATATTTGAAAGCAACTTCAAAGGAGTTCAGCACCTAGTTCTATTGATGGCTCTTTTGAAGATGCAGACCTTCACCTCTTGAATAATCTACATCTTTTAGAATGCCCTATTATTGCACAGATACTGAAAGCTCAAAATTAAAAAACTTTTCAATTGAATGTTTGGAATTATTCTTCATTCCCAAACTTTGGGATTATTCAGAATGCTGTGAAAAGAGCCTCTCTGATTGAGCATACTGTTTTATAACTAGTGCCACAAAACAAAGTGTTTCACTATGTCAACATAAGAGTCTAATGTTACTAAAGGACAGAAAGCACAGAAACCTGGTTAGTAGGAGTAAAGCTAAAAGATACTAGTGAAAATTAAGATTGCATACCTAATGTAAAAGTAGAAAAGCTTTGTCTGTTTTGACTTAGTTTCTAAACCCAGATATATATCCCAGCACGATTTCAAATAAATAAAACAGCTGAACATATTAAGGGAGGTCTGAGAGCACTCATGGTTTAATTTGGAGGAAGGTGAGTGGAACCTTTCTCACTCTGGAGAGCAACATTTGTATTTCTTTTCAGCTACGTTCTTCTCAGTGATTTGTTTTTCTCTTCCCATCTTGTATACCCAAACATAGTTTAACTCTAACATATTGAGCTTTGAGGGTCTGAAGGTCCATTATATATGTTTTTATGATGATTCAAGCCATACCTACATCAAAATCTTGGTTAGGAGCTGAAGGAGTGCCTGAAATACAAGCAGTCCAAATTCCTCTGTTTCTTTTCAGGTGTTCTTCAGAAACTAATGGATGTTACGAATTCATACTACTTACAAAAAGCCCTGTGAAACATACACTATTTTCACATTCTTTGGGCACGAGTGTCAGGAAGGGTCCCTCTGATAGACTCTGTGGCAGTGGACCAGGAGGGTACAGCTGTGATAATGTCTCAAGGTTTTCAGAAACCCAACAAGATTCTCAGGATCTGACAATTATCCCTGCATGCAGGTTTCTGTCAAAATGTACAGTTATGCCCCACATTGTGACACTAGATCTGATGGGTTTGATCACTGAAGTCTCTTCTGCACTGTATTTCACTCCCTCTAGGTGTAAAAGGTGTAAAAACTCAGGACATTGATGAATCTGTGTCAGCACCAATTTACCTAGCCTCTGTTTCTCAGAAACGGGCAAGCATCACCTGTGCAGCAAATTGCTTCTGCAAAGTGATTTTCCTTCTCTTAGTTAAGTCTTTTTGCAGAATGTGAAGATGAAATTTCTCTCAGCACCCTGATGAATCCTGCTTGTGTTTCTTTCTCCCTAAGATTTTTTTCAACTTCAAATGCTCCATAGGTTTGGCATCTTAACAACATTGATATTTATTTTTTTTGTGCATCACATACCACCAACCTTCTTTCAATCAGACTCTCACTCTTCATATTGCTATCTTCTGTGTTTCTGCTGAACCCAAATTATTCCAGTTTGCCATGATAGACCAGGACAGGCACAGTATTTTGAAAAGGCTCTGTCTGTGTGTTGAGATTTTGGTGCCACTGAAATTTAATTTTAGTATTATCATCAGTAGTCACTTTAACTTATGTCATTACTTATGTCATTATTATGTCAATCACTTTGATTTTTTTACAGATTTTACTGACCTGATTGCAACTGTTCAGCAAAAATGTGAGAAAAGGCTTTGAATTATAATCATGTCTGATGTTAATTTTTCTCATTTACTTCAGTGATACAAAAAGTATTCAAAAGACCCTCACTTCAAAAAAAGTTAACTTTTTGTGAAAGCTCTTTTTCTTTCTATTATTTGTCATATCCTCAGAAATTACACATAATATCTTCTGACATAAGTTACAGACACCCATGCAAAATGAAATTGACAACTTTATTGGGATTTAATAATTATGGAATGTCTGTGGAATATCACTTGGTAAACACAAATATACAATAAACCAAAGGTCCAAATATACAATAAACCAAAGCTCCACATTAATATAGAGAGCAAAATAATAATTGACCCAAGAACTTGATTATTAGCCTGCGGTACACCTAGTATGTGTTTGAAATATCAATCAGCTACTGCAATTTATTATGTACAAATATTGGAAGCTTACTGCCTGTATTTAAAATTTTATTCTGTTTTAAGAGTCATTTAAATATCCCCAAATTATAATTTCTCCCAGCATGGCATTTTTGAGCTGTTACTAAAGGGAGTATTTACGTTGTCTTCAATCCATTAAAGCATTAAAGGATTTCCTGAGATGGAAATAATAGGGAAATTCTTGTTCTCAAATGTGTTTCTGTCTACTAGTATAGTTAGCCAAGACTCAAAGAGGTTTAGGTCCTGACCTTGCACTGTGATCTGTTAACAGGAATACTTGGATCACCACTAAATTCTCCAGAAGAATTCACAGCAATGGATCACAATGAAAGACATGAATCTTGCTTTGTCAGTCACAATGTGTATGTCTTATGTAAGAACTACAGAATATAAAATTGGAAGGCTAACCAGTTTATAGGTTAGATTTGGGGCTATTTTGTACATTTGGCAAAATTGGTTTTATCCTCTTCTCTTTCTCTCTTACCTCTCTCACCCACTCTGCCAACACAAGAGAGTTCTGAATATGTTACAAAATAAAAGAAAGTTTGCATGAGGTCAGAAAAGATATTTTTGACTTCTCCCTTCCCTCCTATTTGTTTTTTCAGCATTAAGGACATTTAGTAATTTTTCAACAACAACAAAAAAAGGACTAATGTATATATATTTTCAAAATTTTAATTTTCAGCTGTGTCTGAAAGTCTTCACTCTAGATGATTAGCCTAAACCAATTTTTCTGCATGCCATTGATTTTAAAATATTGTTATTATCTAAGAAGATACTCTGACAAGATTTTTTTAAAGAGCTACTATCTGATGATAAAACTTTTTCCTGATTTTCTCTTGATGAGAGTGCTCAATCCAGCAATAGATTATATTCCAGAGCATACAAGCTCAGGTGTGGGTATGGGGCCAGAGCCTGGGAGCTGCACCACTGGTAGTGCTAAAGGGGAAAAATGAGGATTAGCTCTAGTAGTTGAATCCTCACTGGGAAAAGTGGTCACCTTTGCCAGGTACTTGGGATTGCACCCCATGACAACAACATCAGTTTGATTTTTTCGAACAAGTTGAGTCTGGCTCCAAATCATCACATGCTAGTTTGATATTGTAGCAACTTTTGTTTCTTTCAGTTGAGTTATGCTGGTACAAACACAGAGTAAAGAATTACCTGATCTGTTGCTTGTGTCACTGTCCATCTTCTGGGCTACATAAGATTGTAAGGGCTTCTGAGCAAGCTGGCAGAGTGTTCTCCTCTCCTATTTGTAGAACAATATTAAAAGGTAAGAGGATGGAAAAAGAGTGAGAAAAATGAAGAGAATAAACAAACGTTTTAAAAGAGCTGCCCTGACTGACTACCTTCTCTCTTCCTGCAGCATAAAATAAAATTATTTTTATTAATTTTTAAATTATAGTTTTATCAATGCTGGAGAAACCTGAATTTTAGATGGGAAAAAACATTGTATGTATACTTTTATTTTTAGTCAGACATTCCAGATTTCCATTAAGATGAAAAATTGCACAGAACTAAATTTCAGTACTGTAGAAGTGGTATATGAAAATAATAGACTCTGGAAAACTAGATCTAAAGAGACTTGTAAGAATTAATATCTAATATTTTTTAACAGGAGGTTAGTGGTGACACATACTAAAAAAATTGCTTAATAAATCAGAAGACAATTTAGCTTTTTCAAAAGCAACATTGCTATTTGTTCCTGAAAATCCTACCTCTAGGCAAGAGTATCTCAATCAGATATTGACTTGAAAACCTCTTCAAAGAGTGGTTTTCTTCTTGAGCTTGATTTCTAAATAGGCTGATTCTCTTTGGAGAAATTTGTATATATTAGAGCTAAGACATTTGTGCTCTGGAAAAAAAGTGACTGGTGTGTCTCCCTTGTTCCTCAGAATTCAAGACTTCTTCTGGGGTAAAAAAGAGACACAGAAAAGTTATTTATAAGTCCATTTCTATCTGACTACTACCTTCATCCTTTTTATTCACGTCATAAATATCTTACTGTTCACCATCCAGGCAATGTTTTAACTTGTTGCCTTAGTTATAATGTGAGCTAGTCTTCAAACCCTCCAGCTAGTCCCTTCCCTTTCATGTCTCAGATGATGTGGCAGAGCCCAAAGCAGGTTTTAGCTGCGTTTCTGAAGTTAAAAGACGACTTGCCTTGATGGCTAACTATCTGAAATTCATGCTGGCATGTGCATGTCAAAGAGTTTATCTCCATGTCCCCAGGATCAGCAAGCAAAGTGCTAGGAATAGAGCACAGCAGCTCCTGGATCCAGAAAGATGTCTGATCATTTCGGACTCCCCATGAAATTATCCACTTGCCTCTACTGAAATGACAGAGCAGAAGCAGACAACCAGCTCAAGCAGAGTGACAGGGAAGACAGTCCTCTCTGCGCTGTGTGGCTACAACAGAGAGGGAAGGCATTCAGAGCAGGTTTGCTGGTACTCCTCTACATCCACCTTGATGGAGAGAAGAAATGGAAATGGGGCTCTGAGAAAACTTCAGCACCACAGGAGAGAGAAGAGGGCCTGAGAGGGCAGGACTGTTGCAAAGGAGGAATAGATGAGGTGATTGTGGTAATAGGCAGATTTGGAAGTGCAGCAGTACCAAAATCACTGTGCTTTCTTACTTGAGATGATTGTCCAAAAAAAATAGTTTCCCATGTCCACCAGGTATTAGGGTGGATATAACAAAATTAGCTAAAAAACTGAAATAGCAATCAGTAAGGTGGCTGATGACAGCCTCTGAGACTTTCTGAGTACTGAAGCTGACAATACTCAGCTACTTAAATTGGCATCAGGAGTAATGGGATTCTTGAAGTACTCTCTGTATAGAGATAGATTGATGTACCCAGAGGTAACCAGGCTGGACCAAAACTTTGTACTACATGCCTAAATAATTACATAAACAATAATTTGTACATAGGTCTTTGTATGATGAAGGTCATGGTTTAAAAATATATTGATATATGTCCTACAAATCTGTGTACACAGCAAGGCAGAGTAAATACCAAAAAGCAATTAGAAAATTAAAATACTCTAACGAAATATGCATTTGATAATCTTTCCATTTATCTTTCTCTTTAAGAACAGTGTTCCTATGCTCAATCTTTTATTTGTCTATGAAGGCTAGAAACTTTTTGCACTGAAAGCTATGACTCATGTTCAACTGCACAACTGAGGGACCTGAGGTTTAAAGCGAGAGATTCAGTCTTCACAAGGCACAGGATAACACCAAAGAGTTAAGATAGTTCAAGATGGCTCAGACTTTATGATTAGAAACATGTAACAAGCATGACATTTTACTATCATGTCTGTCTTGCTTTTCAGCTTTAGGCCTTTTCTTTCTGTATAAAATTTTAAGGTATTCTATTATTTTTCAACACATATTTTATTCTACTGCATTAACAACACAGCTGAAGTTGTGATTCTGCCAATATCCTGTCATGTTCAGACAGCAATTCAAAAATATCACTTACTGTCCTTAACCTGAGTCATCTCTTTTAATGATTCTTGGTCAGACAAATGGCAGGAACAGCTCTTGAAATCTCTCCTGTGATAAAGCTCAGAAAACATTAACAAAATATTAAATTTAAGCCATACAAATATCCATTTAAGAATTGGTAATGTTCCATCTTTCTCAACATTTATGAAGTATGAATCACTATGACATTGAAGTACATTTCAATATGTCTGGAAGGATTTTGCATGAATTCCCATAAGATTTGGCAAAGTGCTAGAATATTTAGAATTCCTTGATATGTTGAATATTAATTATGACATTAATTATGGTACATTTCTCTTGATGATGTATTCCCATATATTTTTCTTCAAATAATACATGGGCCTTCAAATGCAATCTGCTAGTTGGTTAGAGCATGGTGGTAATAATGCCATGGTGGTGGGTTTGAGCCATATATGCACCATTCATTTAAGAGTTGGACTTGATGATCCTTATGGATCCCTTCCAACTCAGAATATTCTGTGATTCTGTGATTAAGTCAGAAGAGAAGTTTACTAGTCCTTGTGTAACAAATCACATTAAAAAGCAACAACTGAAATAATTTCATGTGTTTCTGGGTAAAGATCTGATTTAGAATAATGTATTTTCCAAGAAGTTAGTATTCTTGTTGAAAGAGCTGTGAACAGTTTCTCACCGTTGATTGCACAAGGATACAAATGTCTGGAGAGGCACTGTTGCTTCTCATTTTGACTGTCAAATGATCTCTGACTTTCTATTATCAAACACATATAAGGAAAACTGAGAATGGACTTCACTAGTGTAGTGGTTCAGGTTCGCCAATCCGAAGTTTCCCAGCCAATGCACCAAATAGTGTAGTGGTTTCAGTGCTGGCCAATCACAGGTGCACTCACCAGGGTGTACTTACTCATTTCTTGCTGTGAGATGGGATTAGGAGGAAGGCAAAACAGGCTCAAAACTTTAAAAGGGTATAAAGAGAGGTTTATTGACATTAACTAAAAGAAAGAAAAATGAGAAAAATTAAAACAAACCCTTCAGAACCTTCCCCTCCCCCTACAACCTTTTCTTCCCCACTGACAATGTAAAGAAACAAAACTCAATATTTTCAGTCAGTTGACTGCCTTTAGAATAGTCTTTCATCAGTTCACTTGGGGAGAGAAGTCCCTCTTGCAAATTGTCATCGAGACTTTCCACAAGAAAAAAAANTTTGCTCAAAGTTCTCATAGAATTACATAGGGGCCTTTGCTAAGTAAAGAGCCACCTCCCCATAGTTCTTTCATGCATTACAGGGAAAAGAAAGTCTTTCTCCATAGCCTTGCAGACGATTTCAGCCTTAAGATCAAGGCATCTCCTCATCCTTCTTCTCTAGAATTCAGCTTCTTCATCACTGACTCAGTATCTTATGTTGTCTCTTTACATTCTGGCATTTCTGGTCCTTTCTCTCTCTCTCGGGAAGGGTTGGAGCACAGAGAGGGTTAAAATCTAGCCCAGGGCCTGCAGATGGCCACCCGACCCCGGCGGGCTCCGGGAGCTGCGGCAGGAGCCAGGATCGGTCACGCCGGGGGAAGGGCCAGGATCTCAGCCCCTCGGTCACCACGGGAGCAGGGCTGAGGCTGATGGAGTCTCTTCTCCTGGCCAGCACCCACGTGGCCAGGCCAGGGCCAGGCCAGGCCGGGCCCCACCAGACTACGCAGGCCAAGGTGGAGCTGGGGGAAGGGCTAAGATCTCTGCAGATTGGCCCACAGTAGGCGTACAGCCAGGCCCCTGCCCGATAGTTGTGGGCCAGTCTCTGAGGGGTGATAAAAATCTCAGCCAAGATGGCCTGGGCCGGGGCTGCTCCCAGCGCTCGGGGGCCTCAGGCCGGGCCCAGGCTGGCGGCAGGGAGGGAGCTAAGATGTTAGCAGTCGCAGTGGCCCGGTCTGTCTCTCTGCGCAGCCCCCTCCCCATTGGGGAGGTAACCAGTGGGGGGAGGGGTAACCGATTGGGGGAGGGGGGCCCGGCCCTGCGGCTGGGCCGCCCAGCCCTACCCGACCCCCTGTTACCTCTTTCACGGCTGGAAATCAAGAGAGCTTTTCCCGGGATTTCTTCGTTTTTGACATGGGTGTTCACAGAGGCAGATGAACTTTCTCAGTGGTGTAACGAAGTGTCAATTCTCAAAGCTAATTAGTGATTGGTTGTTTTTGTCAGGCACAGAGGAAACTGCCAAGAGCTTCCCCTGCACTACTTCCAAAAATGCCCCCCTGTGCGAAACCACCACAACTAGTTGCAAACTTCTTATACTGTTATTCATGGAGTTTCCTGTTTCCCCCTATCATTACCATCCTAGATATTTTTAATGTAAAAGAAAAAAAAAAATCGAGAGATGGAAACTACTTAGAAAAATTGGGAAAACCTGAAAGGAACTGACTTAAGGAATTCAATCTTTTTCTAAAAAGTGATTTTTGCAGGTGCCCCACCTCTAGTGGAATGAAGCTTGGATGTTAATGAATGCAAATAGCTTAGCAGGTGTTTGAGTTTGTCTTTTAAACTCCATCAGTGATGAGGATTTATTTTCTTCTTAATGACATATTTATATGCTTGCAGAGGCAAAAAGTATTTGAAAATACACCTGCTGTTGCTGGTACCACTTTGAGCTGATTTGATTGCTGTGTACGTGGGTTAGCTTCGATAGTACATTACATGGCTCCACCTCATTTTCACAGGCTTAATAGAACTCTCAGTGCTTTTGTTGGAGTCCGTGAAATGCACCAGTAATCCATAGTTCTTGAAACAAGAGCCTTTCCATCAGTTTCAGTAGGCTTTGAATTAGGTTCAAAAGTTGGCATTTGCTATCCAGACGCAGGCGGCTAAAGTTTGCATACTAGGGAGGATTTGCCACACTCTCTGCACAGGGTCAATTCTGCAAGACAAGAAGCAGGAGCTCTAATGAGAACTCCTCACTGTTTCTACACAGATGGGACAGTGATACAAGTCACAAAGGTTTAATTTTGATTGAAGCGTTACTCTTTGTATAAGAGTTACAGAAATGGAAAATGTTGCTTAGGATAATTGCGTATCTTATTGTTACAAGCTGTTTGAAGACTAATCACAATTTTCTGACATTAGTGTTCCCTGTTGGGTAACCCATGGTAAATATCTAGAAATGTGGAATACAGTGAGAGAATTCTAACTGTGGAATGTATGCATAGGAAGGCAGCACAGACACTGAACAACTGAACCAGTAATCCTACAAATAGGCAGAAACTGAATGCACTGAGGGAAACCAAGGAGGTGGGAAAAGCCAGGATAGAAAGGTTACAAAGGGGAAAGGACTCTTTAGAGTTAGTATTCCCTAAAGAAATGAAAATTCAGTTAAAGAGATCCTCTTTAAATTTTTCATTAGGAATCCCTGCATCTTGCAGGCCACATCTGTTACCTGGTCTAAGAGGAAAACCAAGAGTCTTTCAGAGTGAGAACATACTCAAAAGAGAAGTTTTGGCCTTATGTACAAAAAGTTATATGCTACTTCCTTGTACTGGGAACCTTTGCCAAAATGTGATGCTTAAGGCAAGTGTACTTCAGAAGTTTTGCTCCTTTATGGACAGAAATTCTTAGAAAACTGATCAGAACTATTTTTTGTTATCACGGTTGTAAAAATCATTATATTTATTTATAATTTATTGGGTTATATATCTTTACCCTTATTTTGTCCTGAGGACTAATAAAGCTTGTTGCCTGGCAATGAACATCAATAACTCAAGGGCAGACACTGAAATAAAACAGCTATATGTGAAAGAGTATGTCAAGATATCATTTCACCATAATCCATATGATGGGAAGCATGAAAAGTCTAGAAATCTTTGTTTGCATTGTTTATACTGCTGTATTGGATAACTGTTTTCCTAAAGGGTGTAATGTATATGGAATAACACTTTCTGTTTAATTTTCCTATTTACTGAAAATTTTTCTGTTAAAATTATGTCTTTTGTGGTTTTTTTAAAAAGCAGAGCTCTTCTCTGAATTCTCTCACAGTACTGCAATGTCCCTGCAACAGAGTAATTGGATACTTTTATTAGCAGAATACAGAACAATTATTTTTGTTATACAGCCTAGCTAGTTGCAGTGGAGACAATGATGACAACACAGAGACTATGATTATCAAGTTACACCTCAGAGGTGATTCCTAATAAAGATATTTGGAGATGTAAAAAGAACATCTTGAGCTGCAGAAAAGAGGAGAAGGAGTAGGGAAGAGAAGGACTGAGAAGAAGGTATCTGGAGATAAAATGCATAATTCTTCTGGTCAGTAAACAGTCTTCAGGTTATGTGGAATAAAAACTGTATCATACATCCCTGTGAAACTGCTCTGCCTTCCTACACTGTCTCTTGCACCTTCCTCTGCAGAAGCTGGTGCTGTTCATGTGCTCTCAGGAGTCAGTGTGCTCCATCAGCTGAGACAGCACTGCATATCCCTTCTCTGCTCAGAAGTGTTTCAAGTTTGATTTCCCACTAAATATTTTTCTAGTATGCCAAACATGGGTAATGAATTTCACTTGAAATGAAGGTCATCCAATTTCTTTCCAGTTTTTCCCTGTATTTATTCTGATTTTTACAAAAGAAAGTCATGGGACAATAGCTATTGATCTGTGTCAGTCTTCTCGGTAACTGGAATGAGACAGCTGGTTACTCACAGCTGCTACAGCCCACTCTGATGACAGGCTCCATTTTTTCCCCAGAGTGTATGCATGCTAAATATTCTTTATCTGCTAGATTAATTTTACATTAAACTTACAGCTTCAGTCCCCATAAAGACAGTAAGCTTAATAATTTAGTGACACACTCAGAATACATCTGATGAAAATATGCTGAAGGACAGATGTTTAACCTAATACCCTGCTAACCTGGAATGCTAAAGATTAAGATATTCAGCATGTAATTACCAATGTTAAATCCTGCCATGCCTACTCAGCATCTTGACCCCATCCTTTTCACTCTGTTGCCATGCACCTTACCCAAACAGACAAGTATAGTCATCTTCAGCAAGAAACTCTGGACTGCCCAGAAAGCATCTGCATCTTTATATAAGAAACTTCATGAAAGTTTAATAGTTTTGAAACTCTATTATTCAAACTATCACACTACTTGATTGTCCCTGACCCACTTAACCTGGGCCTAATAGCATTTTCCCAAACAATCCCCAAGTCACAGTTTAGGAATTAGGAGGAACTACAGAAATTTGCACAGAACTGTTGTTCTCTGGCAGAAGAGAGGGCTTAAAAATGTGGACATGGGCTCTCTGTGGCACATGGCCAGGGCCAGAGATTGGTTTCAGACATACATTAATTCATAGATATTGCTACAGCCAAAGAGAATATATTATGTTTTTCTAAATACAGATACAGGGGAAGGGCTGTTTCTATAGCAAACTCACACTCCTGCTGAGTTTTTCAGAGGTCTACCAAATAGTTTCTCTTTTTTGTACTTTCCATCTTACCTTTCCACCTTATCTCTGTGCCAGGTGATACATTCTTTTAATTCCTCTTACTTCTACTGTCCTATTCAAATTTTTCCATATATTTTTCAAACTCTTATCTCAAGGTTCCGTGCTTCTCAAAAAATCAACCCTGATTTTTCTTGCCCATTTCTATCTTCTACCCATTTTTCTCCCTTCCATTCTGTCCAAGCTCCTTTATTATACTGCAAATACAACAATTTACTCCCTTTCATCTGCTTTGGATGCCTTCCAATCTGACTTTCTGTGTTTTCACACTGACACCATTCTCACTAGTCTTGCTAATGACAAATACATTTCCAAAAACCTGCCACTTCTTTGTCTTCAACGTCTTCAAAGAACAATCTTTATAATCGCCATCATTATGACCAAACAATTCATTCAGGCACTCATGCATGCTGCTTTGATTAGTAAAGGATTCGCCAAAGTGCAGCCATTGCCCTCATCAGTTCATATAAATCACTGTTTTGGATTTCATCTTCATTGTCTGAATGTTAACTCCCCTCATCAGCTATGTTCACTGGCTTCCTGTCCAAAATCTTTTTAACCTTGAGAATGTTCTCAGACTCAAGGGGCTCTTTGTGTCTTCTTCAGGCAGCCACCCTTTGTCTGTCTAACTTGTCTGCTTCCTCCTTCTGTTGTGTCTCTCTATTCCTTGTCTCACTGGCTTCCTCTACAAATTATGAGTGTTTTGATTTTATTGAAAAATTCATTATCTCTCCCACACAAACTGCATTCTAAAAACTTGCTTGTGGCCTGTAGTAAATTAAGATAAATATTTTCTTTTCTCTCTGCCTTCAGTGTTTTTTTCTGTTCTGTCCTTCAAAAAATTCTAATTACAGATTTTTATGCATAAATTTACTGAGCGCTATGCTGAGTGGTTCACCACTGTTTTTCACCACCACTGGAAAAATGCCACTCTTTGGTATCCAAATTAAAGTACTCATAAATTTTTTTAAGTAGTCAGAGAGTTTCTGATATACCTTTTAATTTAAATGACAACAATGTGTCTATTTTCACTATAGTACTTGGAAATGCCATGCACAAAGCAGGTCTCTCCAATACTTCATGAGTAAGCAGACTATACTCAGTAAATGAGTAAGCAAGCTATGAAGTGAATAAGCAAAATAAGCACCAATATTATGTTGAATAAGCAAACTCCATCTTCCTTATAGGGTCTATTTTTTATCTTCCTGGGGTTTTTTTCCATGCCAGTGGTAAAAAGAACCCCTGCTTTGCATAGAAGCTGAAGTAATACTAGAAATTGCATGGAAAAAGCCAGGAACATTTCCAGCTGAAACTGGTAAGTTGTCTGAACAGGAAACTAGTGATTTTTTTTTTTTTTTTAACATAAATACATATGAGTGATCTTTAATTTTAATAGATCTCAGAAAGTTTTATGTGGCACTTAACAGACGTGGTTGTATGAAATAGCTCTTTACTATTGATGTTGCATAAAGACCTTTTGTTCGTAGGCAGCAAGGAGGCACCAAAAAGCATGCAGACCTTTTAAAATCAGTCCAGATACCATTATGTTTATGATTTAGACTTCATTGCAATCTGAAATTATCAGTAAGAAAAGAGATAAATATTGCTTTGGAGGGGCAACAAAGAGGTGAGGGGTCAAGAGAGCAAGTCCTGTGAGGAGCAGCTGAGGGAGCTGGGGTGGTGTATCCATGAGAAAAGGAGGCTCAGGAATGACCTTATCACTCTGTACCACTGCCTGAAGGGAGGCTGTAGCCAGGTAAGGATCAGTGTCTTCTCCCAGGAAATGCATGACAGGATGAGAGAAAATGGCCTCAAGCTGCATCAGGCGAAGTTCAGGTTGAACATCAGAAAGAATGTCTTCACTGAAAGAACTGTTAAGCAATGGAGAGGGCTGCCCAAGGTGGTGTATTTGGGGTTTTTTCCCTTTGTTCTCTTTTCACTCTTCTTTTTGCTCTCTTTCCAGTTGCTGAATCTTTAAAGAAGCCAAGACCCCTGTGGATAGAAAGCACTAGGTTTTTTCTTTTATCCACAAATTGTTTTCACAGGTTAAGTACTAAGGACATGAATAGACAAAACTAGGATTTACAGTAGGTTTAGATACTTGGATTAGTGACCAAACCAAGTTTTACACTACCAGAGGAATTTATCTTTGGCTGCAATCACATGCAACAGACAGATTTTCTATGAAACCAGACCAAAAATACTCATTGGCTATTTCAGAAGACCACAAGACAGCCTTCTTTCCCACTCCTCAGGCAGTCTTGTAAATGCCATAATTTTCTGGATAGCAAGTAAAGGTAAGAAAACCATTCTGAATTCAAATATAGTCTTGGGATCTTTATAAGGGAGTCTGCCTTTATTTCAGTCTTGGTGGGATAGCCCTCCCACTGAAGACACTCCTGGAGAGTCAAAGAGCTTAACTGAACTAGAAAATGGACTGCACAGCCTACTTGAAACCCTAGTACAGATCAACTTTGCCTAAAACATTTATTTTGTCTGAACGTTTTTAAGTATCCTAAGCAAGCCATTCCCGAATTTAACTAGCCTTGTATTTAGAAAGATTGTGGTGGGATTTCCCTTGTAGTTCATTTTTTCTCTGATTTAATCTCAAGTATTTCTTGTTTTAAATACTGTCCCTTTGTTTTATGGAATGATCCTTATATACACAGTCTCCTAATGCCCTATGCTTCTATTAGTGTTAAGCATCTTTCTTCTTGCAAAAACCCATGGGTGTATGGTCTAAGGTATTCAGGCTAGTTCTATGCACAGTCCCACAGTGTGGCCAGTGCCCATGGGCCTGTCATGTCCCTCATGAGCTGGCAGGGTTTTGCTGGGAACCTAGTGCCAAAGCACCTGCAATCTTCATGCTGCCAAGTGCCTGCCATTCCCAGTGCTGCAGTCAGCTTCCTCTCCTTCATCCTGGGGCCACAGAGCCATGTCGCATGCTGAAATCCTCCTGTAGGGCAATGCAAGGATGAAGACAAGTAGCAGAGTACAGCACTGCTGACTGCCCACAGGCTCTGGACTCCACTTCTTCATGAAGTAAAATTATTTAAAGGAATGGAAAATATCTTCACTTCCCCAGGGAGAGAGAGTGTTTGTCAAGCAGTACAAGGCCAGACCCTCAGATTCTGACACATCCACAGCATCTCCTCCTTCCCTGCATGGATTCTGCTCAGGGTCATGACTCACTGTGGCATGGTCTGCTACAAAATTATTGTCCCTCTCCTTTAGATTTCTGTATGTCAGAGAGAGATTTAACAATTCTTCCCCTAACTGCTTTAGTGCAAATATTCAGTTCTGCCTGCACTGTTTAAGAAAGCTACACTGATATTTAATAAGCAGAAAAGCAAATAACCAAGTCATTTCAGCCTATATTTTGGGCCTGTTGCAATGGACAAGAGTTAAGCTGGGTAACACAAAGCTGTCAGGAGGATGAGAAGATCACTTTACTTCTCTGTGAGAGATCTGCAGAACTAGGAAGAGACTGCTGAGTTTAGCTTTGTAGTGGAGAGAAGAGGGGATAAAGATTCAAATTTCCAAGGCTCTGTCAGATGACATACAAGCAGCTAAAGATGCCTTATGAGAAAAGCTATGGGCTCATTTTTTTCGGGAGGACTTATACCTGTGAGTATGTGCATCCAGGCTCTTCTGCATGTGTCTAACTAATCTGTAGTCTTAAAAGTCCCTTTGTATTTACAAATACAGCATTTTTACGCAGAACCTGAATATAATTTTTTCCTTAGGTTTCACAGTTGAACGATCACATTCCCCTTTTATTTAGTCTCTGCTTGCATATCCAGTTATAAAAGTGTCCAGTATTGAAAACATCTCTAGGCAATATATTTTATGTCAGACTAAACTAAGAGTGGCAAATGAGGCTTCTTTTTTGATCTTATTCCAGTTAGTAAAGTTCCATGAGAAAAAAAGTTTCCCATCCATGATAGAAATACACTGGATCCGAGTAGCCAGAATTTTATGAGAGCATGTGAAAAACAGCAGTTCAAGTAGTCTCCATTCCTGGGGAGATCCTGCACTACAGCTTTTGCAGTGCAACACAAAGTAGGATTTTGTCATTCTTCATTCACAGCTCTATTCCTGTATAGAGCAACAGACTGTTTCTCTCAGCTTGCTGAGTCATCTCTGGAAACACAGTGAAGCTCTCACAGCATAGCTGGTGGAATCCAGGTATAGTGACAACCAGAACCTTAATCCATTGCTTTGAGATAAGCATTCATGTTTGAGTCTCAGTGGCGATGCGTAAAGGTAGAATCATAGAAACCCCCACACCCAAATAATAGAACTTTATTCAATATATTAATGTCCATAAAGTTTAATCTAGAATTTCAGGGGAAGGGTTTGTAGTCCTTTAAGAATTAACTGCAGACTCTTTGCTTGTAATGCAGTGTAGATGGCAGATGGCAGATCACAAGCAGATGGCTTAGGCCTTGCTCTGGGTCTTTTCCCTTTAGCATAAATATGCTTGTTTTTCATTTCCACATTAAGGTATAATAGTGGACTAAATCTTTCCAAACTAGTGGTCACCCATGCACAGTTCTCATTCACATAAGCAAATTGTTACTTTGGAAAAGGTATCTTTGAAAGATACTATAATTCTTTATTTCTCTGTACTAATGGGTTTTATCTGATCTGCTGGCTTCAGGTTAGCTAAATTTTCATTTTCAAAGACCATTTATGTGTCTTGAATAATTTAATATGTAGACATTAAGCCAGAATACCTTTTCTGTTTTTAGCTTTGCTTAGAGGAAAGGGTGTTTTCTTTGACACAATTAAAAAAATAACTAATGGAAAGATAGTATAATTTTTCAACTCTGTCATTTTTTAAACTACTTTACTATTATAAAATGTATCAATGAAATGTTAGCTTTAGCACTCTATCCACTGTGGATGCTGTTTTCAAGGAGCTTTGCTTTATGGGATTTATTCTCAGCCTATTGTGTTTACTTATTAATTCAACAGCTATGTGTATCCAGGTGATTAGTTATTATTAATTATTTTTTAGAGTTGGTTTGGATTTCATTTGCTCCTACTAGAGTATTTAATACACTTTAGTTGACAGTAAACTTGCCAATTAAGATATTAATAGGTTAAAAATACTATTCTGTTTGCATCTAATGATGTGGAATATTTAAAAGTTTTTTTCAAATATTGCCAGATGGATGACTCCAATTAGAAGCAATGAACCACATTTGGAGCAGTGTTATGTATCAAAGGGAGACTCCCTATAGTATTTACAAAATTGTATGACGCTTGCTAATTTTTAATCAGAGAACACCAACCTGCTTAGAATTCTGTTACTTGCCTTATATATCTGAATAAATTTTGAAAATACATTCATATACCCCACGAGAGCTTATTTCTGTCCTAGCATACTATACTAACTCATCATCTGGTCCTGAACATGACATGACAACACAAAGAAGGTTCATTTGTATATTTTTTACACTATTGGATCTATTAATATTTCCTCCATTGCTAAAAATCTCAATTCACCTTATTTCACTTGGCAGCTTCTCACATTGGCATTTGAATTAAGATGGAAATACAGGGAAATCCCACTTTTTTCATCTCCAAAACATGAAATCCGTGCTTAAAAGAAAAAGTAAATCACTCCCAGGATGAGGCTAATTTCTCCTAACTTTGTGGTGCTTACATCTTCTTAGATGCTTATAGTCTTTCCATTGGCAATAGAGTCCAGGAGATGATGTACCTGGCTATATGCAGAAGTTTGCAAGACGATAAGAACAGTATGTTGTACTGTATTGACTGTTTAGACAAAATTCCTATCAAATATCATGTGACCTTAACACTTGCCTAACATGGTGACACCTAGTGTTGGGAGAAATTCATACCACCAAAAGGAAAAAAAATTTTTCTTTTAGAAAATCTTAAAAAAAATAGCTTCAAGTCAATTTAGGCTGGCGCCTGTTAGACAATTCATGGTGTTTCTGCTGTTTTCTGGCCTAATCAAGAAACCAACCTTACGAGACTTACCTGGTTTGAAATATGATCTTATATTGATAATGAGACAGATTTCTTATTGTCCCTTTAGGATTAGTTTCTTTTCGAAGATTTTATGCCATTCCATTTAAAACTCTTCTGGGGGCACAAATACTACATGTCAACTGCATCAATAATATCTGCATATCCAACTCCATCTATAAAGAACTTCAGTAGTTGTATTGATTCTTCCCATTACATTGGACTTAGCTCTGTATCTGTTTCTGCTAATTCTATTTATTAAAGTGTATAGGACTTGACCGGGCAAGTAGTTTTCTACAGCTTTTAAAACTTCCCTGAAGCTGTTTGTAAAAATTCCTTTCACATTTGCCCTTTTCCATTCCTCCACTGTGAAACAGTTGAGCTATCATTCAACAGCTTAGTGCAACCCCATTCAAACACCTCCTGAGTGACTAAATGGTTCTTTGGTCCTGCTAGCGGTAACTACGTATTTCATGAGTAAGTAATGATAAATGATTTAAAAAA
Source organism: Promerops cafer (assembly GCA_013398275.1). Classification (NCBI taxonomy): domain Eukaryota; kingdom Metazoa; phylum Chordata; class Aves; order Passeriformes; family Nectariniidae; genus Promerops; species Promerops cafer. Next base: position 13,698 of record VZSE01002221.1, on the reverse strand, counting down.
CGGTTTGAAGGATATGCCTCAGACTTTCACTCATAAAGAGTGGTTCAGATACAGAACTCGCCCAGTGCTCTTCCACAGTGACACTAACATAAATAATTTATTTTCTGCTAATGCTTTTTCTTTTCACACATTTAACTGAATCAGGCTTTCAGATTTGATCTGAGTCTCACTCCCTTATCAAACTGTTCCTCAAAGTCTGTCTTCTATATTGTTACCTTTTTTTCAGAATCATATCTATTAGAGAGCTTCTAATATTAGAGAGGTTCTGTATTTCCTGTTTCTTTCAGTTTTTTGTACCTCCTGGCCACTGTTGCTGAGTGGTTTCTTTTAATAATTACATCCTGATCCAGATTCTGTTCACTGATGAGCATTAAAAATGTTTTTCTTATGGAAGTTCCTAACTAGATGGGTTTCCAAGAAGTAAAAATTTCTACTGTCAAAGCACAGAATATTTTTCTTGCGATAAAAGAAACCAAGTTCATGAAGACCGAAATTTCCATCCTGTTACATTTTTGGCTCTCTTTCAGTGTGTCAGTCACCATGTGGGCTAATATTTCTAGTAGACCATTACTACTACTCTTCCATTTAAAAATTATGGAGCTTTTTATATAAATTCTGTAGTTCTTGTTTATATTTTTAACCGTTTGCCTTCTTTGGCTCTAAACCCTTCTTTGCCAGAATATGTCAGGAAGTGATACAAGAAGTGTTGTTACTTGGTTAATATTCTCTCTCATTCCCATTAATCTGATTTTATTTTTTTATTCCTCAAGTGTTGATTCTATCAGCCCATTAAAAAACTAAACATTGTTAACCATCTCCCTAGATTCCTGATACTGTCACAGAACTTTTGTATTTACTCTTGGGTTTGATGCTTATTTTTTGATGTGTGGTAGAACAGGACTTAACTTGTAGGAACAACTCTTCACCACCTTCCAACTATTTTATTTTAAGATCTGTTCCGCATTTTTTGAACAATTCAGAACACTTATATTTTTGTCCCTACAGAAAGTGTCATACCGAACTTCTTGCTCTTCTTTCCTGTTTCATCTTTCCACAATCTCCAATGCAAATCACTCCCCTATTGATATTTCAGTGTCATAACCTGATTCTATTTCAGTTTAGATAGAGATAGGAAGAAATATCATTCCTTCTTCTAGGTATCCAGCTATGCTCTCAACTCATAAGCATCTTCCAGGCACTGTTTCCTGAACCGTTCAACAGTGCCACTCTGGTCATAGGTGTTTTATTATAAACACTTGTAACTATCCTTTTATTACGTTCAATAGTCTATTATCCCTATTTCATTAGCCACATAGAGGCCACAAGAATGCTTCCTACACAACCCTATTCTTGATGTTTTGTGCAGATTGACATCTCTGCCTCAGCAGGCATGTACCACATAATGGGTAACTATACTGCCATGCATCCTTGGTGTAACAGTCCCAAGTGTGCTTGTGTCTGGCCGGAGAAACCTTCCCTCTCACTCAACCTCCCATCAACCACTGTAGAAAACATTCTCCCGCTGGACAGATGGCAATGAAATGGTATTTTGGGCTCAGAAAAGTGCAAGGCTGCTGCTTGGTGTGGAAGTCTCACTGACTTGGATAATCAGAAAATTCCCGAGTTTTATCTATAAAGTCTTCTTGCCAATGAGCGTCATTCTGTAAGACCAAAGCAGACAAAAATGACCAGATTCTTCACATTTCCGCTAGGCAGTAGATAAATGCAATACCAAAATTAGAAGACCGAGTTGACAAGTATAATACCTTTGAGAAACTTCTACAAAAAAACCCTAAGATGATATTTTGACATAGTAGTTAAAAGTACTTGCAGATTTCCCATAGAGCCCTCACTGTCCATCTTTGCTGTGCAGAGTTTAATCTCATTCCATGACTTATTTTCAGTGGCTTTTGTATTGTCTGTATTTTTATGAATTTCATTCATGAAATAAATGCCGGAAAAAATGCTTCCATCCAACAAAAGTTAATGTCCAAACTCTTTGGTCTTAAACATACCAAAAGGAAAGTTTTCTGGCATTTGATGGTGGCTTTTTTGGTTAGAGATCTTTTCTTTCTTTCATTTCTTTCATGAAGGAAATTACCAAGTTTTGTTATCTAATCATCTGTTTCTCGAAGATGGCATGCAAATATGGGAAAAACCCACCTTGAATTCTAATTCGGCTAAAGAAATTTGTGACTGCTTTAAAACAGATATAATTTGCAGTTAAAAGATAAAGATAAAAATAAGATAAAGATAAAAAAGATAAATAAGATAAAGATAAAAATTAAGAAGGGGTAGTCTCCTTTTCATTATGAGTAGCTATTTTATTGACAGCCATTCTTTGTGGTAAGTTTAGTGATGAAATAAATTACTCCCTAGTTCCAGTAGCTTCATATCCAGATTCAGACAAGAAAACAGTAATAAAACTTGTGAAAATACAGCTTTTTGAATTGTTATAAGATGGAAAATTCAAGTACTGTATGAAAATGAAATCTACCTACAGAGGTTTTTTTCCCCTAAAGTATCTAATCACTGTATCTAGGCACACATGTACATAGGAGAAATAGTCTGAAAACAAATTACACTCAAATATCTCTGGAACAATCTTGTTGTAACAACACATATACTGATTAATATTCTAGCCAGAAGGAAGCTGACTGGAAGTCTTGGCCACTCATTTTCCAGGACTAATTTTGTTTATTTGTTTTAAGATATGGTCAAAGAACTGCACATCTTGTACAGTGTGTCCAAGGAGTTAGTCACAGACTGCAGCAAGCGTGCCACAGCACAGACCAGCTTTCTGTGAGACTGCAGTGAACAACTCATCACAGCTGGAGTGTGAAGGGGGAGTTGTTCACCTCATTACCGAGGAAGAAGAAAATCAGGAGAAGCCATTCCTTTGAGAAAACTGTGGCTCAGATCCAGTGGAGTTATAGCATTCCAGTTCTGTGCAATCTTGAGAGAAAAGTTTACTGTTCGAGAAATTACGAAGTTATTTTTAAGGTCTATTCCTGTATTTTTAGGAAACTGTATTATGTATTTGTATGTATGTGTATATATATAAAATACATACATATACACAAAAAATGACATTGTTTAGAAATTATCAGGTAAAATCCTCTTAGAAAGAAAAGAGAGCTAAAGATTTAAAGATCATTAACACAGTATTAAAGTTGCTTCTGATAGTAAAAACCTAATAGCTCCATTGTCAGGGTTTGGCTCTGGCCCAATGCCAGTGCCCCCATGAAAATGTATTTTCTTTAACTAACTGCCGTGAGATGTGACCAGGAACAGAGCAGAGCAGGCTTAAACTTAGAAAAACAGAAAAAAAAAAACTTTATTAAACTACAAACTAAAATCAGAAACACACAGGAAAACAGAATGAAAACCTTTTAAACCATTCCTCCTCCTCCCACCCAAATTTCACCAAAGCACAGTGAGACAAAAAAATCTTGGATTCCTGATCAAGTTACCCTCACTCAAGTAATCAATTCTCAGTCTATCAGGGGAGAGAGGAGTCTCTCTTGTACCACAGTCCTCCCCACGAAACAGGGTTGAAACTCCCCATGTTTCCTTGTCACACATGGCACCACCCGGAGAAACTCTGCCAT
>VZSE01002216.1:53339-73773 GCA_013398275.1 Promerops cafer | reverse complement strand
AGGAAGAAGGAGGAAGAAGGAGGAAGAAGGAGGAAGAAGGAGGAAGAAGGAGGAAGAAGGAGGAAGAAGGAGGAAGAAGAAGGAAGAAGAGGAGGCAGTGCGTGTGCCGCAGGCCGCTTACCCCCAGGCTGGAGTCGCAGTTGGAGGGCTGGCCGGGAGGTTTGCCGTGCGCAGCCCGCAGAGCCCCGCCCGCCAGGCCGGGCAGCGCCTGAGGGAAGGGCTGCGCCCCCGGCACGGCCTCGCCTTTGTCTGCAGCAGCGCTGGGCCCGGGAAGAGCCTGTCCAACAATGTGCTGATTTGGGAAGAATGGCAGCATGCCCATCCCTGCTGCTGCTGCTGCTGCTGCTGGAATGGGAGCTGGGTTAGATGCTGCAGCCAGCCATAAATGGAGAAACTTTGCTGTTAGATGGGATTTATTAGAGAGGGTTTGGTTATGGGGTTAATGAGGGAGGAGGAGAACAATTCCAGATCGACTACACTGGTTTTTGTGCTTTTCCCATCCCACAGGCAAACAACTCAATTTCAAGCTGATTCAATAAAACTCTGACTTTTCTAAACATTCCCTGTGATAACTTAGTGCTTCCTGTCATTTTCAAAAAAAAACCTGGGAACAACATCCTGGAGGATGCTGGATGGGAACACAGGGGGAAGCCCCACCTCAGCTGGCTTTGGGAAGAATTCTTTCAACTGAAGAGCTGGAAAGTGTTCTCCAGAATGAAAATGTGGGTGTTCAGAGGAGCTTTCTGCCCTCCTTGGATACCTTTTCCTTGCTCCTGGTTACTGCCATGACCCAGAGCATGGCCAGGATTGCAGAACACAAGGGAGCAGTGCAGGAAACAAGATCAGAAAATCCTGGAATGGTCTGGGCTGGGAGGGACCTTAAGGATCATCCATTCCCACCCATCCCTACCACTGTCCCAGGCTGCTCCAGCCTGGCCTTGGGCACTGCCAGGGATCCAGGGGCAGCCACAGCTGCTCTGGGGATTCTATTCCAGGGCCTCCCCACCCTCCCAGCCAGGAATTCCTTCCCAATATCCCACCCAAATCTCCTTTTTCCAGCTTACAGCCATTACCTGGGTCCTGTCCCTCCATCCCTTGTCCCCAGTCCCTCTCCAGCTCTCCTGGAGCCCCTTCAGGCCCTGCAAGGGGCTCTGAGCTCTCCCCAGATCTCTCTCTTCTCCAGGTGAGCACCCCCAGTATCCAACTGATCTTTCCTCATAAACCCTGAGGGCATCAGTGGCACAGAAATTTGCATTCCAAATTGACATCTGCCACAGACTGGCTGTTAAAACTCATTTCTTAATAAAATGAAGGCCAAGAGCAAATTTGTGGTGCCTGTTAAGCAACTCACATTTACCTGCTTTGAAAAACCCCATAAAATGTCACCTCTAAATAAAAGCATATTCCAAGGCACTAACTGAGCTAGCAGAGTATTTAACAACCTGCTTTTGGGATAAAGTCAGGTGCATAACGTGAAGCTGGGCATTTCTACTGATCTGGAATGAAATAAAATGTCATTTACACTTGAGAGCTTCTCCTCGTGCTGCCAGGCCTGAGTTCACTGCTGGCATCACCCCTATGCCCAGCACTGTCTGCAGGAGCATTGTTGGAGGCTCTCCCAGCAAACCTGGTTTCTAAAAGGAAGAAGAGAAAACTATGTAAATGATTAAAATAATCTGCTCATAGCTACTTCTTACAACTTCCACATTCTCAACCTTTTCAGCTCCACTAAAGTGTTCAAGGATCAAAGAACCATGAATGGGTTGGAAGGGAACTTAAAGATCATGGGCACCTGATGGTAAGAATTATTTATTTTAGGAATGGTAGGAGTGTTCAGGGAGAGGCAGAGCTGCAGGGATGGCCTTACACTGTTTGCCTGCATGTTCTCCATCTTCAGGAGCTGCTGCTGGGGCAGGGGCAGGTGAGCAGGGCTCTGCAGCAGCAGGCTGGAGGTGCTCCCCAGAATTGAGCTCTGAGAAAGGATTAAAATAAAGGTTAGTTGGCACTCAGGGAGAACAGAGCAGGCTTGAAACATTTTCACTCAGTACTGCTTGAAGAAATTTAGGATTTTGAGTTAAGACAGCAAAGGAAAATAATTTCCTCTACAGAGCTGATTTTGCTTCAGAGAATTACCCAGATATGTTTTTCCCCCCACAATAATCTACATGAAATGCTACTCCAGAGGCACTAAAACCTGACAGATCACAGTGCCTGCAGATTGGCAAGTCTATAAAATATTCACATTGTTCATTCAAAATATTCTGGATCAGTTTGCCACCAGAACTGAGCCACTAAATTAATAACTTTGGGGTACCCTCTTCAGACTCTGCCACTGGTATATTCAACTTATGAGCTCTGGCCAGCACTGAGGCTTAAAATAAACTTTAAAAGACATCATGATTTATGCTACAGGCCTGGAAGTGTCTGGCAGCATCATCTGCCAATAAAATACAGATTGTTCTATAGGTTGTTGTACAAAAATAAATAGACAGGACACTGTGATCATGCCAAGTACACACTTCTTTATTATTTTTTATCACCAAACCCAGGGAAATGAAGACTGCAAAACATCTCCCAAATATTTCCAAGCCTAGGCTGTGTCTATGGGTGGAAGGGTTAAATTCCCTAGGGAAAAACCCTTTATGACTGAAATATGGGTTTTTTCTGGACTAAAATATGATCTTCTGGACTCAGAAATGTGCTTTTCCAAACAAAGAGGGGCCATATCTAGATTAGTTATGCATCTATGAGAATTGTCTCAGTGATTTCCAGGAGAAATTATGCAGGGCTGGTTATTGTCACCAGTGCCAGGGGCTGCTCCTTCTAAACTTGGCTCCAGCAACAAAACAAAGTGGTTCAATTGCAAAACTTTCAGAAATAAAAGAGTGGAAAAATCAGTTTGGTCAGAATCCTCAGAGGAAAGGCTCTGGATTAATCAAGATTTAATAAATTGCTGGATGACTGAGGAAAACATCTCTTAGAAAGCTGAAAATGCATTATTTTGGCACGGGAAGAGAAATTAAGAGAAACAAGTTGAAAATCAGGCTACCTCGAGTTAAATAATTACTGGGTGAATAACCTTCAAATCCTCTCCACTGAACACTTTTTAAAGAATTATTTTAGAATATTTATTTTCATTCTGTTACTTTACAAAGCCCTGAATATAAAATAGAAACCCAAGACATGCAGGGAGCTAAATCAGCATGACTGGGGAGGTGTTTCAGTGACAACACTGAATTTCAAGACAATAAAAATAAAACAAATGACCTGCTTCTCTGGCTTTAGAGAATACCCCAAAATAAATCACCCAAGAAGAGAAAAATGTGCCTCATAGAAGGAATTGGGATCATCAAATCCTTCTAAAATTCAGGTTTGGAGCTCATTAAATGACAGGAAGCTCCCAGGAAGAGAATGAGACTTTTAAGTGTCTGGACAGAGAAAACACAGAGTTGTTTGGCTGCAGCTCTCCCAAGCCAAAAACCACTGGAAAACCCTTTGGATCATCATCAATCCCACTGTTAATTGTGGAAAACATCCCTGGCTCCAGCTGTGAGCACCAAACACTCACACTGCCTTCCAAGGAAGCACAGGCTGAAGAGAGAGAGCAGCAGGAACTTAACCAGACCAATTGAAAATGTCTTTTCAATTTAAAAAAATGCCAAAGAATTATGTATTTTTTTATATGGACAAAAGCAACTCACTGGCTGGGGCAAAATTAAGCAGAAGTTATTCAAAATTAATATATTCACCTACTGGTTTTTAGAGAAAAAACAGAAAAGCTCAATGTACTTAACATAAGGAATATTTCTGCATTTTAGTTGGGTCTTTTTTAAGACCTCTAAGCCTGTGTTTGCCAAAAGAACTGCAGAAAAAACTGATGCTGAAGGGGATTTTATTTTTTAAATATAAATTTCTGAAATATCAGAAATAATAAGGCCAAGTGATCAACTCCAGTCCCTTGTAGGTATTTGTGTACATCCCTACCATGAATATTAAATTCAATTTTTGGCTCCTGGCAGAGCTGGAGAAATCCCTAAGAGCAGCTCAGCTCAAGGCAGAAACTCTGGTTGTGGCTGCACTTTCTCATTTTTAATTTCTAGCACAAACTCATCCCAAAGATCCTTCCCATTATCTCTCAGGAATTCTGGTGCCCATCTGGAATTACAGGAGAACCTTGGGGGGTTTATGAGTAAGAAGCAACATCTGCAAATCTCTATTTTTTTATGGCACATGCAGCACATTTGGGTGGCTGCAAGCTTTAAAGTGAAGCTAAGGGTGCTGAACTTGTTGGTTTGAGTCAGAAAAACCAATAAAGTCTCTACAGGAGTGGGGATGAGCTGCTCCAAGAGAAAGGGATGTGCCAGGCTCCTTAAAAGCTCATTTAAAGAAGATTTTTTCTGCCAGTAATGACAAATTTTGTCTACATTGGCAGGTTTTAAGTAAAAAAATTAGATAAAATAACTCCATTTTGGACAGTTAGCACTTCCTGCTCTCCATCTCATAACTTTCCTTAGAGCTCTAACAAGAACAGTTGATTTTAGCTGTAATTCCTTAAAACTTTAGGATCTCTCATGTTGAGACCTCCCCAAATACCTCTTTTGATGACAAGTTTTTTTGTCACATACCTGATGAACTTTATTCAACTGCAAAAAAGGTGGCCCAACTGCTGAATTGATGAGGTGAGGTAAACCTGCAGATGCTCCAAGAACTGTTTAAGAAATACAAAAAAAAATTGTGTATTTTAAAAATTAGGCAAGTAAAAATCTTTAGAATTATCCTGTATTTTTTAATTTGCTTTCCAGAGAAATTTCAAGTGTACAAAGGTCACTAAAAGGGAACGACAGAGTCGTTTAGGTTGGGAGAGGCTATGAAACCTTTTGATGTACAATTTCCAGAATGTGAGAGCTCCAAGGTCCCCTCCAGGTGCTCCTCCACACCTGAGAGTTTCACTCCTGAGTTGATTCCAAGCCTCAGCTTTATCTCAAGTGCTTTAAATTCAGATTTAGCTCAAGTGTTTCTGCCCTGAAGTGGTCACTTCACACCCCATTTCTGGGTTTCTTTGTCACCACACTCTCAGCTCTCCCCGACTTGATCTCCTCATCACCTGGTTCCTGTTCTGAGCACTTTCACCATTCCAAACGTGATTAATTAGGGTTTATGTTTATTCACATCCTAATTAGAACACAGAAATGTTTCTGGCTGATGCTGTAAAAAATACTCTGCACAGCTGTGGCAGCAGCCAAAAAGAATATTTATACTGGCAACAGGAGAAAGACTCAGGCTGCAAAGTTCAGACCTAGAATCAGATTTAAGTTTAGCAAAGTCTTGCAAAAGACATTTCTTTCTAAATCCATTTCTAATATGAATATTCAGAGCCCACAGAGTTAATACAAGGGTATTTTTAGGAACACTGAATTTTACCCAAACACAAGAGTGTAGCAATGCACCTCTTGCTTTTGTTCTCATAAAAGGTGAAATTATCTGCACAAACACACTGAAACAGGATCTGCATAGATTTTAAACATTATTTCTCCTTAATTACTTTGCAAAAGCCTTGCAGCACTAAGAACTGGGTTTAATTTTGCATTCTTTTAGAACAGCTTACCAGGTTTAACAGTGTGGCCACGCAGCTGGGGCTGCAGCAGCATCTGCAGCATTGCTGGATTATTAAAACTTTTCATGATCTGCACTGGATTTGGCTCTGGAAGCAAGCCTTTCCTATTGTTCCTCATCTCCAATGAAGAGACAAAAAGTGTTAGAAGCAGGAAAAAACAATGAATACATTTAAATCCCTCAAACTCCAGTGGCAATGTGCACATTTCATCTGTCAGAAAAGAAGCATTTCCTTCCCTGTTTCCTGCTTTTTTTCCCCTCAAATGTAACACCTAGCAAATGATTCCAACAAAACTTCAAGCATATTTCTTTTTTTCCCTTAAACCCAGAGTTATCAGTACAGGAGAATAAGAAATGTTGCCATGAGCACCATGTCTTGTAACAGACTTCTCATCTCTTTTATAGAGATGTGGTCTGAGCTGCCTGAAGAGAGGGAACTCTTCTGCCTCTCCATGTAACACTGATCTCATCCAATTTTCTAGGAAATAATTTGATAAGACATGTGGGTGCAAAAAGCTTTCTTCTACCTCGAGCATGAAATGAACCTATTTCTCCTGCCTTGAAATTTATCTTAAAGCTGACAAATTCTTGCCTCTGTTTTAAACCAAGTTTTAGCTTATCCAATGACTCATTCCCAGTCACTTTTGTTTTGAGCTGGAATGATTTCTCTTACAGGAGATTACATTTACTAAAATCCAGAGCTATGTGGGTGTAACTTGGTGGTATTTTATGGATATATTTGATCTTCTTCCCGGCCATCTCTGCCTAGGAAGGAGCCTGAACCGGGCTGATTACACAGAATTCCAGAATGGTTTGGGTTGGTTAAAGCCCATCCAGCTCCACCCTTAACCATGGGAAGGGAATTTTCCACTATCCCAAGCTGCTCCAAGCCCTGTCCAACCTGGCTTTGATAAACCCAAAATGCTTCCCAAGCCCGGCTCCTTCTCCTCGCTGCGCGAAGCCCCAGCTCAGGCGCGACGAGCTCATCCCAAAGAGCTTTCCAGGGATCTCACCATCCTTTGTGCTGCTATCAGAGCTGCCAAGGTGCTCCTGCCTGGTGCTCCAGGGGCACAGAAGGACACCTGGACCCTCCTGCCGTTGATGGTGACCCCGTCCATGGCCCCTCGCACGCTCTCCGCCTGCTCCGCGCTCTCGTACTCCACCACGGCGAAGTCCCCGCTGCCGCCGTCCTCATCCTGGGCAAACTGCAACAACACCAGCTCCCAGCTCTCCATGGAAAACTGGCCATTGCTGCCCTGCAATGCTGTCACCTGCCCCTTGCAAGATCCTGCACAGCTGACACAGCCCGAGGTTCATATTTCCCCCCAAACCATGAGGTTTCTTTCTCAAAATGCTGGAATAAGTTGGATATCACATCTTCGTGTATTTGGCATTCATGCTTACAGACCCACGATTATCCCTTCATGATTATCTCTTCATGGCTGTCTGCTCATTCCTTCCCTTATCTCTTCCATTCCCACCTTCACTTCCATCTCACCTCACAGAGAACCTCAGCTATGAAATGCATTTAACACATATTTAAACAACAAAGGAGGAATGAGAAGCAAACTGTAAATACAGCTGGATGCTACAACCAGTTTTATTTTGCAGGGTAATTAGAAACTCATTATTCTTCGGTTTTTTTCAGCCTGCAACAATCAAAGTGTCGTTCATCAGGGTGCGTGACAGCTGCTGAAACATGCAACAATGCAAATTCCACCAGTGTCTGGTGCCTTTTGGGAGCATGTGAAGGCTGTGGTTTGGGGAATGCCAAGAGAAGGTGCCAGACTGATCAATCAAGCAGACTGGAAAAGGGCTTACGTGGCAAACACTGCTCTGGCCTTTGTGTGCAGACTTTGAGAGAGAATGAGCAGATTTAAATCAAACAAAAAACCAGGCTGAGAAGAGAGGGGTGAAGCTTAGGCAAAAATCTCCAGTCCCCAAATGAATGGGAATGATAAACTGCTACCAGCTCTGGTGTGGAAGAGGCAAAACCTCCTCCAGATTGCACTGGATAAAACAACCTCAGCCCCTTAAACCTCCCCTGACAATTGAAATATAAATGTCCAAAGATCTGGAAGAAAAAGAGGGTGGTCAGATCTTTAATGGCACTGTTAGAGCCTGGCCTCTGGGCAGAGCTCTGGAAAACACGTATTCAATCTATAAATACATTTTATATTTATATTTTATTCCGATACCAATTTAGGTGCACTGGCAAAAAGCTGAGGTACTTGTGAAAAGAAGGGTTTGAAGCTATGGAACATCTGTATTTTAGTTTCAGCTAAAATGAAACACAGTTAAAAACTCCCTTAACATGTCCCAAGTGCAGCCACCAATATTCTTACAAAGGATTCAGGAACTTTTCAACTTCCCAAGTAAAGAGGTACTGAAAAAAAGCTCTTTATTCCTATCCAGATAAGGGTGGAGACTTTTTAGTGGCAATTTAAAGTTGGCAGGAGAAAAGAATGAGGTTTTCTGGTCCATTTTGTTGAAATAAAGGACAAAACATTTTTCTTAATATCAATGTGTAAATATTTAGCTTCAGCTCCTCCTGACAGAACATTTCTGTTGTCAATAGAGGAGAAATCAAAATGATTTTTTTTTTTAAAAAAAGGTAACTTTGGAATAAGATGAAATAACCCAGATTTTATTTCATGAGTTCAGGTAAGAATTTTGGGCAAAGGATTGTATCTACTTGATGAAATACTGCACAAGCTCCCAGCAGAACAAATCCATGGCAGCACCACAAGAGCTACATTGAAGTTTTCCAGAAAAAAAAGACTTTTCAGGCATTCTCTAGAGAAATTCCCCCCACACTGAGGTTTCTGCTACCCTGTCCTCTCCCAGTTTTTCTGTCTCTACCCTTCCCCTCACATCCCCCCTCTTTGCTTTTCCCACCTTTTCTCAGGTCTTCCTCCTCCTCCTTTCTTTGTCCTCAATTTTCAGGTCATCTCACTCATAAACCCATAATTAATTAACATCCTTTTTCTTCCCTTTTTCACCTATCAAATCTGAACTATTTGTTTTCCTACCTCCACCCTCCTGTATTTTATAGAAACAGGAATATTTGCTGACCTAACGCAGATACTCTCCTCACCCACACCAAGTGGGACCCAAGATTTATTATGATTTTTAAAAGGTAAAAAGTCAATTTTTGAGTGCTTCTAACTGCACAGCAGTGACACCCATCTTTCCTCAAGAAGTCTGTTATTCTTTGAAGCTCAGAATTTTTAAAGGATGGTGAAAAATTGTTGGGGGAGCTGATAACAGCCCCCGGATTATTTGACAGCTGGAAAAAAAAGCCCTGAAGGAAAAGACTTAAAAGGATCAATCTGTTGAGCTAATTAAACAAAGATTGAGCAGGAGACTTGAGTACAGCATTTCATACCTTCTTACAGGAAGAAAATAATGGGGAGCAAAAGCTCCTTAATTTAGGCATCAGTGAGGTGAGGCTGAAGCCAGACACATTCCCAGGCTCGGGGTCGAAATAGCCAGGAATGGGCATTTTCTGGGAAGAGTTCATTCCAGCCTATTTATTCATCTCCTGGGGTATTTGGATCAAGCAGGTCTAAGGATTTACTCTGCTGGGGCTGGAAAAGAGCCCCAGGGAGGGTGTGAAGGCCTGCAGGTGGTCAGGCTGCAGATCCTCATGGACCTTCTGCTCCACATGCTGGGAATCTCCGCGTGCTCATCCCTGGGGCTGATCCCTGAGCAGCCTTCCAAGAGACTTAAAGGGAAAAAAACAAAAAAACCAACCCTGCAACTGAAATCTGTGTGACTACAAGGAAAGATTTCCTTCTGCTGCCTGGTTATGATGATCTATCTGTGCCACATTGATTTGTGGTCTCATCTCACAAGCCACAAGGATGAGAAGGAAACCTTTGCACTACAAGGGATCCACCTCTTCTGGGCTCCCCAGCTTTCCAAAAGATGTGTAATTTCTATCCCTGGTAATACCCAAGAACCCAAGCCTTCCTCAGTTAGGGAAAAACGTGTTGAATATTAATATATTAATTATATGATGTATTCTGCATAATCTGAACAGTTGCACTTGTATTCATACACTTTGGCTGCAATAAAACCTTCAGCAATGTTTATTTTCAAAGCTCTCAAAACCCAAATTATTTTCAGTAAATGACATAAGGGGATGTCTTCCAAACATTTTGCTGGCATTTCACTGGAGTGGTGTCCAGACAACACGGATCACACTGCACACCCAGAGCAGCTCAGCATCACCACTCCCAGCACTGTCAGATGCACAGCTGAGTGATTACAGGAAAAACAAACATGGAAGACAGCAAGAGTGAAGTGAGGCAATCCTGCAATCCCAACCCTGGTGTTCCATAAGACACAAACCCAGCATACCTGGCAGAACACAGGTTTGTACTTCAGGGAGAAAGCCTGGATCAGCTCTTTCGAATCAGCACAGTCCTTTTGTAATTTATCCACACAAAGGCACTTGGAGTGAATGAGGTTTGTGGTCAGCTGGTTCACATCCATCCACTGTGCAAACAGAGTGCTCTCCTCCAGCTGCTTGCCCAGGAGCTCCAGCCTGGCCTTGGCAGCAGAGTCCTTCTTCATGTATTCCACGAACCCATAGCCCTTGGAATGGCCGGTGAGCTCGCTGTAGACCAGGAAACACCTCTCCACGTTGCCATAGGCTCGCACCAGTTCCTCAAACTCCTCTATCCTGAGGGAAAGGGGCAGGTTGGTGATGCACAGCAGAGCATCCGTGGGCTGGAGCTGCACGGAGATCTCCTTCCCACGCAGGGAATGCTGGTGGAACTTCCTGATGGCGCTCTGGGCCTGCTCCCCGTTTAACAGGGTGACAAATGCTGCAAGAGAGCAGGAGTGGGCACATCACCTATGCCAGCTGATCTGCAGCCACACCTCTCCCTCCCCCTGAAACCACAAAGATACCCCAGAGATACAACAGATAAATAGATCTGTTATATGTATTATATATAATACCTAAAATCTGGGATTATCAGTGGAACATCATGAGCAATTAACTCGAAAAGTGGCTGTGTTGTGATGCACACAACTTCACTACTGGGAACCCAACCAAAGTTTGTATCTGGGGAACAAAGTTAAATATTCTATGAGCAGACTATTCTTTATTAAATTAAGTATTCCACTGAAGTCAACACATCACAGATTCTATGCAATCTCTTTGATGACAACATCCACAAGTTCTCACTTTGGGGTAACAGATCTTTTTTTGGGCTTTTCAGTCCACAAGGCATTTCACACAATCCCAAACTGGATGAGGGTGGCGGGGACCTCCTGAGGGCCTCTTGTCCAACCTGTTCCTCAAGCAGGGTCACCCAGATGGGTTCCCAGGATCCCAAGGGATGGAGATTCCACAACCTCTCTGGACAACCTACAGCAGTGCTGGGTGACCCTCACAGGGCAGAAGTGTTTCCTGATGTGAGCAAACTGCAAATGCATCTGGAGCTGGGCAGGTTTTCCTCTCAGGCTCGTGTGGTTTGTCCCAAGAGAGGCCTCAGAACCAGTTTTCCAAAGGAATTCAGCCAGCTGAGGTCAGCTTTGTCCCAAAGGGACACTCACTGAGGAACACTCCTGAGAGAGACCAGAGGGGACCAAAAAACTTCTGATCAACACCAGAAAGTTTCCAACTTTCACTGGCTTCAGTAGAAGGTGACAAAAATGACACTGAGGGACACCAGAAAAGCTGTGACAGTCCACGACCATGATGCTCCTCACAGAACTGGAATATATAAAAGTTTTAAGGTCTCACCTGTTCTTTTATTCCTGTCCACATAACAATACTTGATTTCATAATCTTTAAACAAGTCGTGGATTTCCTGCAAGGGAAAAGTACAAGTAACATCACATAAATAAGTCACCAAACCAAGCAAGTGAATAAATTCATCCTCATTTCAAACAAAACCAAAAACTTTCCCAACAAACAGAAAATTTCACCATAGAAACACTATCAAATATTTGTTTTTAAAGGAGTTGCTTACACTGCTGCAGCAATGTTTTTATTTCACATAAAAAACTGGCTTGCTGCATTTGATTAATTTGCTTTTCATTCTCTGGGTCACATAAACACAAAAGGGTGTCCTGTAAGTGTCTTTTGATAAAGACAAATAACATCACAGCTCATTAAATAGCAAAACCCTCTCCATTTCTCTGAAGTACAACTGGCATAGCTAAAATACCACATGGACAAGGAACACTGGCAGCATCACATCACCAAATTTATCGAGGGCACAACGCTGCCCTAAAACCCAACAGTTGCTTTCCTTTCCTGCTCAAGTTCACTTTAATAGATTTTCACTCTTAATAATGGATATTCTTTCACCCAGCAGATAATTGTGGCCAGAGTACCCCCTGCAAAGTATCCTCTATCAATTACTGCACAGCTGCTCAACAGAGAATCAATCCCAAGAGTGTTATTTGCTCCCCTAATTAATGGGAAGAGAGGAGGGGTGGGAAAGAGCAAGTCTAAGAGGAGTTTGCTACAGCCATTCCCAAAAAACCAAGGTGCACATGCCCCAAAAACCCCACAAATTATTGTCAGTTCAGTGGTGAGAAAGCAGAGATGAACACTCACCACCCCAGGGGAAAAACCAGGAGTAATAACCTGGATATTTACATTATTTTAGCTGGATAAATCCCATACACAAGAGCACAAGATGATTTCTGCAAGCAAAATAATCAACCAGCTTTGTCTGAAAGTTTAATTGCAGCTGATTTCCAGCAGCTGAGTGTGGTTGCCAGTTTGGTAATTCAATATATGGAGCCTAAAGGTTAATTGGGTTCTCTGTGAGGGGTATCAAGTGCACACCTTTTAGTCAAGAGAGCACCAATCTCTGGTTTCACTATTTAACAGCTGTCAAATACTGCATTAATAAAATATGGCAGCATTTCTCCAGCCACCACGTGTCCTTGAGTAAGGTGTGATAAGGATGGGGTTTCTGAAATGCAAGATATGCCCAAAATTCAAGCCAGGTAAAAGATTTGAGAGTGGACACCTCTCAAACAAGAATTAGATGGTTCTTTCTCAGATGTGAGAGACTGAGAAGACACTTTCTGTACAGTTTTGGTAGCTCAGTTGTGCTGTGCCACTGAAGACTCCAAAAATTTGTTTCTGTCCCACTCAGAAAAAGAGGAATGTATTTATCCTTTTGATTTCCTGGATTATTTTGCAAGAGCAACACTGAAAGTTTTATATGATGATTAGGTAGCAGGAAATAGGATTTCAAACAGCTCTGAACACTCTTTTGAAAGTCATCTGTGTATCAGATGATCCCACATGATTTCCCAGTAACTGCCTGAAACTTTGACAGGAAAAACAGGGGGATAATTACGAGATCTCATATAAAAAATGAGAATATAAGGGAGATTTAAAATAAAGCCTGATTTAAGCACAGAAATTAACAGCAACTTCCACAGGTGGCTGCAAACACTGCCAGGTTTGTGCCAAGGGTTCTTCCAGGAAGGTTCTGGTTCTTGTGCTCTCGTGGGCTCTTGGCAGGGCTGAGACCTTCACTGGTGGAACTGGGGTTGGGCAGTGTTTCAGTGAAAGCATTTCTCACATAAACACCGTTTATGAGGATTTACAAAGATAAAACACACCCTGCCAACTCTAGGAAAATGTGTATTCCTTTCAGTTAAACAGCTGTAAATATCTGTGTGTTGCACTGAGATTTCTCTGCTTGCTAAGCCAGGCACTTCTCTAAACTTCACCTCCAACATCTCCCAGCACTCAGGTCTGGTCGAAAAGGAGGAACAGTGCTCCCATTGTGATGCTGCTCCCAGTTTCACTCCCCACAGCTCAGGGCAGAAGTGTCAAGGGAAGCAATGGAACGACTCAGCTCTGATCCCCGTGCTCCAAGCAGCTCTCCAGGAGTGGGCCAGGAGGGAATGTTTGCTCTGGAGGAGAAGGGGGTCAGCCAAGTCAGGTAGATCCTCTGCTGCGACCCTGTTAATTGTGAGTAATGTAAGCACGGGGGTGTTTCTGCCGTGAGAACGGCAGAAACAAACAGAGCCGCTCCTTCCCACCGCCCGCCTTCTCCCGGCCCTGCTCCGGGGAGCTCCCGCACCCCCAGCGCAGCAGAGAGGGAGCAAACCCTGAGCACTGCCCTCAGCTCCGAGCTGTAGTAAAGCAGGAGTAAACTCAGAGTGGTGCCACACCTGAGCGGTGGCCGCCAGCCCCGGTGCCACCACCCTGTCCAGGCTCCAACATCCGCATCCCAACACTCCGGTGACAAAACTGCTCCTCCTAAAGGGCTTTTTCCTCTTCAATAAATCAATTAATCTGCTGATCTGCAAAAACTGACTGACAACTCCCACAGGAATCTTCATTTAACTGCATCCTGCTAAACATAGGACATTAAACATCCTATGAACAACAGCAATATTTACCAACACGGTGAGGGCTTGAGTGCCACACATTGGACAAAGCAGATTTTGACAACAAAAGTATTAATCAGATCTGTCTGGTCCCTTCCAACCCAAATCATTCCAGGATTTTGTGCTTCTGGAACAGAAATATAACCAATAAAGCATAGCTACTCTACAGCCCCTTAAAGCTTTAAAAGCAGATAATCTTGTCATCAGTACAAATTAAAACTATAACTAGGAAATAATTGGTCATATGTGAAAATTAACAGAAAAAGCAAAATCAAATATAATAAAGGGAGTTTAAGAGAAATCACTCTTTCTCCTTTTAAAAAGTGTAGTATTTACTACTGGAAATGTGGTCTTGAAATACTTCAGTTCTTGCCCTGTCCTCTCTTGGGCAGAAAAACTGAGTTTTCAGCACTTATTATCAATTTGAGACTTGCACCTCTGAGACAGAGAGAATTCCTCAGAGAGGATCTTCATGTTTAGTACCTGCATTATTTTAAACACAAATGAGAAAGGGACTCATTCACAGGCACATTTATCAAATTAGTAAAGCTCAGTGGTTTATTCCTAACAAAAGCAGCTTTTCCTACCCAGACTCTCACAGTGCAAGGGAAAAAATATCCAAGAAATTCTCAGTACTCACCTGGAACAATACATAAAATATATATAATAATGTATATAAAGCCTACAGCACACCAAACTCAAGCACTGTTCTCTCTCGAGATGTAAAACTAGACTTGATATTAAATGTAATAATTGTGCTGTTCTGGCAACAGAATATTTAACAATTCTAAGGGTGCCTGGCCAGATTTCTGCAGTGAGCTTTAGGGAAGTCTCCAATATAAACACTCTGGTCTATAACTTGGCTCTCACTGAGCAGCTGAAGGCCTGAACTTCACATGAATATCCTTGAAATGGGAATCAATTAAGTTTAAAGTAGTTACTTGGCTAACCAAGAGGTTTTAAATCATCTCACAGCTGAAAAAGGCTTTGTTCCATTTGTGCAGGAAAAATAACTTCTCAGGAAAAAAAGCTTTACATTTACAAAATGATATAATGGGGTGTTCATTTGATTCAGATTTTAGACTGCTAAATATTTGAGTTCATGACATGACACATGGATTTCACTGCAGATATTAAATAAATAATAATAAGTAGTAAAAAAGAGAATATTGACACAGTTTAAGTAATACATTACTAAGGGGAAAACCCAGAGCTCTGTTGGAGAGCAAGTGCAGCACTCAGCACCAACAAGAGGGTAAATAAAAAAAAAACAAAAGGACTGATGCAAAGTGCAATTTTAACCATCTCTGATCAGAGAGGCAGGAGGGCCTCAAAATTCCATTAACTGCTGGATAAATCCCCCTAAGAAGTAACATTTTAGGCAGACTGGGCTCACCACACCCCTTCCTCCCCAATTTCCAAGTGGTTTTCAGTGCTGAGTTAAAGGAAGCTCCCAGAAGACAAAGCTGGAGGATCAAGTGAGAGATGAACAGTGAGCACTGAGGTGTGTCCCAAAGCTCCTGCTCAGCTCATTCCCTCTTCATTTCCACATTCCCAAACTAGGAAACCTGAAATGGATTCAATGCTGTCATTCCAGGCCATAAACTGCTTTTGGGGAAAACCTTTGTGTTTGGGAATTGAGACTCACTTTTGTAAGATCAGAGCCCTCTTTGTAAGATCTTTAGTGAAGTAGTGTAAGAAAATGTGAAGACAGGAAAACAACAATTTCTCAGTGGAATGAAAAAATTTTTCCTCTGATCTTCTAGAGACTTTTGGGAGTGCTGGTAAGAGGATCTTTATGGGACTGGAAATTAATTCCATCATCCTGGGTATGCTGGGTGGTGTGAGAGCTAAATGAAGGAGGGAAAAGACATAGAAAGAGGTAACTTGAGAGAGCAAGAGCTCAAAGCAGAAGAAAAGTAATAAAGAAAATTTTAAAATGTCCATCTTAAGGCATAAGAGCTGCTCCCTCTCCACAATGTGCCTTTCATGTTCAGGCAGTGTGACAGAGGAGTAATGAAAACACAAAGGCCCTTCTACTTAAAGGTCTGGCATCCAACAGATTGGAGAGAGCACTCCTCACATCATCACACCTCATTAGAGGCTTTCCATCAAACAAGGAAAAATTAAAGCTAATCCAGGGAGAAAGGGAAAAAAATGCCACAACCCCACCAGAAACAGCACCACGCTAAGCAGGGATTTGGCTTTTGATCAGGAACAGAGAGCAGAGAAAAAAAACTGAATGGGTCCACCAGGTTCCAAAACACCAAATAAATCCCTATCCCAGGTGGACTGCACCAGGTTTGTACCAACACCTCAGTGTTTCACTGTTCTCTGGATTCTGTCCCACCCCAGGAGAACCACGGGGTGTTAAAATAATTAACCAGCCCTACTCTGCTGCATGTCCTGCATTAGAGTGTCCCCTCCCTCAGGTTAATTTTGTAGAACTGTGACATGGTGGCATTTAGGGACAATCAACCCAAAAATGGTTGGGAGCAAGTGCATCTTCCACAGCATCTTCTCTTATCTCCAAAGAGGGGAAGCAAAAAGCCAACAGCCCTTGCTGGGCAGCTGATCTTGGCACAGAACACTGGAGATCTGGCTACAAATCTCAGTAATGATGAGCAAGAAAAGATAAATAACCCAAGGTCTAATTTTTCCAGCAGGAACTCCATGGGATAGGAACTTCTGTCCCAGTGATGAGCCAGTGCCCCTATGGAATTCTGTTAGCCATAAATAAGGAGCCACTAACAGTGAAAAAAAACCCCAATTGGGGAAAACCAGAATCAATTATTCTAAGCCAATGAGGTACTTATAGAAAAAATATAAATGGTAATTACCATTTTCCTGGTTTGGGATGAGACAGAATTAGTATTGTTCTTACTGGTTCAAAGCTGTTTTTTGACTTTAGGATGAGACTAATGTTGGTGACACAGGGATGTTTCAGTTGTAGCCAAGCCCAGGTTGCTCTGAGCCAAGGACTCTGCAGTTTCCCATGCACAGGTGCATGGAATGCCAGGAGGGAGCAGAGCCAGGACAGCCAAAGGGATGCTCCACACCACAGAGTGCCATGCCCAGTACACAAACTGGGAGCAGCTGGCATCAGTCAGTGGGTGCTGAGCAACTCTACTGGGCATCACTTGTTTCTCTTGGCTTTAATTCCTTCTTATTACAATTAATATCAGTTTTATTAGTCTTATATTAATTTTAGGTATGTTTTATTTTGCTTCAATAATCAAACTGTTCTGAACTCCCAAGCTTTACTTTTCCCCTGATTCTCCTCAGCACCAGAGCAGTGAAGAAGTGAAAAAGTGGCTGTGTGGTGCTTATTTGCTGGCTGGGATAAAAACCAGTACAAACTCAAAATAAAACTTCATGTTTAGTGAGGTACAACTTCACTTCCATTCTGGTCATGCTGAAGTTCTTGGCATCTCTTTAGCAGAAAAGGAGAGAGGAAGATGTTTCCTTCCCTCTCTGCTCAGAGCAGTCCTCCTCCTCCAGAGCACTGGGAACAGTTTTAGGATTGTTCCAAGGACCTTCTGGTTGCAATTTCTGCTCTCACAACATCCCACGGGACCGTGTTCCCTGCTGCTGGAATGGATGATGGCTCAGGGAGATGCACACACAACAAGGCAACCCAAGAGATCCCTGATCCATTGCCAGGCGATGAAAGGAATCACTACCACCACGCTCACTTTTAAGTCTCTTGGCAAAGACTTCCTGCAAACATCAGTCTGAGCACAACACCACATCAGAGGCTCTTCATGCTAACAAGAACAGACTCACTATCTGCTGTTCTTCAAAAGGACTGACACCAAGGGGATGATCCTACTGCACAACACCCCACATCACTGCCCTGCCCTACTGAAGCCATACAATGACTGCACTAAGAGCACAGGACACTTCCCCCTCCGGCAAGAAGAACTGGAATTGGAGGAGCGTGGAATGCCAAGGCTGCAGGAGCAGAGTGGATCGCTGCTCCAAGCACACATCCCAGCCAAGCTCCATGGAGAAACAGGGAAGCCTCTTGTGATCCTGCTCCACCCCCAGTACTGAATTCTGCCCTCAAGGCACAGTCACTGCTGCAGATAACAAAGATCTGAAGATTTGGAAAGGTCAGCAACAGCCTGTGGCCATTTCTGGGTCATTATCACACCCCACGTTTCATATTGTGCTGGAGGAATCCCATGAGGATCAATTTGGGGAACTACCTGGCAACTCTGGAAGAGTTCAACATCGACTGACTTGCCAGCTGAACAGCAAATGGAGACTCTGCCTTCAAGAACAGTGAAGATGTAAATTGTTCACACAGATCTGCCATAAAAAAATCCTTTCTCCGTGGCTGTAGTGAGAGAATTGCCTGAAGAAACACTGATCCTGCAGGTGTCTATTTGTAGGTCGAGCTCTGGTTTTTAAGACTGCAAACCTGTTTCTGGTTCAGAAACCTCATGGCCAAGGGACATTTCTTCTGTGGCCTCAAGAGTAATTTATTTATTTAATTTAGTTTAACACGGGTGGAGCTCCAAAGGTAATTGAAGATTACAAGTACAGCAATAAAGTTAATATGTAGCTACAACTGGCAGAGGAATTATATTCATTATGTAACTTCATAGTAAAAAAACAATTTTTTTCCTACTTTTCTGACAAAACTGAGTATCCCCACCAATCTCTCTATCAGCAGAACAGTCATTTTTCACTTCAAAACTATTTTGGTAAATCTTGGCCTCACTCTTCACTTAACAACAAATGGCAGCAAAGCCAACACCCCAACGCTCAGCGATGAATAGTTACATTTATGAAAATCTATTCTGGGAGACTTGGCTGCATTTCAGTGATGTTCATCTCCCTCTTGACAGTGAATAAAACTGGCCAGGTCAGAAACAGTTTATCTGATTTTACTTGGCTCACCAATTACTTCAAGGAGAAAACAGAAGACAAACCCATGTTTACCACAGGTGTTAACTGGCAACAAGAAATATTAAATTTCTTAGTAATTTTGGAAGTATATGACAGCCAAATACACAGGTAGACTTAACATGCCTGACCACAAACACACTTCCTTCCAAAACTGCTCCAGGACAGAAACTTTCTCTCTATAGCACAACTCTTCTGTCTTTATTACCACCACCAGTAGCTCATCAATGTTAAAAACCAAAATGTAAAGTGCATTTTAGGATCTGTACATGGTGTTCAGGACAACATTAGAAGCTGACATATAGGAGAAAAAGGCATCTAAGTGCTGCTTTTAAGCCATCAAAAAAAAAAAAAAAAAAAAAAGGCAAACTACCAGAAGACTCCGCAGCTGCCAAACTTGACTTTAATGTTGATATTTCCCTGTAGCACACACTGGCTGAGCAAGCAACGCCAAACTTGAAAGGTTCCACAGAGGTGAATTCCCACCCGGGAATTAATGGAAGGCCTGCAGTGGGAGCAGGGGACACAACAGGAGTGCCAGAGAGCGCTCCAGCCCTGGCCATCCCCAGCGAGCATCTGGTGACACACCAGCAAAGCCCTCTCTGTCAACACTGCCACTTCACGAAGAGACGGAGATTAGCAGCGTTCACCCAGCCGCGAGTTTGCCATCGATCAGCTCACCAGGCTGCTATAAACGGAGGTGCCTAAAGCACCCTAACAAAGCTGTCAGCTCCAAACTTTTAACCTGCTAGAGCGGGGCCAGACGCCCCGAGAGGCACCGCGGACGCGAGAACAGGACAGCCAGAAGTGCAGCGGCCAGCTGGGTGCTGCGGCTCGGGTTACTGCGAGCGCCCAGAGAGCCTCTCCAGCATGAATAGCCCCTTTTTCTGCCGGAGTTATGCAGAAATCGAGAGTCTGCACGTGCTGCTCTTACCCGCAGGTAGTACAAACCACCTGTGCTTTAGAGGGAAGGGGGAGGCACACGAGGAGCAGAGCAGAACAAAAGGCGCAGCTACTGGTTTTTTTTTTTTTAATACTCGTGCATCAAGTTGTGTGTTTGGAGCTGGTGAAGTGACTGTGCAGCTCAATCACCTCGGCATCTGACTCACAGCACTCGGTTGAAGAGTTCAGCGATCATCTCCTACCAACAGCAGCAATTTGAGCGGAATTTTCCTAAACCACCGTCAGACTGCGGAAAACCGCTTTCCCTCTCAACGTCTGGCTCACCTCACAATAATAAAAAAGAAGCCAGTCTGGAAGCTTTTTCGCCCAGATTTCGCACCGAAAGCGGCTGTGCTGCAGTGCCCTACCTGCGCGCACACAGGTGCCGCCTCTCCGGCGGCGCTCCCGTTACCCGCTCACCCCACACCGAGCCCCCGCCTCGCTCCCTCACGCCCCGGGCCGCGACCGCGGCGTTCCCCGGGGAGCGGTGCCCGGCCAGCCCGGCGTGGCCTCCGGTGAGGGCGCGGACGGGAGAGCCGCAGCCGCTCTCCGCAGGTAACAAAGCCGCCCCACACAGCCG
>VZSE01002216.1:1637-52676 GCA_013398275.1 Promerops cafer | reverse complement strand
CTCAGCTCCAGGAGCTCCTGTCCCTGCTGTGCTGAGGATCCAGAGCTGGACACAGCACCCCAGAGGTGCCTCCAGGGCTGGGCACAGGGGCAGGATCACCCCTGACCTGCTGGCAATGCTCTGCCTGAAGATCCCACTTGTTCCCCAGGACACTCTGCTGGCTCAGGGACTGCTCCTTGTCCACCCGCACCCTCAGGCCCTTCTCACTTCAAACCCACAGTAACGCATCTCCAGACAGATTTTTGGGAAGGATTTGAGTGCTCTGGAGAGCAGCTAGGGCTCTGTTGTGAGGGAAATTGCCCCAGGATCCATCCCGATGGAAGCCAAGGCCAGGGCACCGTTCCTCTTCCTCACCCAGCAGGAATCATGCCCCAAATCCCCATCACTGCCACCTTCCCTAGATACAGATCCACCAGCAGAGACTGAAATACAGAACAGCAACAAAAAAAAGCAGATCCACAGCATCAATTAGGCTGGAAAAGACCTCTGAGATCGAGTCCAACCTAATATCCCAAGTGAACCCAAGAACTCCACTGGAGATCAGCAGGCACAATGGCCCAGAGTGATCGTGTCCCAGTTTTATTCCTCATCAGGAATGTGGCAAATGAATTAAAATCCATGAAAATGGGGAAAACAGCACCTGGATGCTGCTTGGTGACACAGAGGACAGGCATGGGGCTGTGACCTGCCATAAAAAAGAGCCCAGCATCACAACAGAAGGACAGTATTTCATGGAATCACTGTAAAATAAATTTCTCCTTCCATGAAGTTTCTGTCCATAAAACATTTCACTCACTCAGCACCCACTTTAAAAAATAAAATAGGTTTTTCTTTTGGAAAATCCATTTTTCCTCTAGCATAGTTCCATGCAATGTCATTTACAACATAGTAAATTTAGCTCTTAACGTTGTCATCATTGCTATAAATGAGTGAAGAATAATTTAAATATTTGTAGCCACTTTTAGACACGAGGCCAACCACAAAGAACAGGCAAAAGAGAATCCAGACCTGAAACATAGAGAGTCTTAAAAAGGAAATTGGAAGAACACTTGGAGTTTAATTGGGTGTACGTGACAACTCTTATCAAGAAAATCTAATTCTGATGGATAACTCTTGACTAGGCTCAAGGTGCCATTTTAATTATCAGTTACAAATTAAAAAACCAGTTACAAAATAAAAAATTATTTTAGAAAGTGCTTTAGCCCAAACCAAAACAAGCTAAGAATACAAAGTATCTTGGACTTTCTTCACTTCTAAAATGAATTTTAAAGCTACAGTAATCAAAGAGAGTTTTGGTTTATTATTTAAAAATTGACAGCTGACAAGCTTCTGTTCAAGGGCTTCCTTTTCCCTAATTTTTTCTCAAACAGGTAATTTTTCAATTTTTGCATTATTCCTTTTTGCATATTTTTCCCTTTTCGATATTTGCACTATTTTTAGTAAATAAAATCTTTGTAAATGAGAGGTGTGAAGGATTCCTTGATTATGGGATGTAAATAATTCTGGGATCATGAAAAAGGAACTCTTTTCTCCTAGGAATACTGAAGCATGTAATATCTCCTCAAAATTATCACCAGATCAAGCTATTACAGCAGAAATTATGGATCTGCTCAAACATCATAAAATTTAGTGATGTTAATGAAGGAATTCAAGCAGAGTAATTCATTTTACCATTAATTTTCCAGTTTGAAGGTGGACACTGCTTCACCTGTAACCAGTGCTCATTAATTCTACCTACAGCAATTGCCTCCTCAAAAATTGCCTTTTTTTGGTCTTCTTTTGATGGGCTGCAGGTGTCCCTGAATTTAAGTAATTCAAATTTAAAGTGCATTGCTGAAAGAATTCAGAGATGAATGGTTTGATATTAATGGCACAAACAAAATTCCTGCAGTAAATAGCACCAGAGAAACTCGAGAAAACAGGAATATATACAGAGAATATATAAAATATCAGAGAAATAGACTTTTTTTTTCTTGGTTAGGGATAGATATTTAAAATTTTGTATTTTGTAGGTCAAAGTATTCATCTTTTCCCCCCAGTGTTCACGTCCAGGTGATACCAGCCTCCCAAAACAAGAGCTGTTCCAGGAGGAAGAGGATGCTGAGCCAAGGCATGCAGGTATTTCCTTAAGGAATTTCCTCCTGTTGATTACAGTTTTCCATGAAATATTTATATGACTTTGACTCCTTTTCTGGAGCTTCCAAACCAAAGCCCTCCACATTTATGCTTTGATCTAAACAGTTTTCCATTTTCTAAAACACTTTTATTGGGTTTCAATATTGCTGCAGAAGCAAAAAGCATTATTAAAAAGTAGAATAGTCCAGTGTAACTTCAGTTGTGCTGCTGCCCTGATGCTGTCAGACTGATAAACCACCTTGTAATAATTTAATTTAGTTCATTAAATTCCCTGCTAATTAAGAGTAATCTACCCAACTCCAGCAGTTGCATTTGTAGCTCTCCTAAAAAGATAAATTTCCCTGTGCTTCTGCAGCTTTGGAATATATAAATATATATATTTTATAATTTTTATGGGATGAGTGTGAATTAGAATTGTAATTCCAAACATCCTTTTGGAATTACAGGTGCAGTCAGGCATAATTGTCCAGGCTGGGCTGGAGGAAGGTGGAATGAAATGGGATTTAAGGTACCTCCCAACCCAAAGCAGTCCAGGATTCTGGGATTTTCTGGGATTCTACATCCAGGAGTACAAACAAATTCAGATCTGTGCACATGAAGTGAAAGCCAAGACTGAGAACATCTGTAGGATACAAGACCCACCTGATACTCCCAGGTATTTGAGGAACTGGGAGTGTATCTGTGAGCTCTTTATGGCTTAATGAAAGAGAAATTAAACAATTAAATGTTTCCTGCAGGGGGACGTGGAACCCATCAGCTGCTGCACATTCCATCAAAATCATGGATTACCCTCACACTTCATGTCAACACCACAAACAATGCCATTCCCTTTGTCCCTGCTGTTCCCACCATTCCTGCTCCAGCTGCTCCTTTGGTTTCATCAACACACTGAGATTTTGCATCCAAAAGATGCAGATTTCATTTTCAACAGCAATAATTGGCTTGGTGATGATCACCCAGATCACCTCACAATACACACTGCATCCAAAACACACCAGAGGTGCCAAAAGGAGTTCCTTTATCCTTTTTTCCCCTACAAATTCCAATACTTTTGGCATTCTCAGTGCACCATTCCATGACATGCCCAAACTTGGGATGTTTCTTTACTCCTGTTTTTTCCATCCAGGCACAAAAACTCTTTGCCAAACATTTGAAGTGGAACCTGCTGGCTGTGAATTTGCTGCTCCTGACTTTGGGAATGATGGATTATCTCAGGGTCAGCCTGGTGAGCAGCTTCTCCTTGCTTCCACTCTTTAACTCAGTGCCCTGCAAATAAATAGTAAAAAGGTGGGAGAGTTCAGAGCTGTAACTTACCAAGTGAGTAACTCCTGCAAGGAAATCATTACTGGCCTCTGCTGTAATGGGCTATTTTGGGACCTGTGGTCTCTGCTGCAGAATTCCAAACTTTTGTTGCCCCATGCATCATTAGCAGATCTGTGTGGTTGTGTTTAAAGGCAGCAAAAAAAAAGAGTAAATATTAAAATAAACACCACAAAGCCAAGTTCTTGAATAATAACTAGAACAAAGGAAAATGAGATCAAACAAATACAATTCTCCTCAATAAATGGCCCAGATATTCACAGGGAACCTCTGCAACACTTTCTCCTGAATCAATGCCCTCCCTGCTTTAAATCACCATTCTTCCCACTCAGGCTTTCTTTTTCCTCACTCAGCTTCAAATTTAGTCATTAGTTATTGGCACCAAGTGCATTTTGGCAATTTTAGTATTAAAAAACCTCCAAATGTTCCTTGGATTCCTGGCAAAAGCAGGTCCAGCCCCACATTCTTACCAGGAGTATTTTTATTGGCCAGCCCATGAATGTGCTGCAAATGGGAATTCCAAATAATTCAGTCTCAGAGTCCCTAAGAGCACCAATTTTCCAGGAACTGGAAACTGCTAGTGAGAATTCAGAGGGAATTACAAAATCATTTACCACCAAAAAACCAGGGAAATCATAATTCTGGGGGTGAAAGCATTCCACAGGGTAAATCCATACATCTCCATTACTGCTCCTTGGATCTGGCTAATTATAAACCTGGAGGAAATTTGCTGTAATTAACTGAGGATGGACTGGGAGGGAACAGGCACAGAACCAGCAATTTGTTTGGAGAAGATAAACCAGACCATGATTTCTCCCTGCCAGCAGAGCCTGGAATTTCCAGCACCCCCACAATATTTTGTCCTTAAAAACTTGTTACACATGGAAAAAACTTGTTCAATATGGAAAACTGGCCTGAAGGAGGTAATGCAAGAGAAACATTCCCAAAAAATTTATGAGGCTTTCAAATGTTCTGCTGTTCAGTTATAAAGGGTTTCCATAGGAACTATCACCCAATATGCTGTGCCTGATTTCTCCATGTTCAGAGTGAAAAAAATCCATCCCCTTCCTGTTTTCCACGTTCCCTGGCTGAGGTTTTTTGCCTTGTTTATGGAGATTTCCTTGGTCCAGATGCAATAGAAATAAACCCGTTATTAAGGAGGTTGTTATTATTATTTTGCAGCAATTAGATCATGTTAATTACTCAACCTTTAATCCTGCATGTGATTTGCATTAATTATGCCAAGAGAATGGATATTGGGAGCAGCTTTGTGGAAGTGTCAGAATGCTGGAGAAGTGAAAAGGAGGATATTAAACTGACTGCATTCCCAGTTTCCTGTGGCTGCTGCCAGCCCATCTCGGGGTGTCTGCCCAATTTCATTACCTCAGTGCAATGGAAGAGTTTTAAAATTGGAAAAATCCACCAGCGTTGGCCAAACTGGAAATCCTTGGCCATCTGATGGTTCAGCTGGATTTAAGGAAAGACCACCAGTTTTGTCAGGGCCTTGCCAACACCTTCCTGCACATTTTTTCCTGCAAAGTGCCTGCAGAAAGTGCTGACTTGGCAGTTTTGGGGGCTGTTCCCTTTATCCATGGAGTTGTCCTGGAGCCAGGTGAAGCTGGGGTGGAAAGACTCCTTCTGCCCTGTGCCCTTGGCCAGCACATTCCCTTCCCTCAACTGGTGGATTTGCCAGTGCCAGCTCCAAAAACCTCCAACAAACCAGAGCAAACCAGGATTGCTCCTTCCCAGGGCAGCTCCCAGCATGGAAATGAGCCCAGGGATCATTTTTTCCACAGGATTTAGAAGAGGCCACTCTGAGCTGAAGAAAACCTCCAGATCCAAGACATGTTCTGCCTCTGCCATCACATTCCTGCTCCTCTGCTCACAGCATGGCTGTTCCAAGGGGGTATCAGTGATCCCATGGGATCTTCTCCCGAGGAGGAACCAGCAGTGCTTCTGAGCAAGGGCTGGCGCTCACCCCAGCTGTGTCTGGCACCTCACTAACGAGGCAGGGCTTGGAGAACTTCACTCTTGGACTGCAGTGTCCAAATTCCACTGTGGCCTTGGCTCCAGGCACGCTGGCCCTTCTGGGCCAAGGTCCTTCCGTGCTCAGCTCAGAGCACAAAGCACAAAATCATCACCTCTCACCAGCCCAAGGGCTGCCAGGCAGGAATATGAAATATTCGGTGGCACTGAGGCTCCTTTTTCCCACTTAGGCTCCCTGGCAAAGGGGGACTTGTACAGCAAAACAATCCAATGGCTCCCGAGTTAACTGCTGCAGGAATTAATATTCCAAACATCACTGAGAGCCCAGTGCAGGCTCCTTTGAAAATCCCAGCCATAGCTGGGAATCTCTTTTACAAACAACTGAAATGGGCAGCCAAGAGCTGAGAACTCTGCAAATTAATCTTGGAACTTGCCAACAGCCTTTTGGATTACCTGCACTCTCGTAGATCCAGGACTTTTGCATCCCAGTTTTTTCTCCTTTTCCATATTTGCTGCCAGCTTACTCCCATAGTTTTTTCTCTGACAAATCCACTTTCTGTCCTCTTGCCCATTTCTGGGTCACTTGACAGAATAAAGCCTTTGAGAGATCTCCCTTTGCCCAGTTATAGTCACGAGTCCTGCTGCATGTGAACGTCTCCTGAATTCCCATCCATCCTCCCTTCCCTGCCCTTGCCAAGGGCAAGGATAAAGATAATATTTCATGGCTTAAGTGGCCTTATAAAATGTTCATGGGTAAATTGTAACCAGGCTTTGCAAATCACACTTTTTAGCCAGGCAATAGCATAAATAAATTAAAAAAAAAAAATTCTTAATGCATTTTCAATCAATACATTCTGCCCGTAGAAATGCTTCTCCATGATTCCTTGGATATAGGAAAATCCATACACTTGGCAGATCTCAAATACTCCCAGCATCGAGTCAATTAAAAATTCATGAACACAAAGGCAATGCTCATTTTCACTTTAAAAGAACCTTTTTTTTTTGGTGGGAGAATGAAAGAAAACCTACAGGAAATTAACACAACTAAGTTGGGAAAATGAAATAAGTGGAAAATTATTGGCCATAAAGTCTTATCAGTTCTAGGGAAGGAGGATCCAGGGTTTAACTGCTCCTTTTATGATCCTGCTCCTCAGTCAACACAGTAAAATCATGCTGGGGAGGGAAGGGCATGGCAGAATTCAGGCAATAAAAATGAAGAGCTCTCATGCAGCTCCTCATAAACCCCAATCACATCCATTATCAGCAGTGGTATCTTTCCCAGCATCCCATTTATTCCTGCTGGGACAAGGTCAGTGCCAGCACTGGAAGCTGGCATTTGGCACACCTGGAAATCAGAGTTTTCCCTGTCATTATTTTTACCAGCAAGAGCTCGGGCTCTTCCCATCACTTCCAGTTAAGCAGGGCTGTGCAGACCCCTCAAATCAAGAACAATTTGTACGTCCCAGAAGAAAAGAGATGAAGCAGCAGTGAGGAGAAGCTCTTGAAAAGCTTTTAAGGCAAAAGCAAAAGGGGTTTGATTGTTGGACTTCCAAGAGCTGTTCCAAGAGGTTCTGGAAGCTCCTGTGCTCCTGGCAGAGCTGCAGGAGAACCCTGCAGGCACCTTCTGCTGGCAGGGAAGGTGAGGAACCACCAAAAAACCTCTCCCTAAAGTAATATCCTAGTTCAAGTAATGAACATGATGACTTTTCCCAATGTACGTGGCTACTAATGATATTTCTGATAGATTTGATCCAAAATGATTTGTCCTGTGGTATCCAAGCACCAGCATGACTTTGGATTCCAAACTGGAAATGAATCCCAGCCTGGTTGACACCCAGGGCATCAGCTGCAGAGCTCTGAGAGCACAAAGCAGAGGCTCAGTGGATTCCTGCACTGCCTGCTCAGCAAAAAGCCTCTCCCAAACCCTGCACAAACACAGCACAACAGCAAATCCAGAGCCACAGAGGTTTCAGGAGAGGATCAGAAAAATAAAACACTTAAATTATTTGCTTTGGTGACTCTAAGCAGTGGTTGACCACTTCCAGAAATGGTCATTTCCCAAATAATCAGCTAAAAAGAGGCTTTAAAACTTCCCTTAACACTGTCATTTATATTTAAAGTTTAGATTTCTCAAGGCTGTTGATAAAACTTGAGGAACTGGAGTGAATTTTCAGTCCTGTTCAGCCAGAGAAGGAAACTGAGGTAGAATCATTTCAGTGTAGCCACTTCTCCACAGATCTATACTTATATACAGTTTATTTCACTAGAGATTTTAATTTTATACATAGTATAAAGGGATATCCTGGTATCACACATAGAGTTATTTTACTGTACTGTTTAAGAACCAATTTTTTACATAATACAGTATTAAGTACCATATTAATTAAAACAAGTAATTTTTTTAAAAAAAACTACATATAAATGGATGTTTACCATATGCACAGTGCAAGAACTGCTTGATATCATTGTAATCACAAAATGTGAATCTAAAATACAACACTGTGATTGAAAACATATTGATAATTACGATGCCCTGTGTTGTAGACATTGATTAATCTTTGTTTGAATTACCAAGCAAGGTTAAAATTCCAGACAAACAGCAGCAGCTTCTCATTATGGTTTCAAGGTTTCTTCCACAGTAACCCAAGTTTTACAAAACACTGGTTTATCCCTACTTGTGGTCTAAGGAAACAGAAGAATGGCACAGATTCCATTTGGGATTATCTGGTAACTAATGCTAAAGAAATTCTTTATTACTTCCACACAGGAATCCTTTAAGGATGAGCAAAGAGATAAAGATGGAGAAGTTTCTGGGCAGATTCTGGGCAGAATTCTCCGAATTTTAGTAAGAGAGTACAGGATTTCTCCTCTGCAAATAGGAAGACAATACTGGAATAGAAATCAGGCTGTAATATTTACAGGAAACAAGTGTGGAAAAGAAAGCAATCCTAATGTAAACACCGAGGCAGAGAGGGCTTCTTCATTTTCCCTTTGCAGAGTGGGGCCCTGGAGGAAGGTCAGCTCCTAAGGAACAGCTGTTTTCCTGGGAAGAGCCCCTTCCCCAGCACAGAATGCACGTGGTACTCGTTGAGAATCCCTAACAGGTTTTCTCCCCTCCCTCCCCCCAAAGTTTCAAGTTCAATAAATAGTAGAAAAATAATCCTTTACTTAAAAATCTTGAGATGCATTGTCCCAGGTCCCACAGAGCAACGTGGGCGCAGGGAGCGTTCCACCTGCAGAGAAGCCAGCAGCCTTCCCCGCTCTGTCTGGCACTTCTGGGCTCTCCAGCTGCAGATTCCTGCTCTTCCAGTTAAGGAAACCAAATCATCTCTGGCTCTTTAAGCTCCCTCTCTGCTCTTGGCTCAGCACAACAAACTCCAGCTGCTGGATAAACTCCCATCCCTCTTCCTGGAGGTCTAACGTGCCTCCTGCTCCATTTTTCTCCGTGTTTTGGCAGGTCCATTCATCAAGCACGTTTCCAGGCCAGAGCCAACCTTACATTTGTAAAAATGCAAAGCTCTGATGCCTCAGTTTGGTGGGGAAGCCTGTGAGGTTGTCCCTGGGGAGCAGCACAGTCCTGGTGGCTGTGGAGTGGCATCTGTGGTGTCCTCAGTGCACGTGGCCAGCAGCCTGCAGGTGGTGGCTGTGGTGTCCCCAGTGCCACATCCTGCAGGTGGTGGCTGTGGTGTCCTCAGTGCACGTGGCCAGCAGCCTGCAGGTGGCCGCTGTGGTGTCCTCAGTGCCACAATCCTGCAGGTGGTGGCTGTGGTGTCCTCAGTGCCACATCTTGGAGGTGGTGGCTGTGGCAGCCTACACGTGGTGGCTGTGGTGTCCTCAGTGCCACATCCTGCACGTGGGTGGCTGTGGTGTCCTCAGTGCCACATCCTGCAGATGGTGGCTGCGGTGTCCCCAGTGCCACATCCTGCAGGTGGTGGCTGTGGTGTCCTCAGTGCACGTGGCCAGCAGCCTGCAGGTGGTGGCTGTGGTGTCCTCAGTGCCACAATCCTGCAGGTGGTGGCTGTGGTGTCCTCAGTGCCGCATCCTGCAGATGGTGGCTGCGGTGTCCCCAGTGCCACATCCTGCAGGTGGTGGCTGTGGTGTCCTCAGTGCACGTGGCCAGCAGCCTGCAGGTGGTGGCTGTGGTGTCCCCAGTGCCACATCCTGCAGGTGGTGGCTGTGGCAGCCTGCAGATGGTGGCCGTGCTGTCCCCAGTGTCCCAGCCTGCAGGTGGTGGCTGTGGCAGCCTGCAGGTGGTGGCCGTGCTGTCCCCAGTGGCACATCCTGCAGGTGGTGGCCGTGCTGTCCCCAGTGCCCCAGCCTGCAGGTGGTGGCTGTGGCAGCCTGCAGGTGGTGGCCATGCTGTCCCCAGTGCCCCAGCCTGCAGGTGGTGGCTGCGGTGCCCTCAGCACTCGGCGTCCACGGTGTGCACGGTGACAGCGGCCTGCAGGTGGTGGCTGTGGTGCAGGGTGGGGTGGTGCAGCCGGTAGTGGTGGAATTTGTGGCTCAGCAGCGCCGCCGTCTGCGGGGGCGTGTCCAGCTCCAGGTCCTCCTCGTGGGTCCCCACGTCCACGCCGGCCGAGAGCGGGTCGTTATTGCAGGGGGGGTTCTCGCTGTCCTCCTGGGGGCTCATCGTGCTGTAGCCTGGGAATAAAGAGCAGCAGTGAGGAGCAGCAAGGCTGGATGCTCAGGATTCCCAGGGCTGGCTGGGCACCCTTCGTGGAATCATCACAGGGTGCTTAGAGAGGGAATAAAACAATTTTCTTAATTAACAGAACAAACCCCAACGAACTCATCCTCTCCTCTAAGTCTATAATGGATCCCTTCCCCAGCCACTCAGAATTCCCAGGGCTGGCTGGGCACCCTTCGTGGAATCATCACAGGGTGCTTAGAGAGGGAATAAAACAATTTTCTTAATTAACAGAACAAACCCCAACGAACTCATCCTCTCCTGTAAGTCCATACTGGATCCCTTTGCCTGCCATCACCCTTGGTTCTAAGCTTTGGGGACCTGTGGTTTGTGTCACCCCAAACAGTAACAGCACCCACGTGTTCAACAGTTTGTAACAACAGAATTGCTGGCACTGATTTCAAACCAAAACATAAAAGATACCACCCCCAAAAAATCTGTCAAGATATAACCTGGATTTATCCAAATCAGCTGTTCTCACTCAGACCAGGCTGCAGGGCAAAAAACTCCCCCTCAGCATTTCTAACTGCAAAACCAAATGAAATGTAAAAGGAAAAAGATCTTGCTTTAATTGGAAATAAATCCTCAAAAAACAAGGACCAAAGGCTGAGGGAGCACTGGTGCTCCTGAGCATCTCGCTCAGGTTTTCAGCTGGAGACACCTAAAAGGAGGGTGGTAAAAATAGCAGCTGAGTCCCCAAAGCTGCCTCCCATTTCCCCTGCTCTGAGTCATGGCTTAGAGCTGGCACGGAGGAGCTGGGGAAGAAGCTTGGGCAGCCCTTTGAAGAAGATGGAATTACAGAAACTAAAAATAGCAGTGCACATTCCAGATGGAGGTAGAGCAGCTCCCCTGCTAACCCAGGATGACTAAAAGATGGGAAGGATCTGCTGGGACTGCAAAAAAAGGAGCAAAGGGAGCATTAATCTGGCAAATCTTCCTCAGCACAGGTAATCTCACCCCAAATCCAGGGTAATTCCTCCTAGAGCAAGATTGTCTAGGAGACATCTGTTCATCCACGTTCCAAGGCTTTGGCCTTCAGGTTTCCTGTCCCAATTCCATTAGTGCAACCAGACTCTTAGTGCTGGGCCAGGTCTGCTGGAGGTCCCCAGCCTTGCAGAGCTGACAGCTTGCAGTCTGCCTTGTCTAGCCCTCCTCCTCTTCATTTCCTAATAAATTAAGCCTCCTCATGAGTCAACAGCATTACACCCTTTAGCAGCTTTCCAGATTTAAGGAGATTTAGTCTCAGGGCAGGGGACACACATGCCAACCCCCTGGGCCTAATGGTGCCCAGCTTAAAGGTGCTGGAGGATCACAGAATCCCAGAATGGTTTGGGTTGGAAGGGCCATTAAAGATGATCCCATTCCATCCCTGCCACGGCAGGGACACCTTCCACTATCCCAGGGTGCTCCAGACCCCATCCAGCCTGGCCTTGGACACTGCCAGGGATCCAGGGGCAGCCACAGCTTCTCTGGGCACCCTGTGCCAGGGCCTGCCCACCTTCACAATTCCCTCCTAACCTCTAATCTAACCCCACTCCCTTTCAGTGTGAAACCATTCCCCTTGTCCTGTCACTCCCTGAGGGAGTTCCCTGAGGGGGAAGAACCTTCTCCTGCTCTCCCTGGCACAGCTCCAGCCATGTCCTGTCCCTGTCCCAGGGGGCAGAGAGCAGAGCTGCCCCTCGGGAGGATGTCGAGAACCGCAGTGAGGTCTCCCCTCAGAGCAAACCAAGTCAGAACTGTCCCACAGCAAAGCAAGAAGGAGCCAAGCGTTTTGTCTGGCTTCGCTTCTGGCTGCCTGATCTGCAAGGAGCCAGGCTCCTGAGGGAAAATGAGCCCCCAGTCCTCCCGGGGATGAGGGCCCAGGACTCACCGTGGTCGCTCTCGGTGCCGGAGCGGCCCCAGTAGCGGCGCCGGCGCTCGGGGCTGTGCGCGTGGCGCTCGATCACCGCCGCGATGAACCGCGTGTTGCTGACTGGGACAGACACAAAGCAGCCTCAGAGCAGGGCCTGCACACACCCGGCAGCACCGCTGCTCTCAGGGCACTGCCCAGCCACAGACAGGAGCGACCAGCTGGGGTTTAACTGGGGAGCACCTCAGGATCCAGCCACTCCTGCACCGGGGCTGTGCCCGTGCCCAGGATCCCATGGCAACAATGTAAGCTGACTCCAAAGGAAACAAAAAGGGATGTGCAGAAGCAGTAGATGCAAGCCATAAAGCTCAGATATGCTTATTTTTTCCATCTTTTGAGTGTTGACGTGGCTTCAAATCTTGAGTATTGTTTTAGTGAGGGCCCAGAGTCAGGGATCCAGTCTGACACGGGAGCTCCCCCGGAGTTTGGGTGCACCAGCTCAACTTAGAGCACACCAGGATCATGCAAAGTGCCATTTTTATTGGATGGCAGAGAACTGCAGGCACCCCAAATCAATGCGAAAAAGATTTACTGCCATGTTTGCTGACCAAACTTAGCTTCTGCTTTCTAAGGCCACAAAAGGGGA
Source organism: Promerops cafer (assembly GCA_013398275.1). Taxonomy (NCBI): domain Eukaryota; kingdom Metazoa; phylum Chordata; class Aves; order Passeriformes; family Nectariniidae; genus Promerops; species Promerops cafer. The sequence goes on along the minus strand of VZSE01002216.1, from coordinate 40,052 downwards.
AGAGTTTTCTGTACCCTGTGCTGTCACAGTGGCAATTTTTAAGCTGATCAGAGCTATTTCTGGAAGTGCTCATGACAAGGGGTCGTAAGGGGCAAAACTCCTCCACACCTAATGGAGAATTATCTTTTAAAAGTGAAAAATGTCATTTTTCAGCATGAAACTAAAGGCGCACTGGGTGTTTGAATTCAAACATTGCTCTGTCATTTTGTACTGCTCATCAGCACAGGGCTTCCTCACACATTCCAATCTAGGGTGTTAAAAAACAAATGGCTGATTTCATCTCACAGTTTTTCACAGTTTACTTGGTACTTACTGATTCCTCTGTCTTCATGGCTGTCATCGTCCCTCTCGTCCCTGTCGTTTTCCAGGTTGGACATACGCACTGACATTTCTACACAGAGTTACAAACAGAAAATGCAGCTGCTGAGAGGAAAGCTCTGCCTCATCTTACTGCCAGCAGTCACCCCAGTAACAAATGGAAGCACTCTGTGTTACTGGTCTGAACTGGGGATGCTCTTCTTCCAGCATGGATGGGGCTGAAAAGCAGGAAAATGCTTCATCCACCTCCCCCTGAAAGGGACTCACTTTAAAGTTCTGAAGGAATTGATTTTCAACAGAGCTATGATCAAATATAGAGGTAATTAGCTCTGATCACACTTAAGTACCCAGAATGGTTTGGGTTGGAAGGGGCCTTAAAGCCCATCTTTTTCCACCCCCTGCCACAGGCAGGGACACCTCCCACTATCCCAGGCTGCTCCAAGCTCTGTCCAACCTGGCCTGGGAGGTGTTCTCACCTCTGGATCTTTATCTTTATACCAGTATCCCTTCTCCCAGCACAATTTTACCTCTCAGACTTCAGTGGTTTCACCTCTCTATGCACAGACATTCCATGAACATCACACGGACCAGAACCAGGCAACACAAGTGAAAAAAGTCACATCCCAAACCCAAGGCAAAAGGGGGTGAAAAGTGTGTCACTCCCAGCAGCTGCACAAAATCAACACATGATGGATCTGCTGGGCCAAGCTGCAGAAAGCTGGGATTAGTGTCTGAGCTCTGGCAAAGCCTAGCTTATCCCCGTGTGGGTCTGGGCAGGCTCCCTGGGCAGCAGCAGCAGCTCTGGCTGTACCCAGGAGAGGGCAGCAAGACACAGCCCCTGCACCAGGCCCGGCTCCCTGCAGCTCAAACCGGGGAAACGCTGCAACAAAACCCGGGGGAGAGCTTTGGGGCTGCTTTTCCTTTGGGTTTTCTTGTGCTGCTGGGTTTCTTTTCATCCCCACGCCCTTAGTGAGTCCCTGAGTTGAGCTCACCCTGTGCTGCCAGCGGGGACATGTGCTGGTGGCTGCGGCGGTGGATCTGGTGCCGGTACGCGTACACGGCCAGCACCAGCACCATGATGCAGCCCATGATGCCTCCAGCCACGGGGCCCACAGGGGCACTCTTGATCATGTTCAGGGTGATCACCTCATCTCCTAAAGCAAAAGGGACAAAGCAGAGGGAGAATGACACCAGAAATGCTCTGCAGGAAGGGTTAAACCGACAACATGGAGAAGCTCTGCAAGGATTTCTGGGTGCTTGACTGTGCTCACTTGGAGTAGGAGAAGGAACTCAGAGAGGGTGCAGAAAGGGTTAAATCAACAATATGGAACATGGAGAAGCTCTGCAAGGATTTCTGGGTGCTTGACTGTGCTCACTTGGAGTAGGAGAAGGAACTCAGTGCATCTTAAAGACAGGAATGCACAGTTGCACTCAGCTCCACATCAGGGTTTTCCCAAAGGTGATATTCACCACGTCTTTGCTGCCTGGTGCACTCTTTATGCTGATTTAGCACCGGGCTGAGAGGTAAATGTTGTGTGCAGAACCTGCTGCATGTTCTGGAACACAAACAGCTGAAGGCAGCGCCTGCTCAGAAAGGCAGAGTTACCTATTGCTCCCAGGTCATCCACATAGGGACTCTTGGCTCCCACGATGCCACCAAAGCATTCCTTCTGAGGGGCACAGTAGGACTTGTCCAGGTGGGTCTTCCCATCGCTGTCCACCATGCACCACTCGCAGTCCAGCACTCCAAAGCAGTCCCTGCATGGGAACATCCAAGTAGGACACGGTTACCTTCCAGTTTAGCACCTCTCCTTTGCAAGGCTCAGTCTGGTTTAGAGCCATGAGACAGAGGGAGGCCAAAAGCATCTGAAAACCCTCACGTACGTGGGTTTAGCCAGAAAGAATTCCATGGAAGTGCTCAAGTACCACAAGGAAGTTACAAAAGGAAGCTGCATTTCCAGCATCCCTTTTCCAACTCTGTCTGCTTTGGTATTTTCCTGCACCATTCAGCCTGAGCAAAAGGAGAATCCTACTTGTAACCCTCCAATAAGACATTTCATGGTGTGGTGAAGCCTGGCTCCAGTTCCAGCCTTTGGAAGACAGAAGAAAGGACTGGGCAGTCTGGTCAGAGCATGGTGTGTTTTACCCATCTCAGGTCCCTGGAGACTGCTCATAAGGAGCACAAATGAGCCCTCAATGCCAGGAGTAGAACCTCATTCTGGCATCATGCTTTTTTTCCCTACATTTTTTAATTTGAAACATTTAAAGCAGAGCTATTTCCATTGGATTATTTGCACAAGAGAGTATTCTGAGGGGTGGGGAAGGCCTCCTTACCCACTCTCTGTCCTCTGGTTGCACTGGGTGTTGATGCACTGTGGGAGTGCATCCTGCAGGCTGGGATCGATGGCTGTGAAAGTCATTGGCTCCTGATGCACCTCACAGCTCGGGTTCCTGCATGGGAGCAAAGAAAAGCCTTCACTTAAAAGAATCTTTACCTATTGCACGTCATCTGCTTCCTGGTACTAAAAATTCTGCCTGGTGGATCTCAGCAGGACAAACAGGGGGTTTGCTCCTGGCTCTCACCTGCTCTCGGCGTTGGTCAGGTTCCCAGTGCACTCGTTCACCTCCAGTGGGCACTCACAGGGACACTCACACTCGTTCTGCTCCATCCTGCAGGGCACAAAACACGGGGAAAACCCATCAGACAGCACTGGGATTTTAACCCCACAGTGGTGCAGCTCTGGAGCAGCAGTTCCCATGGAAAAGGCTGTCCAGTGACTCTGCTCCTTCCCCAGGAACAGGCACTGCTCTGTCCTGCACCAGGACTGCGGGTGATCCACCCCTGGAATTCCAAAAGCAGGCACTCCCTCAGATTTGGATGTCAGGATCCTTGCTGGCAGTGCCACAAACACCTCAGGATGGTGTGTGGGCAAAACCTCCTGGATCCCCTCAACGAGAAAACCCCAATCCGTGTAAAATCACGGGAATTTCTATGCCATGGGAATTTCTATGCCATAGGAATTTCTATGCCATGGGAATTTCTATATTCACTGCTCCTGAGCCAGTGAATCTCTCAGTGTGTTTCAGCCTTATCTCCCTGAACTCCCCTGGGTTCAACTCTCTGACAGCCTCACAGAGACACCCCTGCACCTCTCACAGGGAGCGCAGGCAGAGCAACTCTTATTTTCCCTGACTGCACTGAAATAACTGCTGAACTCGCTGTGTTCTTCTAAACCCCAAACCAGGGGGGAGGGCAGGGGTGCCCAGCACACCCCCAGCGCTGTCACCTGTGGCAGTTGAGGCACAGCCTGTCCACCATGCTGCAGGCACAGAAGGCCAGCGAGTCGCACGTCTCGTTGACGATGCCCACGAAGGCGTTGGTGCCCGGGATCCTCGTCAGCCTGTACTTGGAGCAGTGACTGCCATGCACGAGGTTGGTCAGGTCACCCTGGGTGAAAAAACAAGGTGTCAGTGCTGTAAAATGTTGTTTTAGGGAGATGAAGACTCTTCCCTTCCCAAGGGATCCTGCAGAGCTGTGGGGACACCAATTTGGCCGCGGCTTCCAGAGGTGGAGGCTCCCCTCAGGAGTTTCTGTGAGGGAGTGCCACCCTCACAAAACAGAGGCTGATTGAGGGGTGGGCAAGTTTTGCTTCCCAGATACTTCTGGGTGAAAAGACTTTGCTGAAGATCGAAAAGAAGTGGCTTAGCTTGTGAAAATGAGATGTGGCAGCAGAGGTGACATTTCACTGCTTCCCCGCTGTGCCAGCCCTCAGTGACCTCCCCAGAGGCTCTGATGGGAGCCACCACCACGTGCTGGAAACCTCCTGACCCTTAAAAGAAGCCTCCACAGCACTGCTCAGCTCCTGCAGACTCCTTCCTGATTCCTTTTTACAAGTTTCTGCTCCGTCCTACACTATTTCCTTCCCAATATCACACTTCCCACTTGGCATTTCAAGTTTGGGGAAAATGTTTAAGCCAGTCTGACATAAATCAATGTATTCTGACATGATTTGCAAATATTTTCAAATCTTCTCCCACAGCTTTGGAGTGATTGTGGAGGGATTTTGCCAGGGTGGCTCTGTGAGGGATCACAGCCCCTGGTTTAGACTCATCACAAGAGGAAGCTCACACAGGATCTGTGGAGAACACAGAGTGTGCAGGACCCCAGAGATTTCAGTCTCCCAAATGACAGCCTGGGAATGCTCACCAGTAAATGGATTTATTTGGACACCTAAAGATAAGTTACTAGAGACCTCACAGGAGGATGTGACACTGGTCAGAGCTGGAGCCAGAGGTCAGCTCAGATCCAAAGCAACACATCCCAGGTATAGCTGGAAAATGCTCACCCAGCAGCAGCAAGCTGAGACCCTGCAGACAGCAGCCACACTTGGCCAGGGCTCACATCCATAACCCCTGGATGTCAGGGGACTTGTCTGTGCAGCCTGGTTTGTGTCTGGAGAAGGGGAACAGAGGCCAATCCCCACGGAGGGCTGGCTCCCAGCCCTGGCTGCTGAGCCTGGCAGGGACTTGTGTTTCCACCAGAAGAAACCCAACCCACCCCAAGTACATTCAAAAGCAAAATCAGCTGGGAAAGCACGCTCACCACTAAGCTGGTGTTGAATTTATAGAAGCGCTGCACGGTCCTGTCGCTGAAGCTGTTGCAGAGGTTCTTCTTGACGAAGTTGGGGTGGTTCAGGATGTCATTTGCTACCAGAGGCTCCTAAGGAAAGGCAGGATTTGATGCCTTTGGAATCAGACCCACACAGGATGAGGAGGTAAGGCAAGGGAAAGCAGGCAGACCTTGTGTGTGATGTGCTGCTGCTCCACGGGCGCGTGGCCCTTGGGGTCGATGAGGGTTGGATGTGCCACCAGGTACCCCCTGTCCTCCATGATGAAGCACCTGCCCCCCAAAACACAGCGAGAGCCTCCTGTTAGACCTTCTTGGGCTTCAGGGGAACGGGGTGAAATAAAGCATGGTCTGAAAGGGCTTTTAAAGGTTTCCATTTAACAGGGCCATGAAACAAATTCCCTGCAAAATGTCCTTAAGGAATGTGTTGGGTATTTCCCCGAAGCTTTTCCATCTGTTACTGCTCCAGAGAGCCGGGGCCATCAAGGAGTTGAAAACAGAGCTGATTAAAACCAGAAAGGAAAAGCCATCAGTGCATTGTCTGACTGGGGGAGAGCCAGAAATGAACAGAGCCTAATGAACTTGGAAAGCTTTAATGGTTTATTAATTTACTATGTGACTAATTAAAAAGAGATTTCACACTCTCCTTTCATGCCCTCCCCCTTCAGAACTCGATTTTAGTGGGGGATAAATCACTCCTGCTCCACTCCCAGCCTTCCCAAGCTTTCCTGTCCCTTTTCAGCTCTTCCCACGTTGGATCTGTGTCCCAGTCCAGAATCCAGGGAGTTCAGGCCACCCTTTTCCCCCTCTCCCGTTTCCATGGCCACAGACGGCAGCGCTGGGGAAGGCGCAGGAGCCCTGGCCCGGGTGGCACCGCCACCAGGGACTCGGTGGCCAGGAGGGGCCAGGGGGAGGTTAAAACCCCACTGATGTTCCCAAAAGCTCAGCGGGAACCCGCCTGGCTCCGGGGCTGGAGCAGCTTTCAGGGGGATTCCCATGGGATGTGTCAGGTACCAGAGCAGCTCGGGGCAGCAGAGAGCAGGGGAAGCCTCTGTGCTCTGGAGGGGTACAAAGGAGGCAGGAAAACTTGGATTTTTTGGGGGGGTTTCCATTAGAAATACATGTAGGGATGTGGTGTTTGCTCTTTTTCCTGACAGAAAATCCTTAGGAGAGATAAAAAACCCCAAACACCTGCATTTATATCGAGACTGGAAACATGGGATCCAATTTCTACCTCAGAATGGTCCAACACTGAAAAATATCCTCAAAATTCCTCATTTGGGGAATGCAGGAACAGAATGAAGCATCTGACCTTGCTGATCAGCAGCAGTTTTTTTACTGGGAGGGAGTGATGCCAAACCAGAAATCCTGATTTGGTTTTTTTTTATACACCATAAAATATACAGAAAAATACCCAAACCAGAAAAGAACTGGGAGGATGACAGAAAACCACTTCCCTTCCCAAATTTAAGGTTTAAAAACAAACAAGGAACCAACAGCAATGCCCAAACCACGTTATCAAGTTACTCCAGATCCAAACCAGAATTTATCCCACCCCCACAGGATTTTTCAGAAAAGGAACAATTAAGATACCCAGGGGTCTGACTGAAATTGGATACTCCAGATGAAATCAGACTTCTTCTGCCTAGGCTGTGCTATGGATTTCTGAGAAAAACAAACCAGAAATGTATTTGAATAATTGGAGTTAAAATAACTGAGATCCTGTATCATTCTTACACGCTCACAGGAACTAAATAGGTAAAATTAAAACAAACAGAAGAACTGGGAAGTGTGTTCATTTAATAAGGAATGTTTTTTCTACCCAGAATTTCAAAGAAATCTAAATATAACAAAAAAAATCAAATCAAATCTGTTATCTTCTGCTTTTGTAATCCTGCAGATTGTTTATTTAGCTGATGGTAGTTTGATCTGGAATAACAAAAACATCCACATATCTTTATGAGAAGGACAAGCACAAGTTCTACTGGAAATCAGAGAACACACACTGAAGTAACAGAATCCTTGGAGAAATGAAGTTGGAAACGACCTCTGGGTCATCTGGTTAAAGACAATAAATATTTGATTTATTTTGTGCCTGGCAGGAGCAGCTTTTACCTGATTTTGTTCCCCCCATCCTGGTTACAAACTGGCAGCAGGTCCATGAGGACTTTGTAGAAATATCTGAGGGTGAAGTCGATGCCCATCACAGCCACGGAGTGTCCTGAGGACATCTGAGCACTGCAGTGAGGGGAAAGGGAAAAATTATAAATATTATAAATAATAAATATCATTATTATTCAGGGTAATAATAATTCCTATTTCAGTCTGCCCCCTGTACAGCCAGCACAGGAGGCAGCCCAGGAGTGGATCCCACCCTACAGACATTTAATCCTGAGCGACAGAAATTAGGATTAAAAATTCCCCATCCACACAAACAAGCAGAGGATGCAGCCCCTGTATTTTCCAATCCCTCCCAGCTGGAAGGAGTTACCTGCACCCCTTCCCTGCTCAGCCCCCAGCAGGAGGAATGAATAGCAAGGTGCCAGACTTTGAGCTAAATCCCTAAAACTCTGGAGTGTGGGAGTGATTAGGAATGGCAGGCAGAAAATTAAAAGAAAATAACATTTCCTAGGGTGAGTTATGAAAAGGATCCTGTGATGTGGTGCTGTGCAGCAGCTTGAGGCTGCATTTTGTCCTTTCTCCATTCCTAACACCCCAGTTCTCCCAGTTTGCTCCCAGTAGCACTGAGAGGCCACAGCCAGACCAGTCCCCTCTCACCCCTGCAGGACACAAAAGGATCAGCTCAAGGGTGTGGGATTTGCACCCATGTGGACCTTACACCTCTGACTTGCTGCTCTTCAAAATTCACTTTTCTCCTTTATTTTATCTCTGAAGACAGGAATAAAAAGGTTTAGAAAAAGAAAAAAAAAAAGAAGATGCTGCAAGGCCCAGCTGGACTTCACAAACAGAGCTCTGGCCACCCCTGCTCCATGGAAACCCAGCTCTGTTTACTGGGCTGAGGTTTGTTTGCTTTGAAAGAGGTGCAGCAGAGATGTAGTCAAATCTCATTTGTAGACAGATAAATACAGATTTAAAACCTGCATTTAATTTCTTGTTCACGTTTCCTGGAGGAGGAATGGAAGGATGGCAGTGAAGCAGCACAGACACATTTCATGTGTGACAAGGCATCAAGCTCTGAAGTTCTGCTCTGTCCTAACAGACATAAAGCCATTAGAACGTTGTAAATATTTGAGCTTCATTTTTAAGCATTAAATCCTCCTGCTTTGCTGATGCCAACTGCATTAAACCACATCAGGCATAAATCTCCTCTTCCCAGCCTCCATAAAAAGAAGTAAGATATACATAAAATGGGAATGAGAGGTGTCAGCTCTGGCTGCCCTGATGTGGGTGTTTAAACCCTTCCAGCAGTCCCTAATGCCAGAATTCCTGTTAACTCCACGGATTCCTCCCCACCCCTCTGGATTTTGAGCTCAGGCCTCTTTGGGGATTATAACCACATGTGACTATGAGCTTCAGAGGTCATATTTACCCAGGAATCACACTCACATCTGCCAAACTTTGTTTAACTGTTCTTTAATCATGTTCTAATAACCCACAGGAGCTTTAAGTTCTTAGGGCTGAGTAAACCATCCCTTGCTAGATAAAAATCAGAATTTTGATTAATTGCACTTCTCTCCTTACAGAAGTGCTTGTTTGCCCAAAGTAAATTCCTCTGTGAGGAGCACCACGCAGGGGCTGGGGCTGAAAATGCTCCTGCCAGCACACACAGGCAGGGGTGCTGTGCTGGGAAACAGCAAAACAGGGGTGGGCAGAGTGGAGGAGCCACATCCTGCTCCCTGCTGGCTTTGGGATCCACTTGGGATTCCCAGTACAGCACTGGAAGTTACACCTTGGTACTGGTGGGCTGCTGGGTAGGGAGCTTGGAGGAGGCTCCATGTGAAAACCAGGACAGGTAACTGCTACTCTGGGAATTTGGGAGAGCTTGGGACAGCAAGGTTTGGTCCATGTTTTATAAACCAGGCTCCTTTAAACATCCTGCATCCCAAATCCTGGCCTCAGGCTGGGGCCTGGCCAGGAGGGAGCTGGAACAGCAACAGTCTGGTCCCTCCAGGAAAAAGTCATTTCATAGAATCATGGAATATCCTGAGCTGGAAGGGACCCACAGGGATCATCCAGTCCAGCTCCTGGCCCTGCTGCTCCCACTCCAATCTGTTCCCAGCAGTCCTGGAAGGGCTCTGGAGATTCACAGGCTTTGCCTCAAGATCTTTCTCCTCCTGGAAGCCCAGAAGTGCTGGATTTAAGCAGCCCAGGAGAGGAGGTCCCCAGTTCCTGGAGTAAGGACAGCTCTGTCCTCAACCCCCTTTGTGGCCTGGCCTCTCTGCCCTTGGATCAGCTTCCAGTTCCCTTCCAAACACCTCCCTGCTCCTTCAAGCCCCACAGGTGGAGGTGTGGGAATGTCAGGAAATGTGGAGCTTGGCAGTCCTGATGGAGAAGATTTCACTTCCAGCAGAGAGGGAACACTTCCCAAACTGCCTCAGGAGAGCAATCCTCCTTCTCCTCCTCCCAACTCCTTGGACATCCCACCTCGTGTTCATCCAGGAGCACTTTCCCACCACTCAACCCTTTTTTTTTAATATGCTCTTATTACTCCTCTGCCAATAAAGCCACAGAATTCACAAATTCCTATAAAATGGATTTCTCCCAGGGTTTCAATGCCCCATTTCCACAAGGTCAAATGACATTTCACCAGCAGCACTTTAAGACCAGCTTTGGTTTTCAGTCCTTGAGCACACAGAGTCAGCCAGCTCTGATAATTCAGAGTCTTCCTGCCTGCCCCAAAGCCCCAGAGCCCCTCACCTGGAGGAATGGACAGTGTGGCTGATGGTCACCACATACCCAGCCCCCCCCACGTCCAGGTAGGGCCCAGTAAAGGTGATGAGTCCTGGGTTGGCCACAGCATGCAGGTACCTGAGGGAAGCCAGAAGAAATGCTCAGAATTTGTGCCAAAGTCTGTAACTTCAAGACAGAATTCTTGACTTTCCCAAAATAACAAACATTGAATTCTGCACACTGTGAACGAATTATTGGTTTGTAATATCACACAAGTACCTAAACACAACTGGGACTCCAAACTAACCCAGACTGGCTCAAGAAATGGTCCCCCAGTACATCCAGCTGCATAAAAAAAGCTCATTTTACTTCTGCACAGAACACATTTAACGTAATTTCAGACATTTTCCCCCAGAACAATGCAGGACTTGGTGCCAGCAGAGTCTCAAACTCAGCCCTGGCAAAATGATTACACTGCAAACTGAAGAGAAAAGACAGAACTGAGGCAAGAAAATTCAGAAATACCAGACAGTGATTATAAATTACGACCCCTTAAAACTTCCATCAGCATAAAATAAGCCACAGTCATAGGAGAGTTGATAAAATGTCATAGGAAAGTTGGTAGGAAAGTCTTTTGTGTAAGAAAAAATGATCTCTTTGCTTCTCCCTACCCAGAGCACCAACCTTTGAGCAGCTTAACTCATTTCTGCTTTATTCCCAGTGTTTTACTTGCACCTTCTTCCCATAAGACTACAAATTCCAGGGAAAACATGGGGCAGGAGAGCTGCCAGGAGCACTGCAGAGCCCCAGGGCTGGGATCTGTGCCTTTCCCAGTGTGGCAGCACCTGGCTGGCTCCTTCCCACAGATCCCAGCCTTTGGAGCACACTCAGAGCCTGCTCCCATCTGCAGCATCCCCAGCTCTCTGCCCAAATCAGATGCTGCTGCATAATTAATCCCTCCTTGAAAGCAGTGAGGAAACCCACAGTAAACAAACAAAAAGGCTCAAATATGAATAAGCAAAAAGGGCCCAAGGAGCTCAAACACTCCTGAATTAGCTAATCCCTGAAGGGGATGCTCATTTTCTGAATATTTATGTCCCCATCTGCCATAGCTGGGCTATGAAACACCAACTACCCTACAAAATAAAAAGGCCTGAAATTAGAACCAATAAATGTTTGAACTGGCTGCATTTAAGCTCTGAGCTTTTTCCCCACGACGAAAACATTTTTAACTAAAAAAGAAAAAAAAAAACAAAACCCAAAAACCCCAAACAACAACAACAACAACAAAAACCAACAAAAAAAACAAAAAACAAACAAAAACAAAAAACAAACAAACAAAAAAAAAACCAAACCCCACAGGCTACGAAATAAACTCCAAACCCAAAACCAACCCTAAATATCTCCCTTCTTGCTCTGGGAGATGATTCAAAGCTTTGCTGAAGGGACCCTAAAATCTCACCATTGTCTCCTGGTGGGATCAAATGCTTTGTCCATGAGGGAGCCGGGGTAGATGCGGAGCACCCCATTGGGGGTTGCTATGTAACGCCTGACAATGTAACTGTTGAGGCCACTGATCTCCATCTGGGTCATCCATTCATCCGTGCCATGACTGGTTGCCATTACTTCATTCCTGACAGAGAACTGCAAAACAAAGGCAGAGCTGGCAGGGTTCCTGCAGGACTTGCATGGCAAGATAATAAAAGCTTCCCCGAGAGCCATCAGGGATCATCTCGGCTCAATTACTTGGTTCAAGGCTTCTCACACCAGACATTCCAAGCAGATTATTAATGAAATATTGTTGGTGTTATCTCTGTGGCCTTTAGTTTGTGGTTTTTTGGTTTTTTTTTTAACTTGGAGTAAATATAAATATTGTGCTGTTTGCAAAGGAAATCGAGATTTCTCATTTGTATGCTAAGAACACAAAGGTGTTGCTGCTAAGAATTTTGAGTGGCTTTAATTTTTCTAGTGTTTGTTTCAACAAAGTTCTGCCCCTCTCCTGTCTCCACTCTTAGATCAGATGTTGGGAAGGAATTCCAGGCTGAGAGGGTGAGGTTGTCCAAAGAAGCTGTGGCTGCCCCTGGATGCCTGGAAGTGTCCAAGGCCAGGTTGGAGTGATGCCTTTTTGGGACTACCTAAAACCAGAGGCCAGACTAAATTAAGGGAATTAAAAGAGGTTCTATTTATTGAAAGGCCTTCAGGGACATTTTGGGCAGACAAAGCCCCCAGGGGCTACACCCAAAATGGATGATGGGTCACAGGTTTTCACACTTTTATAAATTTGGTCCATTTGCATACTGGGGGTGTTATAAACACATATTATATTATTGGCTTTTTTACAATTTTACCAGGAAAGTGAACCTCGTTTTGCACAGGAGTTAATCTCCCAATTCCAGCTTCAGGTAACGAAGTCATTTACCCCAAGTTTGCTCCCCCAGCTCACTTTTGCTCCCATCTCTGGGGCCTGAGGCAGTGAGGTGTCCTTGACTGCCAGGCCTGGAGAGGAATTGCTGTGTCTGCCCAGAATGGGGAAGCAGCAGCAGCTCACACTGGGTGTGGGGTTTGGATTTATGCACTAAAGAACTGCAGCATCACAGATGGATGGAAAGCAGAAAAGCTGAACTCCTGAGGCATCAGCAGCACCGTGGGACAGTACAAGGTGTCCTGGCCATGGCAGGGGTGGGCTGAGAGGGGCTTTAAGGCCCCTCCCAGTGCAAACTGCTGGGATTTGGGGACTCCCTGCAGGAGTGGGGCAGGAGGAAGGCCCAGGGAGGGCTGAGGGCCCACCTTGAGGCCGGGGTTGGCGATGAGCCGCGTGTTGTCACTCAGGTAGGCCGTGTAGTGCTCCACCATCCGCTTGGTCTCGGGCTGGCTCAGGTGCTCGTAGGGGGAGGAGAAGCTGCCTGCTGACAGCATCACCGTGGGGCTCTCTGCAAACACCAAACCAGCAGAATTTCAGCACGAGGAGCTGTGCACGTTGCCTGGTCAGGGTGTTTGTACCACGGGAGGGTCCCTGACGCGGTGTCCTGGCGGCGGGAACGACCCTGCTGCTCTCCCACACCTCAGTGCCCAACACAAAGTGCCCAACTCCTGCAGGACACTCTGGGCTGTGAGGGAGGGCAGGGAACATCGATTTTTCCACCCAACCCAGAGCACTTCCCAGCAGTTTCCTCCTAAACTCCCACGAACTCCTCCCCTTCTTGCCTCAAAACACACAAATCACAGCACCAACTCCCCTCCTCTGGTCTCCGTGTGTCATTTGGAACTTAATGCCCCTGTTCCCAAAGCCTCAATGATTTCTGAATTACTGCTTTTTGTGAGATTACAGAAGCTGTTTTCCCTTAAGAAAAGATGATGGGCTAAAGAGGACATTAAGTATCCCTGTTTAGGTTAGATATCCCAGAGGAAAATGAAAATGAGCGTTTTCAGTTCCAGAGAATGAACATCTGGAGAATCCCAAGTGCAGAAGAGGAGCTCCCCAATAAAAGTGCAGCTGTCAGGAGTGATTTTTCAGAACAAACTCAAAAATAAACTTTCATCATGCAAAATCTGCAAAACCAGACAGCTTTTCCTTTTTAAAAAAGAGAAATTATTACGATGATGCAGGGCTGAGGGTTGAGAAGATCTTTTGTGAGGATGGGACCCATGGAACCCAAATTCCCTGTGTGGAGTGGTCTCCAGAGGAAAAACTGCAGTGCAGTATGTGAAGTGTTCTGCTTTTAGTGACATTCCTCTCAAACACATCCCCACACATGTGCTGCAGTCCCCACTTCCAAACTTCTACTCCAGTCCTTCATCTGCTTCCCAGAGCAAATATTCTGATTTTGCTTCCTGTGAAGTTTTTCCACTTGACAACTCAGTTCTGCATTTTTGGGATATTCTCCATTTAAATCTTTCTGGATATAAGATAATCAAGATTAGGCATCACATTAAAGAACAACAACAAAAAAAATAAATCCCTGTTGTTTTAAATAACTGGCAAAGCAATTTCCACAGGTTTGTCAGGTCCCTCCTCCAGTCTGATCTCAGTTATTTTCCAGGGCTACAAAGAGCTAAGAAAAATCTCACAACTAATCCACCATGAGGCTTTCAAACCCTGCTACAAGTAGAAGTATTTAATTCAGAACTTCTTATAGTACAGATTTTAGGCACCTCCCAAGATTGTACCTAAATATGACAGCTTGCAGTGTAGGATGTTTATGTAAAACCCCTCTGTTCTTGGGATATCTCTGGGTTTTAAGCTCCCCATCCTTCCCAGACACTGGAACTGCCATGGAGATTCTCCCTTTTCCCAGCAATGTTTGAAATCAGTCAGGAAGAGCTGAACCACTTCAGCCTATCAAAACCTGAGACTTTTGAAGCAGGTCAGGAGGGTCTGGAAACCACCAGAGCAGTGAAGTTCTTGTTCTCCCCAACAGGCCTAACTGCTGACTCTGAAGGTATTCAATGCCTCTGGCAGTGAAAAACTTCCATGAATCCAGAGCAAAAGAGCAGCAGAGTCCTGCACAACTGGCTGGGACTTCATCCTGCTCAGTTACTGCTCAGGGAGGTGCTTTAGAGCCAGGAGAGGACTTGGTTGAAGCTTGGTGAGACACCTCTACTCCTCCCACTGCACCATCAGGGACCCTGCTGGACTCCCAGGGCATTTGTCTCCTACTCTGATGAGCAGCCCCACTCATTCACCCTGCAGGAAGAGAATTTGTTGGTTAAAACCTGGTGCTGATGGTAACAAAGTTCTGGATGCAATCCCTGGGTGGGCCCTTCCCTCCAGAGCTGGGCTGGAGGATGCCTGTGGGATGCAGCTCAGGCTCTGTGTGATTCTGGGGAACAGCTCAGCACTGAGCAGGTCACTGTGACCAAGGAGAGCTGTGAGAAGGTAAAAGCTGATCAGAAAATCAGCCTTGGAAATAAAAGCTTCTCAGGGGAAGGGTATTTCCCCTGTTTTGTGAGAAGAGCTTTACTTTGTGCTGCCACACTCTAGAGAAACACACAGGAGGAGTGACTGTGCCAGGGGAGGCTCAGCTGGACACCAGGAGGAATTTCCTTCTGGAAAAGCTGGTCAGGCTTTGGAACTGCCCAGGGAGGTTTGGAGTGCCCATCCCTGGAGGTGCCCAAGGAAGGCCTGGACGTGGCACCCAGAGCTCTGGGCTGGGGACAAGGTGGGGACTGGGCACAGCTGGGATTGGATCCTGGAGGTTTTTTCCAAGCTGGATGCTCCTGTGTCCCTGAGGTGGCCAGGCCAGGCTGGCAGAGGCCCTCACCCAGGGTGGCCAACTGCTTGAAGTGCAGGCAGGCGTTGGGCTGGCCCAGCAGGTCCAGCCTGTGGTAGAGCAGTTTGCTGCTGGGGACAGTGTTGAGGTTCTTCAGCTGCTTCACGGGGATTTCTGGCTGGATCACCACCACACACAGGATGAAGGACGTGTCCTGCACCTGCAAAACACCAGCCAGTCACCACACAGAACCAAAATGTGGGGATGAGCAGAATTTCTGTGTTGGAGCCACTGAGTTCTACAAAAACCACCTATCCACAGTTAACACACAAAATACAAATACTGTAATCTTTTTTTCCTGAAAACCAAACAAGACTTTCATTTTGCTGCTCAATGAGCAATAATTTCTAATTCTAACACTGTTTCATGGATATTTTTTGTCATTAACAGAGGAGAGGCTGCAGGTTTCCAGTTGCTGGACACACACTGGTGTTACCTTTATGGGGAGTACAGACAAATTAACTCTCAAATGCAAGGTTTGATTATTTCCACTCTTAATTGTGAGCTGCACGTGCCACACGTTTTACTGGTTTGGGTATTTTAAGGACTCTAAGTTACACCAGACCAGCAAACCTTGGAGTGCCCCAGCTGCTCTGCAAAGGGAGTTTGCTATTAAATGCAGTGTTACAATCTTAGAAAATCAACTCCAGACACCTTCCTGCGTGAATTTCTGTTAAACAATGACAGATTTAATCTCTTGAAACTGCTCAGCTTAATCCTTTAGGTTGGATTTAACTTAATAACTGTGAAATGATCCACAAGTACCTTCTTGAGTTTGTTGGCATAAAGCAACCACTTACTGCTGACATCAGTGAATCCACCTGGCTTGTGTTTAACCTCAGATTCCATCTGAATCCCTGGGTTGAGATCAGTGATCAGATATTCCCAAACTGAAGGAAGGGCAGTAGCAGAGCCAAGAATTCCCTCTGTGCCATCCCACAGTTGTTTTCCTTACCATTTTCCAGGCATAGCTGACATTGTAGGCTTCTTTCCCAATCTCCCTCAGCTTGTTGACGTGCCAGGACAGAGAGGAGTTCACAGGAACTGTGATGATCTGGCTGCCCAAGGGAATGCTGCAGTGGCAGATAAAACATCCAGCAGTTTATTAAACACTGAGCAAAATTGTTAGGACTTCAGCAAAATCCTTCTGTTGTGTGTTTATATAATTATCATAAGAAATGAAGGAATTAACTGTTATTTGTGCTTGGTGAAGGAAAGCGTGTGTGTGCTGAAAATGCATTTATGTACCCTCATATTTTGAGCTTAAAAATTCTCAGATTAGGCAAAGGAGAAAGAAAAACCCACACCAAATAGTGGGAAATCTTCCTGACAGAGAAAAGAGAGATTAGAAGGAATATTCCCCAGATCAGCTGGAGAAACTCTACATAACAAACGACAATTGAAAAAAGCTGGAGGAAAAATCAAACCAGAATTGTTAATGAGGGGAAAAAAATCCATCCAACTATGCAGATATTGTAGGAAAAGGAATTTTACCTTATATATTCTTATAATTCCTCTAGAAATCCTGCCAGTGGTGCTCATTTGGGAGCTGCATCCCATTCCTTACCTGAGGATGTTCTGGCGCACCAGCTCGAATTTGGGGATGTTCTCATAGTGGATGATGTCTGTGTGGAGAGGAGGCTCAGACAGCAGGTAGGGCCTGGTCAGAGAGGGGTGCATCAGAGTGTATCCTAAAAAACAAACACACAGCCCCAAACGTGGAATGAATTACAAAACTGAGCCTAGGATAGATATTTTAGGGAGAAAAAAAGAATACACAGTAATTACATATAATTTTGGCAAAGATGGCAGTGACCAAACAATCTCGTCATCAAAGGGGTTGCAAATGAAAAGCAGCTTGAAAAATTCAGCAATAAAATAAGCTGGATCAGAGGAAAAGATCTGGGCACACACATTAACACCAGTTTTCCCTCTTTTCCAGAAATCCTTGGATGTCACAGGTGTAGGAAATCCCCACAGCAAGAGTTTCCAAATCAGAACTCCAGGACAGAAGTTTCAAGTCATGAATCCACCTAAAATCTCCAGCAACATTCAGGCAAAACTAACAAACAACATGCAATTAAACCTTTAATAAATATTATCAGTCATTACTTAGAGACTGCCCAGAATTCAGAATTAGTGGTTCACGTGCTCAGTGGGACTAGAGGAGATTATCTGAGTCAAAATTACCTTTATTATCAATGAGAAAGGTGTAGGATCCCAGGGAGTCCTGGTAATAGGTGACATCTTCCAAGATATAGGCAAGATTGACATCTACTCCAACAATTCCCAGCAGGAGGTTCCCAAAGTAACAGGGTTTACTGACAGTCATTATCAGGCCTTGCAGGGAGAGAAACACCATCAAACCATCAGAAATATAATTTAATAAATATAATTGATTATTTTGAGAGGAAACAGAGCATTTTGAGATGTTACACAATTAAATTTTATATCTATTGCATGCTGGAATATGGCCAGGGAAGCTCAGCAGGGTTTCTGTTGTGTCTGGCTGTTGTCAGGCACTCTCTCTAATTAGTTAATCTGTGTTTCTGATAGTGACCTGAAGTATATTAATCAATTTATCACACAACTGATGTTTGGGGGGTGTCAGTCTCCAAGTGGATTCCTTATAGACAGAAAATAAATTTGTGTGGAAAGCCAACAGAGTATTTTCTTCCTTTAACAGAATTTAAGGCCATTAAAAAATAGGATGGAAGAGGAAGGAAAGGACTTTGTCCTTGTAAAGCAACAGTTGGGATGAGTTGTTGCTCATCTAATACATAATCAGAATATTAAATCTCTGCCTAACTAAATCCCAGTATTATCACTGTGCTGGGAATCATATCCATAATTACCCAACAGTTTGGGATTCATCTCATCCCTGAGCTGAGAACTCTGCAACACCTTCTTATTCCTATTTTCTCCACCACTGCTTGGAAACTCAGCAGCTCTTCCCTCACCCCAATATAAAATTCATTTGCATGCACAAGCCTTTAAGTACACTCTGAAATCCACGTAAGACAAATCTCTCTATTGCACCTTTCCCAGCCCTTTGTTGCTCACATTTTCCATTGGATATGGCTTTGGGAGAGAGCAGTGGCAGAGTTTAATCACTGAAGGAGGCAATGCAGGAAGGAGCAAAAGCTCAGACTTGCTCAGGAACAGCTTTAAATTCAGTCTGGGTCTCAGAACAGCCCAGGTGTGCTGCAGGCAAAGAAGGGCTGAGGGTGGCCAGCTTGGGACAATAGTTAATAATAATTAACAATCTCTCCTTGTGCCATTTGCAAGGCTGAACTTACACAGGGCTGACATGGATGCCATCCCAAGCAATTTCCCCCCAGTACAAAGAATTCCTCTCCACAGATTGAATTCTGGATGTTGTGTATGTACTCATACACAGGAACAAATTTCACCACAAGAATCCAAACTGAATCTGTCCACTCCATGTCCTGTTACCACTTTTTTCCCAACTAAACCTTCTGCAGATGAAAATGCTACAGACAAAGAGGCTTGGAAACACACCTAAAACCAAAACCTTGTAGGATTACAGTGTATTTGGGGATATGAAAGCAAAGAGAACCTGATCTCTGATGGTTTCACACCCGAATCCAAGGTCAGCACTCACCATCCCCCATCTCATCCGAGAAGGGCAGGCTGAACACGGCCTCATCAATCATCCTGTTGGGCAGGTTGGTGTAGAACCTGCCCACGGTGGTCTCCAGGTTGCTGAGCTGGTTGAGGACCATCATGCTGCCCTTGGTGACGGGCAGGGCGCTGCGGTCGGGCACGCCGTACTTGGCCGAGTTCTGCTCGGCCAGGTCCCGCAGGAAGGCCAGCTCCTTCAGCCCTGTCACCCCCTCTGCCAAGCAGCAGGGGCACAAAACACAAGCAGACAGGTAAAAGAAGCTTCATTTCCAGCCAGGCTTCTGCATCCTGCTCCAAAGGAATGATCCATACTCTGTATCGCAGGACTGAAAATTCTGTATTCTTATTGAAGTGCTTAAAGCTTGGCTTGAGGAAAATTAATTACCTAACACCAAATTTAATGAGATTGCCTCTCTCCTACTGTTGCACAGTGCAAAAATTTGCCATGCTGTTCACATCCCCACTTTAAACAAAGCCCTGGGAGCAGAGCTGTGTGCCCCACAAATCCACAGGACAGCTCTTTGTTCTCCACCCTGCTTGCCCACAGGCAGGACCAGGAGCGAATCCTCAGCCCTGGGAGGTAACAGGCTTTGTTCTCCAGCTGAATCCTTCCAGTTCCACACTTCACTCAAGTCCCAGCCTCAACTCCTGCACACAAATCAAAGCCTTTTGCACTCCCCAGTCTCAAATGAGTATTTAAATTTACAACCAAATCATACATTAGGTTAAACGTTCATTTCCTTGGCTATTTTCAGGAATACAACAAACTGCCTTCGTGCTGAAAATGCTTTCTTGGAAAATGGGTGGGTGATCTTCATGTTTAACTGCACTCTCAGGTTGGTTCCCAGGTTATCAAAGCATTTCAGACTTGGTTTGATCTCCCATTCACCCTCCCTGGCTGATGAAGTCACACTTAGTCCCAGTCTGCTGCCCCTGGAAGCCCCCAGGAAGGTTTGAAGTTGCAGTAATTAATAAATTTAACTCAGTCTGGACAATCCAGGCCACAACATTTTATATCCCTGCAGCTGCACTGGGAGGCACAGTTATAAACACCAAAGTAACAACATCTGGATGCAGCTTCTGGATAAAATGTGCCAAAATCCATGAACAAACTGCTCCCAGTAAGGC
Source organism: Promerops cafer (assembly GCA_013398275.1). Lineage (NCBI taxonomy): Eukaryota > Metazoa > Chordata > Aves > Passeriformes > Nectariniidae > Promerops > Promerops cafer. The sequence continues at coordinate 20,213 of VZSE01002216.1, read as the reverse complement.
CTGGAATTACCCTGGAATGAGCTTAATAAATGAGCTGTGCCAGGAAAGGGAATTGCATGGCCTGGAAATCACAACCATCTCTCACCATTCATGAGGGCGTAGGTGAGGATCATCACTGAGTTGTTGAGGAAGCTGTTCTCTTCGTTGATGACACGCAGAGTGGCTTTTTTATCATCTTCTGAGGAATCTTTTGATGTGATCCCAGCCGAGAGATAAATGATGACCATGTCAGTATCTAAAACACAATCACAGACACAGCACAAAGTGCATCAGGTTTTTAACTCGGGCGAGCCTTGTGCTGAGAGCCCTGAAATCTGCTCACAGCAGCTTCACCCAGGGATCCCCAGGGGACAAACACACTGCAGCCACACGGATTCCAGCCCTGTGTTCAAGTTTCACTCTTGGCACTCACCAAACTTCTGGTTGGTTTGGTGCCTGTTGGCCACCCAGGAGCACTGGGGCTTCCTCTCCTGAGCAAACCCCACAGGCACCTCCTGGCTTTGGATTCATGGAATGGTTTGGGTTGGAAGGGACCTTGAACCCCATCCAGTCCCACTTTCCACTGTCCCAGGCTGCTCCAAGCCCCATGTCCAGCCTGGCCTTGGACACTCCCAGGGATCCAGGGGCTCCCCACCCTCGCAGGGAGGAATTCCTTCCCAATATCCCATCTAACCCTTCCTCTGGCAGTGGGAAGCCATTCCCTGTGTCCTGTCCCTCCATTTCTTGTCCAAAGTCCCTCTGCAGCTCTCCTGGACCCCTTCAGGCACTAAGGTCTCCCTGGGTCCTTCTCACCTCCAGGCTGAGGAGCTTGGCTGCCTCCAGGCAGGAGCACACACATCCAGCACCTGGAGCAGCTGCTCCAATTCCATGGAAAAGGCTCCACAAAGTCAAAACCTGCACTTTTCATCTCCTGCCCCTCTGTTCTCCTTCCATGCTGCAATCCTAAGGCCTGGAGCTGCACAGGATGCCTTCCCACGGAGCTGGGCAGAGCAGAAGCCCTGGGAATGTGACCTGGCCCCTCACACTTTCCCTGGAACACGTTTTTCAGGCTGAGGATGTTCCTGGCCAAAGTCCTACCCCAAAGCCTTTGAACCCAACACTTCACAGCCCTGTTCCATCACATTTATCTCAGTATTGAGAGTGGTTTGTGTTTCTAATGAACACGTGGATCTGGATCATCCACAGGTAACCCAGAGCACTGGGCTGACGTTTCACCTCCCAACTTTCTTGTTTCACCTGGATTTTTGGTGGGTTTGCTGTACTGGTTTATTAAATAGGTATCAATGCTTTGACTTGCACATTTTGTCCTCATGACTTGACCAGAATTTCAGCCACAACCAGATTTTGACACAAACAGGAGGTGCTGTTAATTTGGGGGAATTTCTACCTTAAATTTTTGTAAGGGCTAAAAGTAGGAAAAAAAGCAAAGCCAGGTATTAAAGCAGCTTTGGGTGGAGTTTAAGAAAAATTGTTGCTGTGTTTCCTAGGCTACAGCAGAGATATTCTATCTGCAGCCAGGCATGGTGCTGCAGCCTAAATGGAGTAGCAAGAGTCAGTCCTAAATCTGCACGAGGGACCAGAGGAAGCAGCTTTTGGAGCATTTTGTCACCCTTTGGGATGAGGATCTGCTGAGCAGGACTGCAGTAGGAACTGAAGCAGAAAATCCAGATGTGTTGAACAGCACAGTTCTCCCATCTCACACCAGCAGTTCCCTTCTGGCTTTGCCAGTGTGAATTTGGGATTGAGGCTGTATCTCAACAGCTTCCCTGACACACCCAGACATTGTTCTCTGGGAACAGGATGTCAGAAAATTAACAGTGAAATGAAGGAATTTTTTTTTTTGGTGGGTTTGTTTTTCATTTTTAAAAAGATGAAAAGATTATTTACAGGAAAATGAGACATGTTTTATAAACATCCTCTTTTCAAAGCTATTGTGTCTCACCCCAGGAATTCTAAAATTCGCTATAAGCACGTTAGATCTTCACAACCTGCCACATGGAGAGAAAACCTAAATCCAAAGCATTTGCATTTTAACTTTCTGTGCTTGTGCCCCAAAATAGTTGTTTGATATGAAACCTAGTGAAGTATGAATTTGCCAAAATTTCTAATCCTAATACAACGCAGGGCCAAACACAAAAACAGAATCACAGAATGGAATCATGGAATGGAAACATGGAATCCTGGAATGGTTTGAGTTGGGAGGGACCTTAAAGCCCATCTTATCCCACCCCTGCCATGGGCAGGGACACCTCCCACTATCCCAGGCTGCTCCAAGCCCCGTCCAAGCTGGCCTTGGACACTTCCAGGAATGGGGAATATGCAGGAGGATGCTCCAAGACTCCTCAGCTGATGTTCTTGGAACAACTCCTGATGACAAATTCATCTTACTGCAGCCAGCTGCAGCAGCACTGCATTGCTTATTTTGCATTTGCTGGAATTGCTCCTCTGTCATCCTTTTGCCAGAGGATGGCAAAATCCTGCCCTTGCCAACCTTGTCCTTTGTCCAGTCTCACAAAGTCTCTCTGTGCCCACGGCCTGAAGCTCAGGAATTGGCTGAACCCTTGGCAGCAAAAGCACCACACCATAAACCCAAGGCAAGTCACCAGGAATGCCAGGGTACTTCCTCATTCTTTGCAAAGCACTTCAATTCCTGGACTTTTCCTCTCTCTGGTTCTGCACAGCCTCTGAGCTGGTGCCCTTGGGGACACTGCAGGATCTGCTCTCACTGGAGCAGGACAGGGCCAGGGGGTGGGAATTGTGCTACATAATCAGAGTATGGAGATGGGCTGTTCCCTCCACACCTGGCACTGCTGGTGTTACTCAAATGCAAGGAGCACTCAGAGCACAGAATTTGCCTTCCACGGCTTCCTGGCAAGCAAACCTGCCACTCAATTTCACATCCATCTTCTCCATGGCTTCCACCACATCCTCATGACAAAAAACACCCAGAAAAGCCCCAATCTTGGGAAGGGGGAGGATAAAGCTCATAATGAGTATGCAGAGTTCAGGGGGGTTATTCTGAGATGAAGGAAAATTTAGCCAGGACAGCTTTGTGTTCCACAAAATATCACCCATAATTGGCATTCTCAAAAACCTATTTCCCTGAAAAGCAAGGGCCACTTCCCAGTGAGGCACATCATCCATATGCAAATGTGCCAGCAATCATTAAATGAACCTGCAGAAGCTGCAATTTTCCTGGAAAGGCCTCCTGCCCACCCCATACAGATTGGGGGAATAACTCAGCTCTCACACAGATCAATCCTGCATTTTCCTCTTTCAGCTCAAAAGAAAGGCAAGGCAGCAAGTGACAGAAATGAGAAAGAAATGGACACATCCAGCACGTGGATTGCAGCCCAAGGAAATGCTCCTTAAAAAAAAAACAGGGGATGGAGCACATTTTTGTTAATATTCAACACACTCCACTCCCTTGGCCTCTGCCAAAGTGAGAATGTGTGTTGGAGCCCTGGTCACTGAGAATTTTGGGCTTTCTGTGCTGAGGGCACTGCCCCTCAGGAAAGCCTGCACTGACCTGAGGCCGTGGAGAAGCTTCCAGAATTGAGTGACAGCACTGGGATTGTGGGTGTGGAGTTTGAATAGAAGTGTGTGACATCACAGGGTGGAAAACTTAAAGTTTAAAGTTTTAGAATATAATATAATATATAAAAGGCAAGATGGAGGTTTTTGGATGTTGGATAGTTCCTCTTCTTCAGCTTCTCCTCCATGGGTTTGGGTGGTATTTTGTAATTGGATAGAAAAGCCCACAGTGCTGACAACGAGTTCTTGGTTATTGGGTTAAAACTGAAAATAATTGAGGTGTCACTTCTTAATTGGATAGTTTGTGCTTAAAAGGCCTTGTAGAAAAGGAGACAGAGGCCATTTTTCACTTTGTTAGCTACAACTCACAGATAAGAATTAATAAACATCTGAGTCCCAACAAGAAACTCTGTCTCTCGTCTTTAATCCTGACTTTAACAAGGAGAAAAAGGAATATAAGCCCACCACAAATGTGAAATAAGAAAACATTGGCAAGGCCCTGAAATAATCAGGCTTGCACAAGAGGCTGGCTTACTTCCTTGGAGCCTGGTGCCGTTGTTGGTGTTCCGGAGGAGCTGGAAAGCCTTCTGGAAGCCCAGGGCGTGCTGCGTGGAGCTGTCGGACGCCTTGATGCTGCTGACGAAGGTGGACATCTTCCTCTTGGTCTCGCTGGTGGCAGGGGACAGGAAGGTCTTGTAGCACTGGTCCAGGGAGCACGTCCGCACCGCGTCCGCCACCGTCAGCACCGAGATCTGCCGCGGAAGAGATTCCATGGGATCGCCTCCCCTGGAGGGACCTCTACACACACACAGCACTGGGAGAAGCCAACTGAGGAGATTCCCTGGGTTTCAAACTGGATTGGTGGAAAAGAAATGCCTGAGGCGTAAATCTGTCAAATTTCCAAAGGATTATGGGGAGTTCAAAGGGAAGAGATTTTGGTCTTTGTTTCTCGGCAGAGTCAGCTTCACTCTGTCCCTCACAGTGGTTAATGCACTGCTCTGGGCAGAGCCTGAGTGAGCCAGGGAGAACTGACATGGGAATCAGCAGAGAGCATTTTCAGGAAAGCCTGGAGAGCCCAGAGAAAAGTGGAGTGCACAGAGAAATGAAAAAAAAAAATAAACAAGCCCTCTGAGGGCTGCTCCCAGCAAAGCTTTTTGTTGTTTTAATGTTTCAGTGAAAGCAAGCTGACTCTGACATCAGCTTTTCCTGTAAATAAGTTAATGCAAGTGTTACCACCGTGCCTTCATGACATCTAACACACCAGGCTCATTAACTGAGTGACAAACTTCATTAGGGAGCATGACTGAGGCACAGAATGAAGCAGTAATTAGATACCTGTGTAACAGGTTCTGTAACCACTGAGCTACTGACCAAGGAATAGGTGTCTTACAAGTATTCTCTGTATTAACACAAACCCTTCTGACACTTAAATTTAAGTGCTATCAATCCTGCTGAACTGTAAGATTACTTTACCATATTAAATCTCTCTAAAAGCACTGAGTTACAAGTGGTTTTCCCATACTGTTCATGAGAAGACTTAAGGCAAAGATTATCATCAGTTTTCTTCAATCTGATTTAACTGGAACTCTTGATTTAACTCTTCCTACTCACAAAAGAAAACCCAAGCAGAGAGACTGATCAAGGTCTCACCAGAAGAGAGTTACTAAAAGTAAAGACCAAACTGGAAACTTTTTACAGAAACACTTTTTGAGTCTATGGTTGTCTGTACTGAAAAAAATTACAGGTTAAGTGACTTTCTCACTGTCAAATGAGTACCAGTGACAGAGCAAGAAATCAAACCCAGATTTCTCAGCCCTTTGCTGGTACCAGAATTATCTGTGAATCTTCCAAAAAATAATTATGCTTCAGCTCACACCAGTACTGCAGGAGAATAAATAATTTCCACTTTCACAGGACAAAAAGAGAGGCTCAGAGGTGAAATAAGTTGCTCAAAGCAGTCTAGGATGTGGGAAGGAGTCATGTTTGGAGCATGGCTCTTCTTCCTGTTGACCATCACTGAGATACCTGCTGAGATGGAGGAGCCTTTAAAGATTGCTCAGGTACAAGATTTTGCCTTAGATCAGTGGGATTTCACTTTTTCCCCAGCCTGCAGATCTCCAAATGTTTCCCCTGCAGCAGAAAAGTTCCAAGAGTGAGCTCAAGGCTCTGCCACCCCTCGGAGGCAGCTCCCAGCTCCACTGGAGTCCATGGGCTGAAAACACCACTTTGGGTGAGAACCAAAAACCCAGGGGAAGCTGCTCCTGGCCTGGAGGAACCTCACCTTGTCGTGCTCATCTATGGAGCTGAGGATGACCTGGGCAGCATCCTTGGCAATCTGGAGCTGTGTCTCTGTGACAGAGGCCCCGTGGTCCACGATGACCACGATGTGCTTGGACTGAGGGCGAACGGTCGAGACGTAGACGGGCCTGAGGAGGGACAAAACCCAAAGCATCAGCAGCAGGCACCCTGCCATCCCCACTGAAATGCTCACAAGTGGGAATAGGCAGGAATTAAAACACCCAAGCAAACAACCAGGAAGAAACAATGAATTGTAACAGGGATTTTTTTCCCTTATGAAAATTTGCACCAGGAAAGGCCAGCTGAGAATTTGAACACGCAGAAATGCCCCTCACTTTCTGAATTTTTTAAGCTAACCAGGTTCTTCTCTCTCTGTCACAGGAAGAGCTTTCAGGACTAAACCCTGTTGCTTACACAGCAGCAGAGTTTGGGATCACTGCAGCAGTTCACACCAAGGTTGGAATGATGCAAGAAATGCCTCCTGGTAAATCCTGGCTGCTGGGAACTTCACCCACACGTGAACTGAGTGCAACAATGGGCATGTGCTGGGGCCAGGACAAGTAAAAACCTGTGCAGCTGCAGGAGCTGATCAGCCCAGCGTGTTTGGGTTGCTGTAAGAAGGCTCCTGGCCAAGGCAGGGTGCCCTGGGATGACTCTCACCCGGGTCATGCTCCACAAGCCCTTGGATCTGCCCAGTTTTACATCCCAAAGTGAGCTAACACCAGCGAGGACTCTCGGTGCTGCCATGTGTCTGTGCTAACACCAAAACACTTGTTTCCAGGGAAGTGTTTTCAGATCCAGCTCAATATTGAGAGATGTGTGAAAGAGTTCACAAGCTCTCACGCCAAGGTTTCAACCTGGAATAAATTAGAAAGATCCTCAGCACGGAGGAAGGATTAAAATAAAATGGCAAGTTTCTCTTTCCTCTTCAGTCCAGACACAAAACCAGTTACAGTCAAATGAGAGTTTTGGGATCTGAATTTTATTATATCAAAGGCAGACACAGAAATCTTATTTAAAGGAAAGGAAATGCAGAAGATTTGAGACAAGGCACTGCAGTAAACAAGTGGCACAAATCAGTTCTGAACTGTAAAACAGCCTGCAGCTCTGCCCTGGATTAATACCTGCAACTGAAACAGGGCCTTTGATCTTCAAAGCACTGAAGCATTAACTAATTAATTCACCCAAACTACCCTCTGAAGTAAATATTAGCAAAAAGATACCCCTTATTTAGCCACGGAGGAACTATGACCCAGACTAAGTGATTTGGATAAAACCAGTGATGGTTTCAGTGTGGAAGTTCTGAGCAGGACTGGGGCACCCCCAGCTCTCACCTCCTCAGACCACACCTTTCCAAGGCCCCAGAAAACTCAGCCAAGCTCAGAACTTTGTGCTTTGATGACACACTGAAGATACCATCAGTAAACTTTTGATTGCTCAACCCTGACAGGAAACCAAACCCTCCTTAGTGTCCCCAAAAGGTTCCTGGATGTGCTGCTGCTTCCCCTGCACAGACTGATTAACTGGTGCAATTAATTAATGTGTGACCAGAGATAGTAAAGCCACTGCACCTTCCCACCCTCGAGCCTTCATCAATCTCATGGTACTGACAGAAAAAACAGAAAAATACTGGACCTCAAATTCTTGGCTTCATGTCTAGAGAACAGAAATCCCTGTGCAGGAAACCCTGCCACCAGCTGATGCTTTATTTTTACTCTTTTATTTTTGGGGAAGGAAATCTTCACTGCTGCTTCCCTACTATCCATGTGTGCCATCTGAACCTGGGCAAAAATGCTCCTACCTATGTGCCCTTCCCAGTCTCTCATCCTTCCCCTCCCTCCCCAAAGTGTTGCACCTGCCAAACCAGCAGAATGTCTGTTCACTGCTTTATTAACAGGGGTCAAGGATGAGTCAAATATAAGTCAGATTTTGCCTGCAGGCTGACCTACAACTTCCAAGTCACTGCTGTTTAATTTAGGAGAGGTGAGGAACCTGTTTGGAATTTCAGTTTAGTTTCTTAGAAGTGAAAAGTGGTGCTTTAAAAAACGACCCTAAGAAAACCCAAGGGACTCCATTAGAAGTTACTCATGAATGTTGGCAGCTTGGCAAAGGACAACACTGAATGAAATCAGGGCTTGAGGAATCCAATATTAATGCTTTTCCCAGGAAGTTGGAAGGAGGCAAATCCTACCTGCTGCGGTGCTCGTAGCTGCCTTTGCAGCGGAACTTGTGGGCTGGGAACACGGTGAAAATCCCTTCTTCTGAGCTGAAGTACTGCCACTTTATTCCTGGGTTAGACTTCAGGTTATCAGCAAGGACTGCAGGGTGCAAAGGGAAAATGAAGCAGAGTTACAAAGGCAGCCCAGACTCGGAGGTTTTGTTACTCAGGGCCTCTCTGGTGGTGGTTGGAGAAGAACAAGCAAGGCCCACCATGAAACACAAACTGCTCTGCTTAGGATGGGTAAAACTCACTGGTGAAACTTCACTTATCTGCAAACAGTTCAAGTCTTTTGGAAACCTACACTGGATTTGACAGATTTTGTTTAATTTGTGATGACAGTTCCTGAATCTCTGAAGTACACCCAGGTCCTGGGAAGGCAAGGCCAGAGTGAGGAAGGAAGAGATTAAGGCAATTATAGAAAATATATATACACCCCTACATCTCCATGTAATAAAAAATACATTGTCAACATCCTTTCCAAAAAGGAAAAAGCCTTTACGTTAAAAAATCCTGCTCTTTTTGGTGGAATAACTCCAAAACATTCAACAGGTTTGGTGCTCACAGCTTCATAATCAACCTGTTGCCAGGGAAGGAAATAAATCCCATGGGCACTGGGAAGGGAACAGATCCCATGGACACTGGGAAGGGACAGATCCCATGGGCACTGGGAAGGAGCAGATCCCATGGGCACTGGGAAGGAACAGATCCCATTGGCACTGGGAAGGGAACAGATCCCACTGGCATTGGGAAGGAACAGATCCCATGGGCACTGGGAAGGGAACAGATCCCATGGACACTGGGAAGGAACAGATCCTATGGGCACTGGGAAGGGAACAGATCCCACTGGCATTGGGAGGGAACAGATCCCATGGGCACTGGGAAGGAACAGATCCCATTGGCACTGGGAAGGGAACAGATCCCATGGGCACTGGGAGGAAACAGATCCCACAGGCATTGGGAAGAACAGATCCCATGGGCACTGGGAAGGAGCAGATCCCATGGGCACTGGGAAGGAACAGATCCCATGGGCACTGGGAAGGGAACAGATCCCATGGGCACTGGGAAGGGACAGATCCCACAGGCATTGGGAAGGAACAGATCCTATGGGCACTGGGAAGGAGCAGATCCCATGGGCATTAGGAAGGAACAGATCCCATGGGCATTAGGAAGGAACAGATCCCATGGGCACTGGGATTTTTGCCTCACAGTGCACTGGAAATGTCCCATGGGCCTTGTCTGCTCTCCATCCCACCTGGAGAGACTAAGGGTTGATGTTCATCCATGGAATCACCAACTTTGCCACACCACTGATCTCAGGCAGCTCTAAGTCCTTTAAAACAAAAGGGAAATGCTCCCAGGAGAGAGGGAATGGGAAATCATTAGCATGGGAGGCACAACCCCCCAGCACCACAGCAGGAACAGGATTATTTTCCACTCAGTGCAGAACATCCTCTCTGCTTGCAGCAGACTGAAAATAAAATCTGGATATTTGAAATCTTTAGTTTTTACCTAGCAAATAAAGTGGCTCACACCAGCTTAAAATGCATGGGAAAAAAAAGAAAATATTTCTTTGCCATTTCTCCTTTCGTGTTCTTTGATTGCAGAACTCAAAGAACTGGCAGAGGGTGGCTCTGATTTCCAGTGCTTCACCTTTTGCTCAGCATTTCCCTCAGCATTCCCTCAGGACTGGCACTGAAAATAGGCCAGTTTCATCTCCTGCACCTCCTTCATTATCAAATCTGCCAATATTTGGGTTGGAAAAGCCTGCAGGGCACATTCAAACCTCAGCCAGACACTCTACACCCAAATACCCACACTGAGGACAGGCTGAGTTCCACATCCTCCACACTTCAGCACTTACTCAAGTTTCCCAGACTGGCTGTGGCCACGATGTTCTCTCCACATCCAGCTCAGTGTAATTACCCTGCAAAAACCACTGTCCTGGGCTTTCCCCACTCCTCTTTGCCACAGGATTTTACACTTCCCACAGTGCCTACAAATCCCACTGGGATCCTGGCCTGGGACTGCTGAGTTCTGTGCAAAAATGCAACTTGTCATGAGAACAATTCCCTGCCTTGCTGGACCAAGGACTACCAGAGATTCCTCATTCCCCCCCAAAATCAAGTTTTTCTCTGAACTGCTGCTTCCTCCTGCAGGCAGAAGGGCCATGAGACTATAAAACATTTAAATCCTTCTTTTTATGCCCAGCCACCAGGATTTCATCGTGCTGGGGGTGAAGTTGTTTTGTATAAAGAGGCTGAATTTCTGACGTTGCAGTTTTTGGTTTGAGTTACAGAACTTGAAAAATGTAATTTCAAAGTTGACATGTGAACACTCAGTTAAAGCCTGGATGAAATAACTTGTCCAGTCTCATTTTACCAACAACATTACAATAAAGGAGTTCATAATCTAAAGGCTTTGGCTGTTTTTAATCCTTGCTCTATTAAAGATAAACTTCTCATTCCTGCAAGGCCACGAGCTGTATTTATTTCCCCACGAGAGTATGTGGATTTTGAAGTGTTCATTTTCCCCATAAAACAATTGGTTTTGAAACTCAAGCTCTGCTGTTCTTCCTTTTCACACAGCTGTGCTCATGTTTCCTCCAGCGAGTGTTAGTTCAATAACACCCTCCCCAGGGACCACCAATTTTATCCTAACTCTGCTTTTTCCCCCTTTTTTTTTCTTTCTCCTATGACCACAGCAGACAATCTCCCTGCAGATAAGCCATGGCTGAAAAATCCAGATTTTTTCTCTTTAAACACATTCTTATTTTCCATCCACTCAAGCTGCAAGAATGCCCTGCAGATATTTCCTCAATTCTTGCTCCTTGCCAGGACACACAGTAGATGATTTATTTTTCAGCCTAAATCTCACTTACCCCAAACTTTTCCACCCCCTCAGTGCCTGTAGTTTATTCCCACCTCCTCCTCCCAGGAAAACCAGCCCCTGGACAGGTTATTCCATCAAAGGACACAAATAAAAAGCTGATCCCTTAATTCTGGACACAGACTGGGAATAAAAGTGTCCAACTGCCCATGAGGTGGCATTGCCAGGTCACTCCAAATCCTCTGTCCCCTCCACTTCCCCTGCAGCAAAATCTGACCCCAAATCCTGCTGCAGACTGGAAAAGTTGGGAAGTATTAACATGACAGCATTTGAAATGATCATTCTCTCTAATTATAAATATCTCACAAGGCAGAAAGGACTTTTAGGAAGAAAGCCCTGTGTGATAGAGTTTATAAAACTTCAAAGGGAATGGGATATGATAACACTTAGCACTTCTAGATACCACTTTACATCTTCAAAGCACAGCCAAATCATTAACTAATTAATCTTCAAAGAACAGCACAAACAGTCAAGGAAAAAAAAAAAGGAACTACTGAACATAATTGCTCGTTATAAAAGGGTTTCTTACAGCCCTCCTCTTTAGCACTACATGTGCTGAGCTGCTGACCTCGGATCTCATCCCACAAAAAGCAGGAAAGTTTAATTTTCAGTTCTCCTCTGACATGTCCCTCTATTAAAAACCCTCATGGTGAAGAAACAGCACAAAGAAATGTGTTTATTGTACCAGTGAAGACATCCTCTAACTCTCCAGACAGATCTGATCCAGGATTTTCCAAGTCAAACCCAATTCCAGCTCCTGTGTTGTAATCAGGAATAAAAGCTCTGCAGCTGAGCCACAATTAAAATTCTGCTGGTGGCATGGGCCAGGACAGAGCCCTGCTCAATCCTCAGGACTCTGAAGGGAAAAAAAGCAAAAAACCCTTTCATTTTAAGGAATGGGACCAGATTCCTTCATTAAAAGGATTTGGAAGGAGGGGTATTAACTCTTCTGCTGAAATAACTCCCAACCATTTTAACTCAGCCAAAAATCAGTTTAAAATACAGCAATTTAAGGAACATTCCACATTCTGGACTCGATGATCCTGTCCAACTCCAGATATTTTATGATTCTAAGATTTTAAATGATCAACACCTCGAATAAAACAGACAAAATTTATTGGGCATTTTGGTGCCATCTCTGCATATTCCTGGGGAGCAGCACTCTGCCAAAGCTGCCTGACTTGGAACAGACATTTCAGCACTTTGAAGGATGAGAAGGAGAAAGATTTACTGGTTGCCTGTTTATTCAAAAGGCAAAAAAACCTCCAAAGACATCTGATAACATAATGCACTGGCTCTGGGGAAGATTTAATAAATAAAGGACTATTCAGAGTGGTGAGGACAGATCTCTTCATCTAACTGCCCAAAGCCTGTGTCTCCATCTGGAGAATAAAGACTTTCTCCTTATCTATTTTGTAGTAATGGCTAAAAGTAATCCAGATGCAAAACTCCAACCAAGATAAAACAAAATCTTTTCAAGACATTAAAAAACATTTAAAAAGCCACCTAGTATCAAGAAAAAACAGTGGTAAAAGTGGTGCTTTTTTAAAGCTGAGAAGAGACACATCTATTTCTTTCTCCCTCCCTTAAGATTAATGTTTATTTTAACAAAAATCCCAATAATACTGGAAAAAAACAGATTTGAAAGTTTCATGAGCTCCATCACCCTTCTTAAGACCCTGCTCAGGGTGGAATTTGGGCTGAGGGCTCTCCCAGGCTCTGTTCCTGTGGCTTTGCCAGAGCCTGTGGTGCAAATTCCGTTCCCTTCCAACACCTCCAACTTCACCACTCTGATCCCACTTTTTACTCTGGGCCAAGATTAACATTTCCAGAGCTGAGCTCGAGGTCGAGCAGAGCAGAGCTGAAATTTATGTTTTGCCAGGAGCTTTTTATAGGCAGGATTATTTAAACTGCAGGACTCACGTGGGAAAAGGGGGGATCCTCATGGGAATTTTGCCTTTTATGTTCAGAATGAAATGAAAACCTCATCCCAGGAAGACAACGATGAGAACACCCAGATGTACCCACAGTTTTTAAAGCATAAAAATAAGTGAGGCAGAGGTAGAGCCTAAACCCAAAGTGCAACAGATATTCCTCCCCAGCTCTGCATGATACACTTATGAGAGAAGAAAGAAAATTAAGGGATTAGGGGAATTTTTCTTGTATTTGTTCACTGTCTTCTTTCAGAGGTGGTTTTAGTTTAATGTGAGTATTGATCGATTTATTGAGAACTGGCTCCTGTGCACACCAGGGGCTCTGCCCTGAGTGTACCCTCAAAGGTAGGTGGTCCCACAGAAAGATAAAATTAAGAGTTTTAAGACACAGATACACTAATTAGTACTTTTAAACCCCATTTATAAGGTGACAGCATCTCCCCAGCTGGGGGGAGAGCACTCCATCCCTCTAACCAAAACTGCTTCCCACTCCATTTCTATCCCAAGCCAATTCTTGTCATGGATTCCTTTTTTTTTGCCAGAGATTCCTCATTCCCCTCCAAAACCAAGTTTTGTAGATTTTCTGGCCAGGAGGTCACAGGCCATAGCCACACCACCCAGTGCTACAGACACCCACAACACAAACACCCCAAAGGCTTCCCACAGCTTATCCCAATGTTCCTGCAGCCCCACATTGCTCCAGCCGTGTCCAGCCCCAGCCCAGCCCTGCTGACCCTCCTGAGTGTCCCCAAGGGTCACCCAAAGCCCTGCTGCTGGGCTTGGGGTGCTGGAGCTCCTGTGGCTGGGATGAGGAGCAGGGATGGGAAGGTGGAACTGTCATCAGTCACAGCTGGGGCTGCCCCTGACCCCTGGCAGTGCCCAAGGCCAGGCTGGACACTGGGCCTGGAGCAGCCTGGGACAGTGGGAGGTGTCCCTGCCATGGCTGGGTGGGACTGGGTGGGCTCTGAGGTCCTCCCAACCCAAGCCCACCTGTGACTGACCTCCCAGACTTGTTTCAAACACAACAAGGACCAAGGATAGTCCTTGGACCTCACCTTCACAAAACTTCTCTCTTCACAAGCTGTGCACCCAGTACCAACTTCTGGTTCTCAAATTAACCACTTCCATCCCGTTTTCCTGCCTCAGTCCACTCTTTCCTCCCATTTCTCTCTCACAGACATTTCCTCCCTAATCAAAACCTCCCCCCAAGGCTGTTTCTGTACCAGGAGAGCCAGAGGAGAGTCTGCTGTCAATAAATCCCTGTTCTTACTCTCCCTCAATTCCCTCTCCTCTCCTGCTGCCCTTTCCTGCCAATGCCATGTTTTGAAGGTTCTCCTTTCATCAGGAATCTTTCAAGCCAGAGGCAAGGGAAGAGGAGGCACTTGAGCCTCACTGCTGAGCCAGGAACCTTAAACACCCACTCACTTTATTTCTCTGAGAATTCAAACCAGAAATTTAAATTATGTTTGCAGAAAACTGCAATTTATTTGCTTTTCGTCACTCAAAAATAAGGAATATTTCTTGAATACTTTTTTAACCTCCAACTTCTGCAGTAGAAAAAGATTTTTATTTAATTTAATTAAAAACCATGAAGTGATTCATTCTGTGCTTCGCTTTTACAACAGTGACTCTAAACTTGCCTTCAAAAATTAGTCTGATTAATTAACAACTGCATGTGATTTAAACATTATTTTAATGACTTGTTTGGGTTTGGTTTTTTTAATAAAGAGATGAGTAAAACAAAGCCCAGCAGATCATAGTGAGTGAACAAAGAGTGTCTGGCTTTAGGATGGAAAACACCACACAAATCATGGCATGTCAGGAAATCAGCCTGGCCAGCACCTGCATCCAAGATGTGGGATACAGTGGATGGGATGGAAAAGAATCTATGGGGATTGCTCATTTTTTTATTTCATTAGAAATCCAGAAAGCAAAGAAGAGAAACAGTAAAGGAGTTTATAAAAATTTGGGGTTCTTTCCCCCTGTTTGTTGCAAGATGGTGAGGGTGGAATGCCAGGGCTGCCACTTCATCAGTCAATAAAATAAATCAGTATTTTATTCCAAAAGACCTCTGAAAATGAAAATAAAATAAATCCCAAGTCTGCATTATTCCCCTGAAAGAATGAACAAACAACACCTCCCCAAAATGAAATCCACAGCTAAAGTCTATTAATGTTCTCTAATTTACAACACTCAGCACCATAAAAAGTTGAAAAGTCAGATGGAACAGCTGGAGCAAAGTCTGCCTAAACCAAACTGAAATCCTTGTATTAATCCACACTGATTAGGATGCAAAAAAACCAAGAAAACCTTGCTGCACCAGAGGCCCAAAAGCTGAATTTTTCAGGGGTAAGTCATGTGTATTTTGGTTCTAAGCACATTTCTAAGTCCTTCAACGTGTTGAGAAAATGCCCTGACAAGACAAAGAAAGGAAATATTTTAAGATGCCCTCATATTTGGTTGTTTTTGCATATGACTGCAAAGGCAGCCTCACATGAGCTGAACTCAGCTAAGAAGATCAGAGAAACTTCCCTGTGTGGCCCCTGCAGCAGCTGACACTGCTGATGCCAAAGCAGACAGGCGTAGGAAGGAGAAAGCTTTGGGGGAAAAAAAAAAAAAAAAAAAAAAGGAAGAAATAAAAAGTGCAGAAACCACAACAAAATTATCCACGGTAGGCTGGAATAAAATCTTCATGACATTTTTATAAAGTACTTAGACTAAGGGCATTACTTTAGGTATCAGCTTTCAATCATGAAATCTCAAATTAAGAGCAGTGTGACACTTGCAAGGAGAAATAAAAGCTCGTTGCTATGGCAATCAATGCAAATTCTCTGTGCCAAGGAAATGTTTGAGTCTAATGGGAAAAAACCCTACAACAGAAGGAAAAAAACCCCAAAGTAGAACTGTGCTGCTCACCAGAATTTAAGTCACGTCCAGGATTGAAGGCTCTGCTGTTGACAGTGGTTGAGAGTCTATCACAGCTGATGGTTCTGGAAACGTTGGTGTTGAAATTCCCATCAAATCTGGAAAAACAACAACAGGACCAGCAATCAAACAGGATTTATTAAACCTACATTTACAATGGAAACACAGCTTTTTAATGTTTCAGTGTAAATAATTATTTATAGTAACACAGAGTTGGAATTCCCATCAAATACGGAAGGACAACAACAAGAGGATCAGCAATCAAACATGATTTATTAAAGCTGCATTTACAATGGAAACACAACTTTTTAATGTCTCAGTGTAAATAACCACTAATAGTAAGAGATTGGTGTTGAAATTCCCATCAAATCTGGAAAAACAAGAAAAAGATGCACGAAAAGATGATTATGGAATCAAAGAAGGGTTGGAAAGAACCTTAAAACTCATCCCATTGCACCCCACCACCTCCCACTGTCCCAGGCTGCTCCCAGCCCAGTCCAGCCTGGCCTTGGGCACTGCCAGGGATGCAGGGGCAGCCCCAGCTGCTCTGGGAATTCCATCCCAGGGCCTCACCACCCTCCCAGGGAGGAATTTCTTCCCAATTTCCCACCTAACCCTGCCCTCCTCTGCCTCAAAGCCCTCCTGCCCTGTCCTGTCACTGCACGCCCTTGTCCCAAGTCCCTTCCATCTCCTGCATTACCCTCGCTCTCCACAGCCAGAAGAGAAACGGACGGACAGAGGGACACAGAGGTCTCCTGTCTGTCCTCGTGGCCAGCCCCAGGCTGGAAGATCAGGCTGGGATGCTCCGACAGACCCGGAGCAGCCAAACCTGGAGCTCTGCACGGGCTCATCCCCTCAGCTGGAGCTGTTTGTTGACATTCTTGGCAACCTCCTCCCAGAGAACTTCCCAAGCCCTCTCTGTCGAGGAAAAGACATTTCCCAGGAATGCAGCTCTTGGATGAAGGCTGTGGCTTTTCTTATCACCCTTAAAATGTAACCACTTCAAAAAATCACAGCTCTTTCCAAGAGAGCAAAACTGTTGTTGATTTTTTGTTGGCTGAAGAATCTCCAGCCTAAGATTGATCGATAACGGATGGGTTCCACAAAAATCATGTTTATCTTGGGGCAAACCCAAAAAACTGCACATTAAACATCTCCATCCTAAAGAAATATTTCCGAGCAAGGCTAAAGAACAACCCCACAGTGAAAAATAATGACTTTTCAGGATGTAAACGAATTGTCCCAGAGCTCCCATCAAAATCTATTACTGATGGCAACAGGATGCCTTGTTAGCAACCAACATTATTCATTTATTGCATTAAAATGCTTCAACATGCTCCAAAAATCATCCAAGGCCTCGGCTCTTCTCAGGAAGCCACTGTTAGTTACCCACCAGGAAGATGAATTTGTGGATGCCTAACTAATCTGCAGCAGAGCTGAAGAAGGAAACAAAAAAATTCCTGCAGCCCAATCCCATCCCTCCTTACAGCAAAAAGGAAATGCAGTTAATAAGGAAAAAAGTATAAATAAAAGATGAAGAATTGTTTTAAATCCCATAAATTAAAGACCAGACCTGCCAGCCTTGAGCAAGGGCTGCCCCAGACTGGGCTAGGTGGGATGTCTGCCTCAAATCTCTTTTCAGGTGCTGTTTGCCTTAAAATTGACTTTTTGCACCTTGCAAAGGAGTGGTTTTGGTTCCATGGCACAAGGACCTGGAGCAGAGAGCAGCTCCCATTACAGCTGAAAATCAGGACCAGGAACTGGCAAATCTACATTGCAATATTTGTCATCATTTTAGTGACACTGGAGAATTTTCCACGTGCTTCTAAGTTTAATTCAGAATGCATTATTAATATATTTAAGCATCTTTCCCCATTAAAGCCACAATTAAAACCAAAGCCCCAGCACTGCTAAGTGGCCTTTCCAACCAGTGTTTGTATTCTTAGCTGTAAATACTGGTTTTACCTTTCCTACCATGTTCATATCTGACACATTTTCCCCTCAAGTTTCAAACTGTACAGACCTTCCCATCACTCACTTTGGAAGAAATTAAAACAACAAAAATATTTGTATTTTAATATTTGAAGGCAAGCTTTGACCAGCACCTTTTCTCTGCACAGAGGAGACAACTTTTACCAGTGTCTCCTTAGATTTTTACCTGTGTCTCCCTAAATTCTTACCTGTGTCTCCCTAAATTCTTACCTGTGTCTCCCTTTTTTACCAGTATTTCCCTTTATTTTTCTCCTTTAATTTTTACCTGTCTCCCTTAATTTTTACCAGTGCCTCCTTTAATTTTTACCAATGTTTGCCTAAATTCTTACCTGTCTCCCTAAATTTTTATCAGTGTCTGCCTTAATTTTTACCAGTATATCCCTAAATCTTTACCAGCATCTCCCTTAATTTTTAGCAGTATCTCCCTTAATTTTCTCAGTGTCACCCTAAATCCTCACCTGTGTCTCCCTTAGTTTTAACCTGAGTTTCCCTTATTTTTTACCAGTGTCTCCCTAAATTCTTACTTGTGTCTCCCTTTTTTACCAGCATCTCCCTTAATTTTTATCTCTCTTCATTCTTAACTTTCTCCTTTAATTTTTACCTGTCTCCCTAAATTTTTACCAGTGCCTCCTTTAATTTTTACCAATATTTTCCTAAATTCTTACCTGTCTCCCTAAATTTTTATCAGTGTCTCCCTCAATTTTTACCAGTGTCTTCTTACATGTATCTCCCTTAATTTTTACCAGTATATCCCTAAATCTTTACCAGCATCTCCCTTAATTTTTA